>OX371223.1:40427177-40836260 GCA_947310385.1 Nephrotoma appendiculata
CAAATTCCTCCAATTCGATTCGCCATCTGACAAATATTGGGAGTTGAAAATAAGTATGTTATGGTTTATGGTCGGTTACGATAAAAAAATTTCGTTCATAAACATAGGGGCGAAACGGTTTACAACTGCCCATTTGATAGCAAGAAGTTCTCTTTTAATCGTAGGATAATTTCTTTCAGATTAGTTTAACACTCGACTCGCATATGTGATTGGATGGTTTTTTGATTTAAATTTTTTTGATTTTTTCAAAATAAGGTAACATGTTAATTTTTAGAAATTACATTATCTCAATTTCCGCGATAATTTTACTTTGCCATTTTTTTTTTATAAAAATCATGTTTGCTCCATTTTCATGAAACATGCGGGAATTCTATATCCAACAATTGAAACAACAAATGAAGATGAAGAACAAATTGACAATAAAATCGATTTTAGATAATTTAAAATTGAAATTTGGAATTAACAAACTACATTTTATTTCATTTATTTTTATTTATAATAAGTGATTCGTCAACCTTGCAGACTCAGAAGGCGACGTTTTCTACTTGAGAATTTTACTTCACCATGTAAAAGGCCCCCACCACCAGTTTTAGTGAACTTAGAAAATATGATAATCACGTCGATTCAATGAATTCTTCTATTCTTCTTGAGAAATCTGCTTCACTCAAACAGAAGAAATCAAAAATAGAAGAATCTTCTATTTTGCTATTCAGTGAAGCAGTGGGATTATAATCTTCTATTTTTAATATCGAAAGTTGGAAATAGATTTTTTTACTTCTCTTTGCTCTTGCTGTAATGTCAAAAATGTATTATCAAAACAAAACCATACGTAATTTGTGATAAATTTTTATTTTAAATAAAAATTAAAATGTAATTTTTTTATGGTATTGAGTTGAAGCGCGATTTTGCTGCTAAATCGGTTACCAGTGCCACAGCATTTCTCTTTTGCAATCGAAAGCCCTAGTGGAATACACTATCAGGAAGCTAAAAGGTATCCTCGTTTATTCTTATATCCTTCAGGCTCATTTTAAGTTTTCAGCTAAAAAAATTTATTTAATTAATTTTTATTAAATAATTAATAAATTTACTTAAGTAGTAATACGCTTTTGGCGGATTCTTTCACTTCGCATTAAAAAAACATCATTTTTAAATTGATTGATTTAATCAGAACACAAACCGCTTGTGATAAAAATCAAACAAATCTATTTCTTCTTGTCCTAAAAGTTGCATTTGTATGTCTTCTATTTTTAGTAAAAAATCGTCTATACGAAAAAATCAAAAAATTTGTTTATTTTTAATATGGAATAGCTCTTCTTCCGTCTATTTCGACATTTAATAATTTTCATACACAAGTATAGAAGAATAGAAGATACTGAGAATAGAAGATCTATATTGAATCAACCTGAATATTCAGGTCGATTTAATATTGATCTTCTTTTCTTCTCTAGCAGCAATATCGCGCGTTAACTCAATACAACTCAATACCATAAAAAAAATTACATTTTAATTTTTATTTAAAATAAAAATTTATCACAAATTACGTGTGGTCAGTTTCGGTTTTGGGTAATACTCGTAATATACAGGCTGACTTACACGAAGTGATACCAAAACAAAACGCCACAGAATTTTTTATTTTTTGATGAATTTTATTGAATCAAAGTAAAAAATGTTCACAAATATTTTCGATTTGCATTAGTTCGATTTGACCACCTTTAGCCGCGATTATGGCCTTCAAACGACCGACAAAGCTATTGCATGCAGCACGAAAGTGGCTCTTCGGTATTTTAGCCCATTCCCGGCGAAGCGCTTGCTTAAGATGATCGACACTTTAGTATTTTCTTGTCGGAACCTTCCTCTTCAAAATACCCCAAACCGAGAAATCTAGCGGATTTGCATCCGGTGAATTTGGTGGCCAATGGGCAGTGGAAATGAACCGCGGAACATAGGTCGCGGCGGTTCTGCGGCCGAAATGCTTTTATGCCCAAGGCTTCAACTTTCTCTCCAACACATGGTCCCGATAAAATTGAGCAGTTATCTTGATGCCACGGTCCAAAAAAAACGAGTGGTGAACGGCTTTCGGCCGTTACGGTGGCTAAAACCATCACCATCGTCGGCGCTTGGTTTCGAGTTGCAATCCGTTGGTTCAAATTTTCAGTAGAACGGCCGGGCAAGTAAATCCGGTCGTTTTGCTCGTTCACATATTGCTCAATAACGAACAGTGACTCGTCGGAGAAAACCAAATTCGGCAAATCGCCACTTTCGTGCAAGCGTAACAACTCCTTTGCTCTTTCCACTCGTATTTTTTTTGAGCATCGGTGAGACCATGCGTTTTATGAAATTTTCCAAGATGATCTTTAAATATGTGCTGCATCCATTCGAGCGAAATGTTCGCCCCACGAGCCATTTTTCTGCCGCTACGGAGCGGAATCCGAGCCAATTTAGCCTTCACCATTTGCATTCATTGTGAGTCTAACTAACAAACTTATTGTGGTAAAATTCAAGTTAAGTCTTTGTGAAGATTTATTGCACGAACGTCAGGTAATACATTCAAATGTAGAGTTAACTAATTTTGATATAAACTAATGTTGTATCATCACTATTTCCGACTTTCGACTTTTTTATGTCTCATTTTTTACGAGGAAAATGGCAGTCTTTTTCGCTTCAAAAACTACGCATTTTCTGATGTGCTATCAGCTTGCTCGAGTAAAACATCACTTTATTTTTTATCTTCTACGATATCTTAGACTACTAAATTAATCGACTTTAATTATTACCAAATAATTTTTTCGTGATACGTTCGTCGAAATGTAGAAAAGAGAGAAATCTCTCAATTATATCAAGAGGTTGAAATCGCGATATAAAACAAATAATTGTTTACGCGAAATAGAATGATAATTGATTCCTGAAAATTGAGACATAAAAAAAGTCGAAAATATTGATGGTACAAGATCCTAGTCCAGTTTTGCTAGAAATAGAAGTTTTTTTTTTAAATTTTTTTAAAATTTCTAGAAATGCATACATTGGCTGTAAGTATGATAGATACAAGTCGAATAATAAAAGATCAAATGAATTTCATTTCGCTAAATGAAAGAGAAAAATATGAAAATAATTTTCGGTTTTTTAATGATGAACAAAACATTGCATTTGAAATAATTATTTCATCTTTAGGTGTAAATTACACTGTAAAATATTGCTTTTTATAGATGGCCCTGGAAGAACTGGGATCATTTTTGTTTAATACAAAACAATTATTAACAAGCTGTTAGTGACGTCATTTCAAGCAATATCTGACTTATTTAAAGCAACGTGGCCGCTCCCCTTATATTTCCAAAACCTAAAGTATTTTGTTGTTTACGTAACGTTGATAAGTTTTGATTGATTAGATTACTTTTATTAGTAATCCAACGCAGAATACGGTCTACAGACCTACTGTAAATGAAATTTATATAATAGATTGCATCATGAGTCAATTTGAATTTGTCAGGATTTCAAGATTTAATTATAAGGTTTGCCAGAAAGTTGACAGAAAATTGTTTAAAATTAATTTGTTGTACAAAATGGCGTAATAAATTCAATTTTGGCGTTTTATACAAATATTAATTTTATAAGTTGTAAAAGATCGCTAAACCAAAAATATAAATGGATCAATACCATCTTTATATCGGATATTTAGTTTATATAGTAGATAGTTTAGTTTATTTATTACAGAAAGTCTACAGATGGCAATAACCTCCATATTTGATGATGTATTATACAAATCTATAGACGAACCTTAATAATCCAATCCACAATCTCGTTATGAACCAAAAACTCAAATCTGCCTTTACGATGATGGTTCGACATTATACTCGTGTTTGCAATAAAATCGTAAAAACAAAAAACAAAATTTTCTTTCGGCAAAGGCTATTTACACAAATCACACTGCTTATAGTTTTACAAATACTTAGTTTAACACTTGACATGCACTCGGAACTATATATTGATCCCACTTTTACTTCACTTCAAATTTGATATTTGGAAATTATTTATGAAGTAATTGTTAAATTTAGATGGCAAAATATCACGTCCGCACAATTCAGTATTTGTACGTTAAAGAAACATACAAAAAAATAATCAAAAAGGTTATCATACTTAGATAATCGTCGTTTAAAACATTTTACAATTATGTATAATCGGTACAAAGGTATTTTGTTATTTGAAAACAGCACATAACTGCCAAATTATTTTGATAATAAAGTAGTATCCCTCTGAAAACTAGAAAAATTCTGCAGCGTTAGGGATTAAAAGTTCCCCAAATTTTTTTGATTTAGATAAGACTCCTACGGCTATCTTCTGTGCGAGTATGACAACTCGCTGATCGTAAGAATTCTCGTTTTGTAAATTATCGATATTGTACGACTTTAGGCAACGAAAATTTGTCTGGGATGGGTACTTCTGTTGAAAGGTCCACAAATTTGTCATTTCCAATAGTTTATGTACTCTGTTCGCAAATTTATACTAAACATAAAGTTCCACTGATCGTGGGAATTCTCGCTATTCGTAAACACGTGGCACGAGAAATGTATCGGTTCCGTTGAAAACTAAACAAATTCTCCAGCCTTACGGTTTAGAAGGTTCGTAAATTTGTTGATTTAGATAAGACTCCTACTGCTATCCACTAATATGGAATGGTCCTGTCACGTACATGGCAATTCTTTCATATCGTGCACCGAGTTTGTACAGTAGCATTGGTCTCCAGCTTTTTTGTGTAGGTTCTTTCAATGCTGCTCATTGATTACATTTTTTACACCACTCTTCTTCGACCGAATAAAATCGTCACAAATATTTGTGATTGTTTTATTAATTCCAAAATGGGCTCAGTCAACTTTTCTATGGCACTCCTCAAGTAATTGATTAATTCTATTTTTCCGCACCACTTTTAAAAATTGTTTAGCATTATCATTCGAGCTCTCCCTTATACATTCGAGCTCTCCCTTATAAACAGCCATTCTCTAAAAGAATGAAGGAAGAAGAACCGTCATCCATTCTCTTCCTTATCCACATCCAGTGGTTAACCCTCATATTTAGTATTGCTTTGATATTAAATATATTTTCAATGTTTTCGCTTATGTGAGTAAGAAAAGCGGGATTTACTGCGTCTTCAATTTGCAGTTCTTTCATTTTGAGATCTTCTATTAAATCCTCCTTCGTGCAGGTGGGATGGAAACCTCTGGCCATAACTTTAATTTCTCGGTTATTTTTGTCTTCATAGGCTAACTACTTCATAGGAATAAATATGTGTGAAAGTGAAATTGGCAGTGGGTTTGGCTAATTAGCAGGAAGCACCACGTGCAGATGAGGTTGACATTTGGGCTGGTGTGTTGACCTTCTAAGCCGATGCCCCTTACCACCTCCCCATTTCAAATATGAACATGTCGTTAATACAACATTATGAAGTCGAGTAATGCGCATCTTTCTTCGAGTTAATACACGCAAATGCTATTTCTTCAGTTGTGTCACTTTTCGATATCATGAGCGATATATAAAAGTATAGTTATGTAGCACACAAAATAGTAAATTGATAAGAAGAAGCTCGATTTTATTTTTATTTTAGAACACACTCTCGAACCAAATTAAATTTAAAGAACAGTTAAATAATTTATATGCAATGATGTTACCTTGGCATTCATGTTAGAGAATAATAACAAAAATACCATACAGTTACAATTTAAATAAAAACTGTAACTTATTCATACAATACATACTCGGAACCCAGTCGTTTAGTGATTTCTCATCATTTAATTTATTACAATCCAACAAGATGGTCATAGTAGTATTAGTATTACTTTTTTCATTATTTTTATATTTCTAAACTTAATTTCTCATTTTTTCTTTTATTTCAGGTATGTGGAAATCCAAGTAAAAATAATGGTTTTTGAGGAACATTTCACTTACTACTTTTGCGTAAGTAAATTTTTAGCAAGTATGATTTTCATACCGAGCACAAGTCGAAGGTAAGTTTTTTTTCTAAATTGCGGTTCCTTCAGGTTTCCTGTCGGGTTATTGATGATTGAGTTTAATAGTGAGTTTAATACTACTACTAATAACTCTGGATATCCTTCGGATATCTGCGGAACGAAAGTTTGTGAAATTTTCGTTTTTTTATAATATAAACAAATTTTGGCCAATTTGAATCATACTTGGCCCAGGTTACTTCAAAAATACTACCAATAACTCTGTATATAATTAATATGAACCATGAAAAGGCTTTGAATACCTCCTGATTGAAAAAAAAAATCATTCTAGTTCTAATAGTAAATCCAAATTAAAAAACGCTGAACGCTGAGAATTGAAAAATTGTAACTTCGGTTCATTATCAAAAGAAAAATAGTCAGGAGGTGTAACTGTTGTGGCCAAAACCACATTGGAAGTTCACCCCAATCAATCAATCCGTCTGTGTTGTAAGGACCAAATTTTTGTTGAAAAATAGTTGTTTGTCAAAAATATAATTTCCGCCTAAAATTTTGGAAAAACAATCCAAACTGGTACTGTTGCAAATTTAATGTAGATTCTTTTAGTTTATAATAGTTTCTCCTGTAAATGATTTAAAGGGACTTTGAATAAGGATGTTCGAACTAAAAATGCGAACAAAAAAAGTTGTGTGTGGGATATCCATTAAGTATGGAATTTAACGTCGTTGAAATGTTGCGACAAGCCGTCGCTTTGCCTGGTGGCGTGATATATTCGGAAGAAACGATTTTCGATAACTTTGTAGCACAAATACGGTTAAATTTGCTCATTCGTATGTACCTGCGATTTAAGATAACCCCGAAGAAAGAAATCTAAAGGTCCGCTCAAGTCATTGTCTCGTGAGATAACCATACTTTAAATCGCTTCCTTAGCAGTTTAGGACACAATAAGTGGTTTATCTTCGAGCTGTGTCGCTCGTCGTTGACGGTTACGGCAAGGCAGTTTCGTTTTGGAATAAGGAGGGAATAATGCTTCTGCCACACCAAAATTCACCCCAAGCAGTGATTTTCCCGTAATGCATTTGGTGTTGCTGTTTCTCGTGTGGATTGGTATCGCTCACGTCGACCCGATAATTTTGCTATAAATCCGTCAATTTTGCTTCTTCACGTATTCATTCATCCAAAAATGGGTCTCGTGGTTAAAGAATTTTTTTGGTGCATTTTGGGCAACTTCCAACTATATACACTGTGGTGCAGAAATATATATGCCTCTACTTTTTAGGACACTTCTCCCAAGGACTTTTCTCCCAAGAAAGTTTGAGGTATTTTGAAAGTTTGAGGTAAACAACAATATTTACAAAGGAAATTGGAAAATGTATTTATTTTATTTCCCGTAATAATTCTATATGTTTAGTTTTCTAGAGGTGCACAAATAGACGCACGTTAATAGAGAAAATAAAATAAAAAATGAATTCACTTTAGTTCAAATTAAAATAAAATTAATAATTATTATTTTTTTTTTTTTTAATAAAATTTTATTTATTTATTTATATTACGACTGAGTCTTGTACCCATTTAGTAATTTACATTGCATAATAAGGTATTTTGATTAGTCGGCGTAGTCAAGTGATTATCCCCAGTTTCGTGTAACTCCTCAGATTTTTCGCCACAGTAAATCTACTGACCTCCAGTGGCCCTATTCTTGTAATTCCCGGGAATAGGGAGTAATTTCTTTTTGTAGCAGCTATTCCCCAGACATTTTTCCCAATTCCCCGTTTTCCAAAAGTTAATTCTGGCGATTGGGGAATAAATTTACGGGAAAATAATTTAATTATTCGAGGTCGACACGCGATCGCAATAAAACAAGAAAACAAATATCTAAAAATAGTATACTACGTTTACTTGGTTTTTATTAATATCTTAATGCAATTTTTACTTAAAAATAAATTTTGTTTATTAAAGTAAAAAATTTTATATTAATATTTCCAATTGATATTACCAGTTTTTAGTGAAAATTTACAGCCATAATACATAAATTACGCAAATACAATAAATTTCCGTTAAATTCTATTCCCAGTTAATTCTTTCCTAAAATAGGTATGGAATAATAAACGTCAAAACTGCTATAATGGGGAATAGTTTTTCCCAAAAAAATTTTTCCCAAAAGCCGGAATACACTTTTGGGGAAAGGGAATAAAACTGCCACAAAATTTAAAATTTCATTCTCTGGGGATTACCAGAATAGGGCCACTGGTCACGATAAGTCCAGTGGTTTGGTTCTTTGCAGTCTTCTTGTTGGTGTAGTCCCGATTTTCATGCTGGTGCAGACGTTGTAGGTATTTTGTTGCATGAGGCTTAATTTCATCCGCGACAAGCTCGATCTTTAGATCTCGATGGAGGTTGTCGTTTCGAATGTACCACGGTGCATTAACAATACACCGCAGGATTTTATTTTGAACTGTTTGTATGACTTTGATATTTGTCTTCGTGGTACAAGCCCAGAGTTGGCTACCATATGTCCATACAGGTGCCAGGATTTGTTTGTATAGCAGCAGTTTGTTATGGATCGCTAGTTCAGATCGTCTCCCTAACAGCCAATGCATTTTTCTAAATTTTATGTTTACTTCTTCTCTCTGTTCTTTTATGTTTTCCTTCCATCTAAGTTTAGCATCTAAAGTCATGCCGAGATATTTAGCAGTGTTTACACGCGGTACTACTATTGAGTTTATCATTATTGGTATATGATTAACTTTTAGATTTGTGAAGTTGACTTGGATTGATTTTGCTTCATTTAATTTGATTCGCCATTTCTTTGTCCAATTACATATTTGGTTAGTAGCCTTCTGTAATTTACTAGTGGAGTCATGGATGTTCTTTGATGTTGCAAGTATTGCGGTGTCATCGGCAAAAGTCGCCATTGTTGCTTCTGTAGTTGGTATATCTCTAGTATATAGATGATAGAGGATTGGCCCAAGAACACTCCCTTGTGGTACCCCTACTGTTATTCTTTTTAGTTGGGAGTATTCATTCTCATACTTTACTCGGAAGTGCCTCTCTGATATGTATGATTTTAAAATTTGAAAAAATTGCTCCGGAAGATCTCGATGAAGTTTGAATTCTAACCCCTGGTGCCATACTTTGTCGAATGCTTGCGCTACGTCAAGGAATATAGTTGAGCATATTTGTTTGCTTTCTAGTGATTTCTCGATTACATCAGTAATTCGATGTTGCATGTTCTATCGTAGAATGTTTTTCCCTAAATCCAAACTGATGGGAGGGGATAAGATTCCTTTTTTCGATAATTGGTTTTAGTATTTTAAGAAGGACCTTTTCAAATAGTTTCAATAATGTTGGTTGCAGAGAAATTGGCCTATATGAAGCTTTATCATTCGGAGGTTTGTTCGGCTTAAGTATCATATTTACTTGTACAATTTTCCATTGTCTTGGTACATATCTTATAGTCAAAATGCTGCATTAATTATATGCAGTAGTTTCCTCAACGCTTTCTCCGGTAACATTTTTATTATCTGACCTGTATGTGATCTTATAATATTCTGGATACTTATACGCATTCAGATTATTCTTGATTTCCCATTTTAGTTCTTTCAATGTTACAGATGTAATTTTTAGTTCATCCTGTTTATTTATCGGGGTGATATTTTCCTCTTCCGTTTGTTTGGGGTAAGGTTGGAATGTTTCTTCAAGGTGATTTGCAAACAAATCTGCTTTCTGTTTAGCATTTCGGGCCCAATTTTCTTTATTTTTAATTGGATAAAACCTGAAGTTTGGATCTTTTAAGATTCTTAGTTGCTTTCCATAATGAATAATCAGTATCTTTTTGCCCAGTTTTTCTGAGGTATTTATTAACTGACTGATTTTTAATGTCTTTTATGAGCTATTTTAATTGGATACACAAATGGTTAAATACCCTCTTTTTCCGGGTTTCGATGTTGTGCCAATTCTTCCGTACTTTTCTTTTATTTTTAAGAAGTTCTTTCACTTCCTCTGGATAGCTAATATTGCGTTTCATTTCCTTACTATTATTTGGAGTGCTTTCCCACGCAGCACTTTGGATATTATGGATGAGTTTATCTAGTTCGTCTTCTTTTAGGGCTGGTCCCTGTATTGGGTTCTGCAGACTAATTCTTGTTAACTGTGTTTGGAAGAGATCCCAATTGGTTTTGAAGCTCGTTAATTTCGGGTTGCTCTCTTTCATAATAATTGTTTGGCTAAGTATCATTATAAGTGGTGAATGATCTGATGCTAGACTTTCACTGTTCGTTATATGGATATAATTATCTGAAATCCCTCTTGTAATAAAGAAGTCTATAAGATCTGGAGTCGTACTGATATCCGTAGGCCAATAGGTTGGTGTACCGCCTGAGTGAAACTCGCATTTTAGTTGTTTGCCTGCTGCGAACAGTTCTTTTCCTTTAGCAGTCGTTAACCGTGATCCCCAATAGGTATTTTTTGCATTATAGTCTCCTCCAATTAAAAAGACACTTCCTAGTGTTTTAAGAAGATTAGTATAATCTACTTGTTTGAGATTGTATCTTGGAGGGCAGTATATTGCTGAGATACTACAAGTTTTACTATTGTTTAATTGTATTTTGATTGTTGTGGCTTGCATAAAAAGCTTCACGACTTTAAGTTCTTCGTTATGTTTTATATAATCTTTTATGATGAAGCTGATCCACCTCTAGCTTTGTTCTCTGGATGTAATGCATGGTAGCAATTATATCTTTCTATTTTACAGAATGAAGTTTTGGTGAAATGGGTTTCTGATATAAGACATATATCTATATTATGCATGTTTAGAAATATATTTAGTTCTTGAATGTGTTGCAATAGCCCATTTGCGTTCCAGGTTACAATTCATAATGTTTTATTCATTACTTTTGTTTATAATTCGATTTTATATACTTTATATTTTGATTCACTCGATCAAGGTTTTCTTCTACTCTTTTATTGAAACTAGTTTGTGATTTCATTTCTTCTAGTGTGTTCTGCAGACCCATTTCCAGTGAAATAAGTCTTTTGTTGAGCTCTAAATTTCTCAGTATGTCTTGTAAAACGAGATCCACTTTTAACTGTTTCTGTCTGATTGCCGAACTATTTGTGCATAAGTAATATTTTCATTTACTCGCTCTCTTTGAATGTTAAAATTAGCAGTTGACGATTTAAGCTGTTTAATATATTTAATTTATTGCTACTTCACATCCTCTGTAGTTGGCTGAATGCTGGCCATTACAGTTGTTACACTTTGGTGTTGTAATTCGGCGAACTGTGCAGTCGTTTCCTGCGTGTTTTCCGGCACATTTAACACATCTTGCTTCACGATGGCAGTACTTTTGTGTATGATTATAATCTTGGCAGTTTTTACATTGAGGTATTAGTCGAGTGACCTTTCTCGGTGTTTCTATTTTAACTCTGAGGTTGAGGATAGCCTTAATATTATAGATATTTTCGATTTTTTCTTGGTTGTCGAAGGTTTGCATGAATAGTGAGAGACCTCTTCTCATGGTTTCAACATTTCCCTCTCTGTTCTCTCGTCTCTCCTTTCTGATGATGTTGACTGGCTCTGTTGTATTTATTTTCCAAATATTTCAGGCTCTGTTGTGTTTATTTTCCAAATATTACTACTGAGCGATATTATGTTGTAGTCTTTTCGTACTACTTCTTTCATCAGTTTCTGAATACTACCGTGATTTGTAATTCCTAATATTGATCGGGGGCCTGTTTCTTTTTTTCTGACTCGCGCACTTTTAATGCATTAGTTGCTTTGACAGTTTTAGTGTGAGTTTGAATTGGCTCAACTCCTGGCGATGATTCAGCTTTCCTCTTGCTTAGGTTGGTTTCTTTTCTTGGTTTCTTGTTTGCTCTCTTGGATTTCTGTAGTATCCAATTGGTTTCCTTTTCGCAAGCTCATCTTTATCAGTGTGATATTCGACTTGATTTGTGAGTACTTGAAATTGGTTGTTCATTAATGCTGAGTTTTCTGCGTTGTTATGTTTATTTACTGTTTCCTTTAGCATAAGGTATTCTTTTTTTAGCACGACAACTTCATTGTTCAGCTGCGCAATTAATTTCTCCATTTTTTTAAACTTATTTATTAACTTCGCGTTGTTTATTATAACTGTTCGTGCACTGGACATGGCTTCAGAAGTTGGTTTGATAGCTGTTGGCTTATGCTTCATAGAAGAGGTATTTGCCTTCTCTTTGCTAAGTTCACCCAGTGTGGTGATCTCTGGCGGTGGAGTGGTTGGTGGTGTTCTGAGAAGTGCCGTATTTCTTTTACCAAAGAACCATTCATTTATCGCTTGTTCTGTGCTTCCAGTAGTACTAGGAAAAGGATCAGCCTGGTTGCCTACCGACAATTTCCTTTGCAAAGTCGCGTTGTTCCCTCCAGAATCCGTGGAGCAGCCCGATAAGTCGGTGTGGGATTTAGAATCTAAGTTCTGACCCACCTATAGTATGTTATTGTTTATACCCGACATCTAATCTTTTTGTTGACTATCTGATATACTGTTTCTCTACTACGTAGGGATTGGATACCACAACCGTTCGATTTATAGTACATTGCCCAGGGTGCGCCACTTGGAGGCTGTAAACTAGCACCCTAAAATTAATAATGAGTAGGGCCTCCTTTGTTCTGCATAAGCTCTAATATACTGTTCGGCATACTCTCAATTAAGCTTACTCGAACAAACCTCTTCATATTGCTTGTTCTCAGCAAAGATTTTTCGAACTATGATATTAAAGGAAAGAAATCGTGAAAAACCTTGAGCCATGGTAAAAAGTGGAACATCGGTCAGACTTGGTAGCAAAAGTTTTCGGCTAAAGTTAAATAATTTAGTAGCGGAAATTGTGAAAAATCTTCTTTTATGGACTGTGAGGGCAACCGTTCACTAAATAGAATTTCAAAAGCCACTTGCTTACATTTTAATCATTCAAAATTAGGAACGGACAAAATGGTTAATGCTGAAATTACTGACCTTGGGTTATCGCTTCATCTTTTTTAAATCATTGGTAGAAATATGTAGCATCCGTGATCTTAACAATCCATGCATGGTGCAAGGGAAATGCTCCAAAGGAGAAATGTCAACGGAGATCCTAAGTATAAAAGAGGAGAGATAAACGAAATAGAAGTTTATCCCCTTACAATCCATACCTTTGTCTAAAATATAATTGCCATATCCAGTTTGAAATATATTTAAATTTGTGTAAAAATAAAATTATCCATATGTAAACCAGTGGAAGTATTGAGAAATCTCCGTTCACTATGTTTGGGATCAAATGTTGTGAAACTTACCAGGAAGTGTCTTTTAGATTGATCTTGATAAAAAAAAACCCTGAAAGACGCCAAATCGTATGCTGTATCTGTCAAAATGTTTATTTATGATGTGTTTATGATGTGCTGTTTTATGAACTTGTTCTCAAAAGAAAATTAAATTTTGCTTGCAGCATTATATACTCACCTCTCCAAATTTTTCAACTAAAAAATTGTTCGTTTTACAATATTTTTGTGATCCATAAAGAAACGACGTCACTAGTACGGCCTTAAAGGTAACAAATATATTTAACAAATTCTAACAAGAAATTATTTACATGTTGTTACAAATAAATCAGTCATGGTTCACCAATCGTTCATCAAAATCATTCTGCAAACCGTTCAATAAATAAAATAATTCAACTGGTTTGCCATGCCGCAAGAAATCGACTTTCTCTGTCGTATCATTGACAAATGTTATTTTAATTTTAAATTCTTCCCAAGAATATTCCAATTTTTTACCATCTAATACACTGATGTACGGAATTACATGAGCTGGAATGTCGTACTCCATTTCTGGATCAAAATTGAAATTAAAAGCTTCCGTTCGAAAGAATTCCGAAAATAATTCGAAATATATTAATTCCGTATACAATGGCGAGAGAAGCCTTAATCGGGGACCATTAATGAGGGTTTTTGTAGAAATTTCTATTATCGCTTGTGTAGATAGCCAACCGTCATATTCAACGGTACAAATGGCTTTTAAATTTTGAATAATTTGGAGTAGTTCCGGAGAATAATTAACGTTTCTAAGAATTAAATAATTTACATTAATCGGTAGATTATTTAAAATATTATCAGCGACTGGAATAAAATTGCAGTTTTGGACCTCAACCAATACATGTTCAGTACATCTTTGTACCATATTTTGGAATAAATGGACCTTAAGATCCATGTTGCTAAAATTAATGTTGGCTAGGTTTAACTTTAAGGGGGGTAATTTATTTAGGTCTGAGTATAAAATTTTACAATTGTTAAACTGTACCCTCCCCTGGCTACTGAAACTATTTAAAATCGACAACATGGTCTTAATTTTAAGCTGCACATTACCAATATAGAAACATCGACTACGAAGGGGCTGAGTAGAAATCATTCTAGTGGGATTTAGGTCACATCGATAAATCGTAATTTTTGTGGTTTCCGCTACTCTCTCCATAATTGTAAACAGTTTGTCTAGATCAAATGGAATATTTACAAATTTAACATGCGATTCAATAAAATTAAATGGAAGTGTTTCAAATTTTAAATGACAACCCTTCAAATATATGGTCCAATTTTTTTGTCGGAATACCGGCAGATGCAAATTTATGAACATATTCGTAAACCCAATCGTAATTTTTGTATGTTGATTAAATTTGAAGCGCTCACTAATATTTAGGGGCTCTGTTATTTCACATTTATCAAAAATTACAGTTGAACCTTGATCTAAACTATTTAAAATGGCGACTAAATGGTGCATGCTAAATTTCATATCGTGATAATATAATTCTGTTAGGGTGTTTACAACTTTTCGATTCAACACGTTCAAATTTAGCAAGATATCACATTTGAAAAAATGAAGTTCAGTCTTGCGAGATGTTTTACCTAACATGTTTAATAAGGTTTGCATTTCAACCCTTGATTCTATAAATTCGATATATTTTATCGAGATTCTTGAATTTTTGGTACTAACCGTATGTTCCTCAACTGAGGAAATATAAGAATTAACGTGCTTTACCCTAGAATCATTATGCAGCGTACTGTGAATCGTGTGTAATGCAAGTGGTTCAAATGTGGAGTTGTGGAATTCTAATTTCCCAGGTTTTTGATGAAATTTTCGGGGGATAACGTTTTCAAAACGGAAATAACCATTATGAATCACAATTTGATTTTGAGCTTCAAAATTTTCTAAAAGTTGAACAAGAGTTTGTGATTGAATGAGGGAGTTTGCAAAATAAAGATTTTTTTGAAGTGTAAAATTCCGCTGTTGTATATTGAAATCGGGCGAGAAAATACAAGAGACAAATTTAAGGTTTCGAGCATAGTGTGTCCCACCCATAAGGCCTAATTTTGCCATACTTGTTCGAGGTGTACTCAGAATACGACAATTATCAAATTCTAAATCAGCAATGAATCCTTTGAAAAAGTTAATTACGTGGAATTCAATATCCATGTCGACGAATCGGATACAAATATTTTTCCAATTATTTGGTTTACTTGAAAAAGTTTCGACGGTATTATCTAGGATGATATTGCACCTTCTAATTTCGATCCAGTTTCTGTTCGAAAGGTCGACAATCGCGGTTAACGTGCCCAAATTAATATTCATATTTTCAAATTTCAACCAGTGACCGGACGTCATCTTTAGCATAGCACTGAGATTATCATTGTGTACGTGATTTAGGTCGAATTCGTTTAGTACGAAATTCGTCATAATACTTATAAAACCTTGTTTTGCCTTAAAATGTTTCGTCACGTATTTCAAAATGGCATCTGTTTTTGCAGGTGAACAATTATTTACTGATTTTAATACGAAATGAGTAAACTCAGCGCAAGTTTCATTTGACTTATTATCTGGAATATAATTCAAGAAACAATTTTTAGACGCGAATTGTCGGCCATAATTTATGAAATATAAATGGCCCGGCCCGTAATGATAGGTCCCACAAAAGTCAACAATTTCAGATGCATCGGCTGGTTTAAAATCGACGTGAATTATGTCGTGATTATCCTTCTCATATTTGCACGAATTTTTTAGTGATTCACCTTCATTTCCTGGCAGAATTTTTGATATGAAGCAACCACTAATGGATGCATGATACTTATCAATGCAATAGCCAATAACTTCCGTCGACCTGAATTCGCTTAAAATCGCTTCGTTAGTTCCATCAGCGTTATACAAGTATTGGAAGTTGTTTCGAAGAAATTTTTGAATATCGCGATCGAGGTCCTCGTCCCAGCACGAATTGGTGCTTTTGTTTGCCATTTCCAATGCTAAAATATCCTCCAGGCTCAAGTACGATAAAAATAGTCCATGAAATATTGTTAATATGTGTGTTCCCATCGCAATCATTGATCGATTCCGTTCGGATACTCTCGTCTCCGGATAGGTTAAGAATAGGTAGATAGGACCAGCTAACGTATTAAAAATTTCATTAATTTGCTGCATTTTACAGTGGTCTAAATTAGGGCGAAAATAAAAAAGATGCAATGCAGCTCCAAATATATTAAAGGTGGTGCTATTCGATACCAAATCGTATTTCACATCGATAATGGCATCCAATTTTGCTACGGCCTCTCGCTATAAATATATAAAAACAAATGAATTTAATGTTTTAAAGAGAAGACCAACAATTTCGTAACAAACCCTTTTCCTTTCACACGCAACATAATACGGAGCTCCATGCACCCATGGCATTTTATATCTTGATATCTCACTTGTATTTTGCAAAAATTCGATCGGTTGGTTAATTTCATCTTCACCTCCGGTAATCTTAATTTCGGTGCAAATATTAAAATGACTATCGTTCGATCGATATTGAATAGGGATGTGCGGCCCGCATTTTTTGCTAAGAAGCTGCAATAAAAAAAAATGTTTTAGATCATTTATCTGAAATTGAAATATTTTGATGTGATGAAAATTTATTGGAAAAACTACAATGAAAATTTTTGTTACCTTAGAAAAGATTTTTGAAAGACGTTTTGGAGGCCAGATTTTGCGAGAGATTGCTAATCTGCCATCTTGTTTTAATAAGGATTTGGAACATCCGATTCGTGCTCCTTGTGCGAAAACTGCGAGCTGTGAAAATTCCTCGAAGGGAACTTTTAGTTTGTACCTAGCTACTTAGCTTGATTGTCCTAGTCTACATATTTTAGAACTTATCCCTATGCTTAGGGACACTCATTTATTAGAAACTTTCTTAGAAAGTTTGAACGCTCAGCATATTGAGGAATATAAAGACGAGCAACGAATTTATGTTAAGCTGGAAGATTGCAATTGAGGGAAATAAATTGAACTAATATTTAGAAAGAAATTTCCAAGCATGGTAGTTTTTAAGATCCAGTAGATATGGAACGCCCTCTTGATATTCGAATACTTAGCCTTCCAAATCAGATTATGCGACATTGTTCTGTAATGCATTTCAAAATTAAATTTTACTAGGTTCCATCTACGCTCAGCTCATCAGTATGCGGATTATCAACTATCATTGTAAAAGTCTCAAATGTTTTCAGTCATTTTCGAATCGTATTTCTATTCCAACATACTCAATCCCAACATATTCCAGAACTTCTTCCAAAACACGTTTTGGAATCGAATTTCCATCCGACATACCTATTTTCAACTTGATCGATTTGATGAGATTTTGATTTCCGGGATTTTGTTATAGGGGATTTCGAGGGTAACCCTTCCCAGGATTATTGCTAGAAAATTAAAGAAATTCCAACAAGTGATTTATAGCGATAAACTCCCAATTTGGACCAAATTGGGATTATATAAGGATTGATACTACGAGGTCATCCACCCCTACGATAAGTGAGATTGGCTATGTGTTTTTAGAAAATCTTACAAGTGATTTATATAGTAGAGTATTAATGCAATTTTGGTTGCAATAAATATTCTAAAACCCCAATTTTGACAAAATTCTTTTCAGGTTTAACCGTTTGAGTCCCAGGGGGTATTGAAAAAACTCTATCGAAGAATCCCAAGCAGCGTGTAATCGCGCTCTCTCTAAATGAGAGAGGAAGATAAAATGAATGAGATGAAAAGGCAATCTATTGAGACAAACCTATTATGAAATGTACTATTTACGTTAAAAGGAGCTATTTGATGTACTTTTTTATTTATTTGATGTACGACAACGACCGTCAGTTGTCGACAATGTTTGAAATGTGCTGTGTTTTCTCGACATAAAATCTCAACAGCGCGATTCGCTGCTTGGGACTCAAACGGTTAATATGGTCTAGTAGAACCTCGACTTATAAAAAACATTCATTTTTGAAATCCAACGTGTTCCAAAACGTGAAACCCCCCTCCCATTTATGGTCTATGTTGTGTTTAATTGAGTATAAAATACAAATTTTCTACTCATTTTGTCACAGGGTCAAGACAAAAGCGCATGATAAGATTCAATTCAAATATATTTTATCATGTCATTCTGGAGTCATGACAAAATTTAGCGAGTGAAGACCCGGCATAATGCTCGGTTTTCACTAGCAAAATTTTGTCATGACGTTAGAATGTCATGACAAAATATATTTGTATTGAATGGGTCCCATTTGAAACGCGATATTTTAAAACGCGAATTATCAAAACGCGATATTTCAAAACGCAATACGGTACAGAACCAGGCGGGTGAAAGGGAAATTTAATTTCATTTCATAGGAATTTAAAAATCGATATTAGCGGGAGTATATAGGATCGGTATGAGGCGGGTCGCTGCGTTCCCGTCGCTTCGCAATGCGCATTTTGTACCATATCATGTTTTGAAATATCGCGTTCTAAAATATCGTGTTTCGAGCGGATCCCGTATTGAATCTGAACATGCGCATTACACCATGACAATGAGAAAATTTATTAAAATTGCTGATGTTTTTGATGGTTCCCTGAATTAAAAAAGTTGAAATAAAACTGGTGTTTTCTGGCTTAAAACCAACATGTACAGTGGCTCACAGCCAAAATGATGCAAGCCATTTTTTTTTTAAAAGTAAATATCCAAAAAACAATTATAACTATCTACTTTTAATTTACATTTTTTATAAGCTTCAGTATTAATTGTTAATTTCATAAAACGAAACAAATAAACAATTTCAATTTATAACAAAATAGTAACAAAAATCAAAATTTCTACGTAAAAACATGTCACAGCTAAAATGATGCAGTTTTAAAAATTCTTTGAAATATTAATTCATATGTTTGTAACTGATATTTGACACTGACAATTTGTTTTAGAACCGCTTTGAGCGTTTTTGGTATCGAATCTACGAGTTTTTTCGTGTACTCTGGAGTTTTTTTACTCCACTCTTCTAACAATGCTTTTTTTATGCTCGCTACATTATTAAACTCATATTTTCTAATTTTGCTTTCAAGTTTAGACCATAAATTTTCAATATCATTGATGTCTGGTGATTGGGCAGGCGTTTTCATGACATGAGGAGTATTCCAAATGATCCAACTTTGAACAATTCGAGATTTGTGTTTCGGATCATTGTCTTGGTAGAACCGAAAACGATCTTTAATATTTTACTTTTCAGCACTTTCCACCATATTTCTTTTTAGTATGTCTAAGTATATATTTTGTTCAAATTGCCTTCGATAAGCTCTAAATTTCCTACTCCGGAAGAGGCTATATAAGCCCGTAACATATCATGACCTCCACCGTGTTTAACAGTACTTCGTAAATGTTTAGCTGCTAGCTCCGTATCAGTCTTTCTCTATACATAGTTTCTTCCATTTTATACAAAAAGCTTAAATTTGCTTTCATCAGCGAATATAACCGTGCTCCAGAATGTTTCATCTTTGCTTTTATGGTCTTGCGGTAGTTTAATTCAATAGCCTTACGATTAACTTCACTGATGTATGGCTTTTTCCGCATTGTTCTACCATGAAAATTTGGTTCTCTTAATATTCTGCGTATTGTTTCTGAATGAAATTTTTTATGTAAATATTTTCAGCCTTCTCGACCCACTTTGGAGCACTTAATTTGGGATTTTCTTTCATTTTTCGGACAATCCATCGACAATCTTTTCAAGACAATGACAGGCGAGGTATAGAAAAAGAAAGAAGAGTTTAGCAAAGGGGATTCAAGTGGAGATTTTTATGCTTTGTTCATAACATCGAGGAAATAGCTTGGTATAGATAACATGGTGTTGAATTAAGAAATATTTCAACTCGAGTATGAAAAAAGTAGGCGGAGTTTTTATATTTTGAGACGATTTCATTGGTGTAGAGCATGGTTATCAATATTATGGAAATTTTCCGCGATGTTATGAACAAAGGACCCCGCACAAACCTTATGGAAATTGAATTTCGGTCAAATGATTTGAAATTTTCAGAATAGTTTTTTCAAGTCATGCTGATCAAAAGTCTCCATGGGCACAAAGTGCCTAAATACTGTTGAAGCCGAGTTTTAGCCGAGTTTCGTCGAAATGAAAAGCAAAAAAAAATTAGATGTGGTTTTTTGGTCTTGATATGTTCGGCAAAGTTGTTGGTCTTGACCTGCGCAACAACTTTGCTGAAAAAAGCATAACGAAAATCTTAATGGTTCAAGAGCTATCAACTTGAAAATGAGGGTATATTTTGACTCAGAGCCAAAACATGTCGAATGCGATTTCTCAAAAATGGGGATTAACTTTGAAATGGGACTAGCACCATTGAACTCAGCGTATTCGAATTAGGTTTACCCCCTGGGTGCCCAGCTTGTCACATTTTTCAACTAGCACAGTGTAATTAAAAATAATTAATTTTTCAATTAACTAGTAATATATTCATATGAAAGCGAAGTAGAAGGGCTTCGTAAACTATTCGAATCCGAGAACTACTAGAATCCGAAAACAGTGAATCAAAACCTGATCCTCTTTTTGATGATGAGGATTCACCTTTTATCTAGCTTATAATCCTAATAATAATTCTTCCAAAGGTGTGAAAATTAAATCGCACTCTCGATTTTCCGTCAAACTCTAAATGATGCACACAACTCGACGCGCATATCCGTTCACACCAAGAGCGGCGCGACGAAATTTTTGTTTTGGATAATTTTGAGAATTTTGAACTTTTGTTGTATCTTATATATTAATACGCTTAATTTTTAGTTTGTGCTCCCTTTTTAACCTATTTCCCGTGTGCGTATCTTAATGAAACATATATCAGGTGAAAGGTATTTTTTCATAGATGTGCAGAATATATGTTTTATTAAGTGCACGGGAAATAGGTGTTAACGCCAAGAAACATTTTTCCTATACTGTGCATCTAATAAATTCATCACGACGCCAGAATGTCATGACAAAATATGTTTGTATTGAACCGTCATTACACCGTGACAATACAGAACAAAACAGAAAACATAAAATGATTTTACATACATACAAACATTTTGGTGTTCTGTCAGTGTAAAAATACAATTTTGTCATGGCACTCTATCATCATGACAAAATTTTGCGAGTGAAGATTGACCATAGTACTTACACAAACATAATATCTATGGAAAGTTTGGAATAATCATTTTCGTTCGATTTCAGGCAAAAGCCATTGGATCTCTTAATTTATGCGAAAAGGTTAAGTGGGAAGTTTCGTCCCGATATGCGCTTGATCTGTGTCCCAGTATATTTCGTAACCAGATAATTTATAAGGCTAAGCGTGACGTGTTTCTGCTTTTTGTGTTGTGGTTAATCGACTATCGACTATATAATCTACATAAGTACATTAGTTTAGTACGTCACAATTATTCATATACAAATGAAAATAACACACAATTACAGCGGTCCTTTTGTACATTTCTTATTAAATATTTAGATTAAAGTTGCGCGCTACGGCAATTGTGTGCTTTTCCTTCTTGAGATTTTAATATTTGGAAATGGCGCGTTTCGACAACATGTATGCGAGTGCAAATGAAGACCTGTCAGCAAAGGTCTTTTACGTTGACGCTCCCGACGGGTGTGGCAAGACATTTGTATTGCAATCACTCATTGCATTTGCCAAGGGGCGTGGCTTGGAGTCCATTTGTTCCGTCTTCACAGGATTCGCCACGAGCTTGATGGGAGGTGGACGTACGCTATATAACATTTTCAAACTGCCGGTTCCAATATTTCCAACATTTTCAAACTGCCGGTTCATCAATATAGCCAAACTCCTCTCACACAACCAAGTTGAAAAGCGCGCGACTCATCATGATAGATGAGGCCAGCATCATGCCAGGGGCCGCGCTCATAATCAAAGACAGACGTGTAATCGATTTCGTGTATGGTGACATCAACACAACACTAGCCGAGGGCACCATAAAGGAGCGCGCCACCCTTGCACCCAAGAATTATCATTGTGCGCTAATCAATCAGCAGGTGCTTGACCTCCTGCCCGGTGGACAAGAAGTCAAACTTAGTGTTGATAAAGTTGAGAGTGACGACATGAATGAGGAACTCGGCCTACATGTCGAGGTTCTCAACAAGAAAGGATCCGGACTTCCGCGCCAAGCCATCCCGCTAAAGGTAAACGAGTTCGTTCTTTTGATGAGGAATTTAAACACTAGCAAAGGTCTTATCAATGGAACATGCATGCGAGTCGCAAAAATAAACCGTTACAGTCTGGAATGTGATTTGCTGACTGGTTTCTCAAAAGGCGAGCGCGTTCTCTTGCCACGCATAAAGCTCTCACCCTTGGAAGGCACCTTCTCATTTAAAATGTCTCGCCTCCAATTTCCCGTCCAGCTCGCGTTCGCCATAACCATCAACAAGAGTTAGGGCCAAAGCTTGAAGAAGGTAGAAGTGTACTTTCCGGCCTCCGTATTTACACACTGTATGTGGCCTTTTCACGATGCCGCTCATTTGACGGACTCAAGGTGTTTATGGTTGAGACAAGCGATCAATCAGCTGATC
The DNA here is from genome assembly GCA_947310385.1 of Nephrotoma appendiculata. Taxonomy (NCBI): domain Eukaryota; kingdom Metazoa; phylum Arthropoda; class Insecta; order Diptera; family Tipulidae; genus Nephrotoma; species Nephrotoma appendiculata. The sequence goes on from OX371223.1 coordinate 40,450,020, forward strand.
GGGACGGGCACATTACAACAAAGAATGTTGTTTTGTAGAGATTCTACGCATGTAAATTCATATTTTATTATCCTTTTGTACATTTCTTATTCAATTTTAATAGCGTATATGAATTTACTTTATTTTTAATAAAAGTGCACCAAATTTACATCTTAATAAATCTTCTTAATCATTTCTTAATCAAAAATATTAAAAAATATAATCACGTGACTGATTATTCAGTCACAGGCCCGCTAGTTAATCTTTAATATTCGTAAAGTGCTTACTTGAATGACGAATGAGAAATGAATGATCCACAATTGGAGATTATTATTTTTCGGTTATGTTCGGCGGCGATGGGCGAATTGTTTTGACCGATTGCAACTTCATTCGATGCAATTCCTTAAAATAACATTTTTTCTATTAAAAATCCAAAGTTCGTAATGTTTTTTATAAATCACCTCTTGCGTTTCTATACAATAGATAAATAAATTAATGCATATTTAAATTCGCCGCTCGCCGGCGATACTTGATGTGTCTAGTCCTATATAGTAGAAGTTATCTCGCGAACAGTAAATTTTCTTTAAATCACCAACCCAAGTGTGTACTATGGAAAGTAAATTCAGTTATTAGGTAACTATTATGATTCAGAAAAAATATGTAATTTTTTAATAAAAAAGAAGAAATTTGGTTACGTAACATTTTGAAAAACATCCCTGGGCCCCACCGTAACAAATTGTAATAAATTTTTAATCCCCCCCCTCTCCCCCTAAGGGCGTTACGTAATTTGTGAACAGTCCCTAACTTTTCCTGTTTACGAATTTTATTATACTTTACTTTTAGGTTTTTCGATAGTAATGGTGTGTGTGATTGTTCCGTATATTGGTCTATTTTCAGTATTCTCGAATTAATTACACAACCGTAGGAAATATTTACTTCCATTTGCATCAATTCGTATGACAACGACTATGATAATCGACACTTACGTATACACAATCAACTTCCCAACCACCCCATACTTTTCTTTCCATTAACGCTGGATCGCGGAATAAATTTGAATTTTGATTTATAGATGGAAAATGTGTAAGAATCAATCAACAATCACAAAACCTAAAAGTAAAGTATAATAAAATTTGTAAACACAAAAAGTTAGTTGCAAAAATATATGTTCAATAGAAAATGATTTTGAGAATATTTCTAAAGAAACCAAATACGAAACCATCTTGGAATTTATTCAGTATAAGTACAACCAACATTGTGCCGTTAAAACACGTGTATGTCTATATAAGATATAAGAATACCGGAAGTCAGGTATTGATTGACCACCACTTCCGTCGATCTAGCCTAGTTGCTGCACGAACCTTTTCAAATGCGCTACCGCTTTATATTTGGCAGGACGTTTATTTGAAGTTCTTTTTAATTAAATAATAGCTACTTCAAACTGTTGACATCACCTTTTTATTCAGGGTTATTACATAAAAAGTGTTGAACTTTAGTCACGTGTTTTGAAGTTGAAGTCTAAATATATTTGTTATCGTCGTATCCTATCTATTTTTATTCTTATTTTAAACATTAATTTTTATAACCATTAGAATAACTTTTTAATTAACACTTATACTTGAATCTTGTGCGTATTTTTGCGAATTTGCTTCTGCCGATTTCCCACACAGAATTCGCTATTGTTTATAATAAACAAATAAATAAATAATAAAAGAAAGTTTGATATTAGCCACAACATACGGGTACATATTTTGTGGCTAATATCAAACTTTCCTCATTTAAAATTCATTTACAATATTGCCGCTTAATCAATAAATAAGTCGCAGAATTGAAAATGATAATAATTAACGATTTTTTCACTATACTGTATTTTCAATTTATTTATGTATGTACATATATTACAAAATTCACGTTCGTAAGTTTTGTTTTTGTAATTTTAGGACAAAGTTAGTAGGACAGGTCGCTTTAATTAATGTTAGTCTTGAGAAAATACTTATAAACCGTACATTTTTAAACCAATCGAGAATCTCGTTACGAACGGTGAACTCCGCTGTAACTGTTCGTTGAGTCGACATTTTCCAGTTTTAATAACTTAACATTCACAATTATTATTACACTCAACAAGCACATTAATAATTACACAAATAATCTTTTAAGCAATACAATTTGAAACCGAACTATTTGAAATATTAGAACTAACTAAAAACATGTTTTGCGATTTCAAACTATCAATACTAAAATTAAAAACAAAACTCGTATATATCGCACAATGTGTACCAGAAACGACAAATTATCATTGTGTTACACTTTTCCATGATTTGATAGACAACTTGTTTACTCTACCAAAACTATCATTGCCATACACTTTTACCAAATTTTAGAGGTTTTCTGTAAAACAACACTTTTCAAACTTAAATCATGTTGAAGCACTAGTGGTGCGATATTTGTATTTTAATTAAATGACGATCGTGAATTCCCTCTTGTTGACATGAATAGATTTTTTTGTTATTCTTATCTTACCACAAAACTTTTACGGTTGTAAGATTGAATGTTCTGGTGTAGTAGTATTCTGATGGTGACTACATTGTACCTGGAACTGGAATAGTGAGAAAATAAAACGTATTTAAAATAATAAAATTTTATTCAAACAGGTTTCATTACTCGTATGTTTAATTACCGTGTACCAAAGTATGCATGCTGCTTGGTATTTCCAATACAACTAAAATGTGTTGTTGTTAATTTAGTAAATAAAATGTTTGTAATAATTATTGTTTTCATTTATTTTTAAACTTTAATAGTAAATAAATCAAAAGCTTAATGATAATGAGGTACTAGAGTTTAGTGCATAGTATGGATTTAGGCTAATTATTAAGATTAAATTATTGATTCATCTCACCCCAAAAACTATTACAATTGGAAGAAATGAATCATTAACTAAACTTCATAATACGAGTAGCTTAACCAATTTCGGAAATCCCGCGGTTTTTTTATTTTGTCGAGTAGTATTTGATTGTGCAATTTTGTGCGTCTGCGATTTCTGACGTGATTATCTCACCTGAAATCCCATAGATCCGTTTAAACATTGAAGTGTAAGTTTTAATTTTGCACAGTTGTGCTAAACTGTGCATTCCAAAAACAATTTGGCCTTCTAGAGAATTTGTCAGGATTGATCCTAGAACGGCTATAAATGACTATTTAAGTGCATTATGTATAGAATCTGTTGATGTTCTTTCAACTTCTGTAAACCCCACCTTTTATATGTAGTTCAAATCACTTAAAGTCTAAAACCCTTGTTTCAATCTGGAACAATTTCCTAATTTCTAGAATTCCCACGTTTTTTAAATAAAATTACTTAAACTTGTTGTACTGAACAAACTGACCAGTTTCGGCTAATGCGGAGTAGGCACAGCGCAGTAAAAGGTGGGATTTCCTAGAAAAAAAAAATTCAAAAATGACCTTTAAAAATTATGGTTGAAATAAGGATTTTCTACGAGCGATTCGGGCCGATTGGGAGTAGGCGCAATCATTAAACTTGGTTAGTATGTTCAGTATGTTGGTTTTGACTTGCGAGTCAAACTGCTAATATTTAATTTTTTTTCCATTTTTCTCGGTTTTAAAATTGTATAGAATTGTAAATTGTAATTGCTATTGTAAGCATTTTCGTTTGACAAAAATAAAAGCACATCATAAAGAATACCGTAGGTATTTTAGAATTAAAACGCCATAGAAGGAATTGCAGTAACTTTACAACCCGTCAACCGGAGCATTATGGTAGTTTATAGCTCCATCAAGTTTTATATTAAAAATACGAACCACTAATATTTTTTAATAATTATATTTAATTTATATTTAATTACATATTTAATTACATATTAAATTACATATTAATATGTGTTTTGATTATCTCGACAAATTATGTTTCTTTAATTTCTATTTTTATTGTTTTTTTTTTTAATGAAAAACTTGAACTGTGAAAACTATTTTTTGTTATTTTTTAAATAGGCTTCTAAGAAAATAGAAATTTTTTACAAAAAGTTGGTTTATACCCAACTAACCATTCGGGTGCTAGAAAATTTAAATAAATTTATATACTGAATTTCGATATACAAGATGTGAAAACGCCACAATACTCCCCTCCCAGAGAGATCGAAGATCTATCGATAATTTAAGAATCTGGTAGGAGTCCTGGTTACACGACCCGATCTTGTAGTTGTTCTAGTATTTGGCGAAAGATCAAAACGAACTTTTTTGCGAATTTTCAGTTCCTCGGCAGGTATTTTAGGCCCGTCATCCGAAATAATGAGTTCTGGTTCGTGAGTCGGTAAAAGTAATCCAGTTTGTATAGTTAGTGCGTCCTTAATTTCTGATTGATTGTCGGAGTAACATGGTTTGAGTCGGTCGATGGATATTTTGGCGTGTCGTCCGTTCAGATCCAAAGTGTAAAATTTGTCGGTACGATCGATTACCAAATACGGTCCAGTATATGGTGGTTGCAGTGATCTGCGTACTGCGTCCGTCCGTAAGAAAACATGCGAGCAAGTAAACAGATCTTTACCGATGAAAATGTTGTCCGTACTATGCCGAGAAGCCAGTACAGGTCGAATTTCATCAAAGTGTCGTCTTAAATTCGTAATAAAGTCTGATTCTAAAATTTTGTCGTTCGTAGTATCTAAAAATGTTCCAGGAACTCGAGTTGTACATCCGTAAACCAGTTCAGCTGGAGTAGCTTTTAGTTTGTCACTGTAAGTCGTTCGTAATCCAAGTAAGGCACATAATGGCAGATTTAATGACCCGATGCCATCTCTCGATCAAAGCGAGCTATTCAATGAAAATAAACAGTAAAAACGACGGTTGCAGCAGTTATATCTAGAACAGGCACCGCCTCGGGCCAGCGAGTGTATCTATCAATCAATGTGACGCAATACCGCTGATTATCAGAAACTGGTAATGGACCAATGATATCGAGGTGGATAGTCGAAAAACGTTGAGAAGTTAATTTATAGTTACCAAGTGGAGATTTTGTATGTCGAGAGATTTTAGCCTTTTGGCAAGCTACACAACTTTGAGCCATTTTCTGAACGTCTTTTTTAATCGATGACCAGATGACATTCTGAGTCAAAAAATTGATGGAAGCTTTGACGCCAGGATGTGAAAGGTTATGAAAAGCCTCGAAAACTTGTTTTCGGAAATTAAAGGGAATGAATGGCCTAGGTGTAGTAGTAGAAATATCGCAATAAATTAATTTTTTTTGAATTGAAAGAAACAGGAAATTTCTCAAATTTGAGAACAGAGTTACTCCTTAAAATTTCTTGAAGTTCCTCGTCATTGGTCTGAGCATCTGCGATGATAGCATACTCAATACTTTCGGGAATAGAAATTTGATTAATGCGTGAAAGAGTATCTGCGACAACGTTATCCAGACCAGAGATGTCCTGAATATCGGTAGTGAATTGACCACTGAAATCTAGGTGTCGAAATTGACGAGGAGATGCTTTTTCCGGATTCTGATCCAAAGCGTAGACAAGTGGCTTATGATCGGTATAAAGCGTAAAAGTACGACCTTCAAGAAAATATCGAAAGTGTTTTATTCCCGAATATGCGGCGAGAAGTTCACGATCATAAGCACTGTATCTTTTTTGGCGTTTCATTGAGACGTACTGAAAAAAAACCGAGTGGTTGCCAAGAATTGGATACAAACTGCTGAACTACCGCTCCGATCGTAGTATCGGGTAGCGTCAACCATGATGGCCAGAGATGCTGATGATGATGGATGAATAAGCAAAGTCGCGTTCGTAAGTTTGATTTTACAGTTGTCAAACGTGTAACCTCTTAGGTAATCGTTCAACAATTCCTGGTCAGCAGCAGCACCCGGAATGAAGCGTCGATAAAAGTTTATCATACCTAAAAAGCGTTTGAGTTGTTTAACAGTCTGTGGTCGTTCGAAATTTTTGATGACTTGAACCCGTTCATGCTACGGTAATATACCTTGTCCAGTTACCAAATGGCCTAAAAAAATAATTTCGGTCTTTGCGAAAACGCATTTGTCCTCATTTACAACTAGTCCGTGTTCGTCCAATTGAGAAAATATAATTTTAATATGTTCAAGATGTTCGTCGTAATTTCGAGAGGCAATGAGCACGTCGCCCAAATACACAAAACAGAAGTCAAGTCCGCGTAATAATGCATGCATAAGACGTTGGAACGACTGTGCTGCATTCCTAAGGCCGTCATTCTACAAAATTCGAATAGTCCGAAAGGTGTCGGAAATTGCTGTTTTTGGAATGTCGGTCGGTTCAATAGGAATTTGATGGTAGGCCTGGACAAGGTCTATTGTTGTGAATATAGTGCAGCCCTCGAGTCGTTGTGTAAAGTCTTGGAGATGTGGGATTGGGTACCTGCCTGGAATTGTGACTTTGTTTAATGCCCGAAAGTCTCCACATGGTCTCCACGCTCCATTCTTTTTAGGTGCTAAGTGCAAAGGGCTGGACCAAGGACTGCTACTAGGTCTGCAAATCCCGAGTTTCCTCATATTTTCGAATTCTGTCTTCGCGATGATGAATTTGTTTTGTGCTAGTCGTCATAGTTTGCATACAACCGGTAGTCCGTTCGTCTCAATTTTGTGAGTCACATTATGTCTAGTATTGTCAATATTAATATTACCGTGAATGACCGTTAAAAATTTTGATATTACGTTGAAAACTCCTGGGTCCATTGCTGACTTGTCGATCCTAGAAACAGTAGTATCATCGTAGGAGGAAGGAGATCCATTTGAATACAGAGAGGTTAACGGATCTATGAGCCTCTGTCTCTGTATATCCACTAGCAAACCAGTTTTCCTCAAAAAATTCACGCAGATGATAGGCATCGATACGTCAGCAACTGGAGAATTCGCGGCGCAGTCCGATGTCAAGTCTTAAAAATTTGGTTCCATACGCATTTACCGAAGAACCGTTCGCTGCGAACAATCTGAATGACGGGTCGACCCTTGGATTCCGAACAAAACGGACTGGCAATACTGAGACATCTGCACCTGTATCAATTAAAAAATGAGTCTGGAGAAAAATTTCGAAAATTAAAAGGCGGCTAGTTTTAGAATCGTCATTACACACCGCCAATTGTGAATGACTATTTATTTTTTTGAAACATTATTATCGGAGCTATATGATACAAATTTACAATTTGGTTTACATTTTAATGCTTTTGTGCCGAAATGATGATGATAAAAACAAACAAAATTATTCTCAGCCGAAGGTTCACCGTAAAATGGGTTGTAAGAATTTCGAGAATTTGGAGAGTTTTTACGAGAATAATTATTTCTAGAGTTTGATCGCGAATAATTGCGACCACGTGAATTTGATTTAGATCGTGATCTATAATTTTGATTAACAATTTCCGAAATCTCCGATAATAATGTTTTTTTAAATTCCGAAAGTTTATTACCTAGAGAAAAGGTTGAATTTTGATTAGAAGAACCAGATGCAGAAGTCTCAATACAACATATTTGTGCCTGAGCCATAGTCTCATGCACGTTGTCAGCCCGTTCTGCAAGGACTGACAGGGAGTCGTCGTTTTCGAATGGTGTGAGTACCATTTGAACGGACTGATGTAATCTCTTCATCCAAAATTGACGAAGTGTCGCTTCGTTAAAATTGTCACCAGCGTTCAATTTCATGATACTCAACAACTGGGATGGCTTCCTGTTCCCAAGTGTCAAACCATGCATAAGATTATTCAGCTTCGTTTTTTTCAGATTAGCCAAGTACCCGAATCACCTCCGCCTTGAATGAAGTGTAAGGTACGGTATTATCCTTCGGACTAGTGATTATATAAGCGAATGTATCATGGAGACGTGCATCCAGGGCTCCCACCGCATGAGCATATTTAGTAGCCTCAACCGTGATATCTGCCAAAGTGAACTGCTGCTCGAGTATCTCAAACCACACATTTGGATTTTGAGAGTGCAATGGCTGTGGAGGTTTGAAAGCCACTCGAGCAACCAGCCCAGCACCGGAAGGCAAATTAATATTTGGCTGCGATGTTTCCGGAAACACATTTGTATTAATATTTAATTGAGAGACAGCCTTGACAACAGCATCATTAATAAGACCAGCCAACTGAGCAGGCGTTAACGAAATATTGGATTCCCGTGTCGTACCGCTGCTTGATGTTGCTGACAAGTCTGAACCATTTGTCGCTGGTAGGGATAACGGTGGATCATTCACACCTTGCACAACACGCCGAAACAAAAAAGCGAAAATAAGAAAAATTACCGAAAGCACGTAAACGAATAGAGAAAAAGTAAAATACATTTTAATTAAGACAAAATTGAAAAAACAAAAAAATTCTTATTGTTGAAACGAAAATTTTTTATTAACTTTAGCACCAAAAATAGTTAGTTGAGTACTTACAGTTTGTTTTTTTTTCTAATCTTAATGAACAATTGACCCTTAATACAACCAGGTTCAGGTATATACAGCTGTCCGTGCTTGAAATTAAGGTGATAATGACCATTCGCTGATAATTATTATGATATAGTTAGCTGTCAGCGCTCCGAATTGACCAAGTATTAATGAATACCAGCTGATGATTATTTCAGTAAAAGCAGCATTAAAATATTGCTATTAGTGGCCGTTGTTAAGTTTCATAGTAAATGTTGTGGCCATAAGAAGTAAATGTGGCCATCAGAAACTCAGAAATGTGTTCAATACGAAATTATTTTATGTTAAAAATATTTAATCTGAATTAAATATCCACTACACCGCACACTGTTGGCTAGAGTTGTTGAACGTCAAGCGTCGTCATCACAGTCAAATTGAAGGTGCACATTGGATGAATCGAACAGCAACATTTGATAACATTTGATTATTTGTTGCATTGCCTGCGGAATTATGTATAATTTTACTTACGATCATGTGAATCCGATTTGATTTTGTTTCAACTGTTTGTAATGTTAGAAATAATAAGTAATAGATAAAACGAAAAATAAGAAACCTTATTGTACTAAAAATTGTATTGAAAGATAATGATGTTCAATTCGAGATGTCTCAATTTAAAATAGTAGTATAAAAATCAATTAGAAGAACCGTCCATTCCTTGACAACAGATTTGCGATAACATCGTTGGATAAAAGCTCCAAATCAAATATATATAAAAATAAAATTAAAGATTATTATGTGTGAATTAATTTCTAATTGAAGAGTTTATTTTTGAACCCTCGCCTGCTGCTCGTCGTCCCACTCAAAACAAGAGTGGATAAATGTTATTAACAGCTGTAAGCGCCTAAATAAATAAATAAAAAAATTAAATTAAAATTAAGTGATTTGATCTATAAAAGGTGGCTTTTCCAGAAACCACTCATATATTTTTTGTAATTCATCTTGTGAAAATATGGTTGTATTAGCGGTTTTCTATGGTCCAATCTGGCTGATGTTGAGAATGTACCGTGAATCATCAACCTTACCAGTGCCGACATGTTCTAACTATCACTTTTTTCGCTTCGATGCATTTTCAATGGAATAACGGTATTTTAGAAGTAACAATATTTTTTTGTAGAAATATTACTTCTAAAATACCGTTAGAACATGTCGGCACAGGTTATATAAATCAAGTTTTAATAATTTTCCATCTGTTCAAATAACAATTAGTGGACACATCCCTATATTATTTTACTTCGGTGCAAAAATGCGGATAACGAAAATTGTGTACGGAATTTAGTAAAAATATTCAAAGATAGATATCGCGCCGATCACAATTTTCATTATTGATTTTTTGACATGGTATTTTGTAAGATTTCCGTGCATTTTTTTTCATTAGTGTTTGAATTCCTTTGGATGAACTTAGTACTAAATTAAATTGTAACAAAATAAACGAAACTATATCGTTTAAAGTATAGATAATTACTGTAGTCTTTTTTTCCAAACAATAATCAACATAAAAATTTGATCCTTCGAGCCGGATCCCGCCAACCAGAGTCCAATCCAAGGAAATTGTAAATGTGTAACCGAAGCGGCAAATCGTGCCGCAATCGACGGAAAGTGCAAGTGTGTGTGTGAAACAAAGCCGCGACTACCAAGGTCAATTAACCGTCCAGGAATCAACACGCGGTTGACCAATTACAGTAAGGCGCAATACAGTTACGCAGCGGATACCAAGGTCATACGCCATCTCGGTTATTATTTTGGTGAAAGGAAAATGTGGTCATCTCATCCAGCAGACACCCGTATTGAATAAGAATGCAATTTGATTTTCGCGAACATGCACAAGGTATTCTGTTTTATTATCTATTTATTGTATTCGGCATTTATATTCGTCATCTAATTAATGTTACGGTGCATATTCTTAATTAATTAACCATTGTAACTGGTATATGTTTGTCCATTTAATACCAATTTATCGGTTTGTGTTACCATGGAGGCTTTGAATAAACGTAAAGGTTAATATGCTCAGAAGTAAGAATTAGAAGTACGATTATCCAAGATCCATGAATTGTACAAACAGTTAAGCGAGGTTGAAGACAGAATTTTCGGAATGGATGAAAAGGTGGCATCGGAAATGAATTTGATAGATGAAATGTACTTTCCAATAGTAGCAAAAATTCAAAAACTAATTAGAGACAAGTCGTTCAACCCAGTGATAAACTTAGACTAAGATGAAACGGTTAATACTTCCCCGAATATAAGCTTTCGGTCCGATTTCAAGTTACCACGCCTTAGTTACCCAATATATGATAGTAACGTTAAACAGTGGCAATCGTTCTATGACATTTCATCACATCAATGGTTCATGAAAATGTTAATCTATCTCCGGCACAGAAATTTAAATATTTACTTGGTCAATTACGGGGTACTGTCTCCCGCATAATCTGCGTTACTGTAGGTACACGCAGATACCGCCTCTGGTTTCTCCAAGCATCAACTTGCATTGTCAAAACAAAACGGATGTCTGGTCGCGTTTCCACGGCATTACATTAAGCCACCGATCACCTCACGCTACGAAAAATTGAGTTCTCCATTCGTTTCAAAATCACCAAGATGCTATGCACTTTTACACCTGCTGATTCGCATGAATGGACCCATGTGGTCGTTGTTCGAATTTAAACCCCAAGAAATATTTGAGCTAAAATGCTCTGACCTCGAATTGCCCGCGCAAGTGTTCGATGACTAGAAAAATTGCTTCCTCGTTTTCCTTTAGAAATAATACACTCAAAGAAAAAAACAGGTAAAAATTATAAAAATACGGGTTAATTTAACAAAATTTTTGAACATATACAGCAGATAAAAATTTTTGTACAATCTACAATTTGAACAAAATATTTTGTATTTATTATTTAAATTATTTATTAAATAAACAAAATATACTTCTCAACGTAATTTAAAATTTATAAAATGAATAAACTTTTTAAAATAAATTACAAAATGTTTTGGATAATTTTCAAAATTTTTAAAAAGATTACAAAAGAAATTTATAAACTTTATAATGGGTTTTATATAATTAAGAAAATACAGCATAAACAATACAAACCGAATTGTCATTTTCGAAAACTGTTTTTATCAAATATATAAAAGTTTTATAATTTATTGAAACCATTTCGTTTATTTTAAGAATTGTTTTTTTCAAATATACCCAAAAATTGTAATTTTTACAAATGATTTATATCATTTCGACAGAAGAATTTTGTAAAATGCAATATTTTTTTATAAACATTATACAGAGGTTTGTACAATACACACACACACATATATATATATATATATATATATATATATATATATATATATATATATATATATATATATATAATTATTATTACAATATGTTTTATATTTACATACAAAATTTTAATAAGGCATAAATAACTAAAACAATGTACGTAAATTTTCAAATTTATTTAATTATTTAGGACACTTTCTTTGAATTCAAAATTACCTTTTTATTTAAACTATAATATTATGTAAACTTACATATAATTATTACTTATAAAATTCACATATTAAATACTAAAAAATTTTCATTATACAATAAACAACATTTCAAAATAATAAAGTATAAAAATTAAACAATTAAATGAGATTAAATGAATAATTATTATAATTATAAATCAAAATAATTATTTATTTAATCGTTCAATTAAAAATTTGACGGCTGTGTTATGCACGTCATGTTTGGTTTTTATTTTATAAAAATAAAGTTGAATAAACATCCATACTTGTACTAATTCTAAAGGATATTTTAAATTAAAAAAATAAAATAAAATGTCAATGACACGAAGTAATGAAAATACTTCAAATTGAATATTATCAAAATAAACAATAATTTGGGTTGGATTACACAACGATCCAGTAATTAATAATAATGGCTGAATAGATCTTTGTCTGTTTAGTTGGAACTGTAACTTTAGTTTCAATTCTTCTGTCATGCATGTTGAATCGGACGTGAATTTTTATATTATCCAATCCGAACCTCTCGTGATGTTGGTTGTAGAATATGGTATATTAAATGGAAAAATATGGCTGCTTGTCCGTCTGTAAATATTAAAAAAATATGATACAAACAAATTATTAATCAAATAGGTATTTTTATAATTATATTATTTAGGCACCTCCATCTAATAACATTTACTAAATAATCAATTAGTTCTATGTTATAATTTGCCTAAATAATGTAATTACCATAAATATATCAATTTCATTAATACAAAAACATTTAATTGTTTGAATGATTTGATTAATACACTTACTTTCATTATAATTATCTTCTGATTTTAGTATCGAGAGTAAATTTAAATCGGCTGTCCCTTTGACCTTTTCCTCCAACATAGGTGTTATTTTTAATAAAAAATCCGGAAACGGAGTTTGAATGGTTGGTGCGTTATTTATTATTTTAAAATCTATTTCAATCTATAAAAATTGGTAAGCTTATTAAATCACTACAATTTTTACAACTAATTTATTGTATTTAAAGAACCTCTGATTGATTAAAAATAGTTTATTATTAACATTATGTTAACATTCTAACAAATCGGCTCATCTTCAGTTAATTTTTATTGCCAAAAAACAATGTAAGATTAGATGCCCGATAGTAGTGGTTAATAAATATAATAAAGTTTCTCAAACAGTCTTTCTTAACAGTGGTTCTTAAATTAAATAAATTAGCTGTTATATTCGTATCGATTTAATAACCTTACCAATTTATACCCAAGAGGTTTTTTATAGTGTGGCCATTTGATAAATATTTCATCAAACCAGCAGTATTGGCTCAGTGGTTCTCGATTTCAGCCCAAGTACAGTTGTCGTTCGTTAAAGCCTCAAGACTTTCTTGGCAATCCTCTTGAGTTTCTGATAAATAAAATAAAACTATTTTTAATGTATATATATAATGAATTATATTTTTTACTAATCACTTTTTCAAATTTTCCTGTTCACTTTTAATTAGATCTCACGGATATACCATACCGTAAGATCTACATAATTAGGTGATCAGGAAAATTAATTCTAGATCGATTAGTTAAGTTTTGAGTAATACCAAACTTAATTAATCGAACACGAATTAAGATCTAATTAATAGTGATGATTTGGAAATAATACCAAAAACACAGTTTATAAAATAAACGTATCCGTAGTATTGGACAATTAGAATGGATTAGTATAGATCTCCATTGTCATTTTCACAAAATTGTAGCATTGCATTAGTGACATGAAATTATTATTTTTCAACCATTTAATGAGCTTATGATTAGAACTAACTAATTGGAAGGGGTCTTTTAAAAGAGTCGATATTTCTTGCAACTCAAATTTAGCTTCGTCACTAGTGACTTTCAAAGATACGTTTTCTAAGAGTTCAGATATTGGTTGAGTAATATGACTAATGACCGATTTTTGAATATCCATAATATTCTTTGTATTCAAATTATTCATGTTGTGTAAGTTCACTATGAATTTTGAAACAGATATGAGAATTTTTTTTCTCTCTTTTGTTACATCTGGAGATTTTGGTGGGCTTTCTGGCACAAGCGGACTACTTATATTTTGAGTTTTATTTAAATGATCTCTAAGATAGCTAATTGTAGGTATGGAAGTGTTTTCGGTTGTCTTATTTATTAGATTGGCTAACGAGTTTGAATTCTCTTCATTATGTTTTTTCATGTGTCTCCTAAAATTATCTAAATTTGAAAAATACCTATTACAACTCTCTTCACAACATATGTATTCATTACCTTTCCCAAGAGCATGGAATACTTTTAAATGCATAATTAGTGGTTCATGCAATAAAAATGTTTATTTACATATGAAGCATTTCATTATGTCAAATAAATAATTTCCAAAAATTTCCCTAGCAAAAATTAATTAAATTTGATTTTTTAAATGGACTGAACAAGTAATTTATAAGAACCATAAGATGAGTGTAATCCGAAAAAATTAGATAACCAGTCAAATCTTCAATAGAGTTATGTCAATTAACGGTCATAATAACCCTATAAATATATTAAATTCAATTAACTTTATGACTTTTAAACAAATGACTTGATTATGGAAAAATGCAGAAAAATATTTAGATTTCGTTGCGTTTTCATGTATAATTAAGCCCTTTTACAAATACACCAAATATTAAAATTGCAGTAAATTATTAAATAAGGTTATACTTACATTAATTCTTTGCCATATACTGATTTGATGCTTCAATTTTATTTTGGTTTCAATTGATAATAGGTGTTTCTTAAAAAATATATTCCAATCCTCTGGCTCAATGCAAAATAAGGCTTCCGCATCGATGTTTGATTCTAAAAAATAAGTGATTTACTAAATCGTGTAAATAGCATGTAAAATGATAAGCAATAGCATGTAAATGAAAAATGACAAACTTAAAAACCAAGTGTTATTAACTTCTAATTATAGATTAATTAATTAAATTAAATATAAAAATTATTATAAAAAATAAACTATTTGCACTATTAAAGCAAGTTAGTTTCTTCGAAAATATTATTAAAAAATAACCACATTGTTTGGAAATAAAAAAATACGAGACATTACACTAAAATTTGCATTCAAAATGACATATTTCAATTTTAATAAAAATAAAACATATATGTAGGCTTAAACCAGATAAAACACCGCTTGTAATAAAAAATAAAAACATTTATTTAGTTCGAATGAACACGGTTGTAATAAACATTTTAATTGAAATTCCATGCACATGGAAACTCTATACAACAGAAAAAGCTTGAGTTAGATATACCGATATTACAATTCACTAAATTGATATTACTTATCATTAATTCACTAAAATAAAACTACATATTTACCTTTTAGTGCATTGGCAATGTTATATTTTTTTACTATTTCTGACGAAATTCCAATTTTTATTAAAAATTGCTCCGTAACAAAAAAAAACTGCACTCAAAAAAACACTCTTCACTCACTTTTTTAGTTCTGACTTATTAACAAATTAAAACACTATAATTTGGTGTTTAGACATTCACCAAACAACTGCAACTAACTCACATTTAGCGTCTAAAGTTTATTATTTATATATATAATTAATAAAAATAATAGAAAACATGAAAGTAATTATATATTTTACAAACGAGTTTAAAATAATAACAAAAAATTTGTAAATGCCAAAAAAGTTTATTTATTCTATAAAAAAAATTGTATAATTTACAAACCCATGCATACACATAAAAATCGTTTTTGTGAAATGTATTTTATTTTTATAAATTTTACAAATGATTTCGCAATAAATATGACAATTTTCTTTGTAAATTCCACCAAAATACTGAATTATCTACAATAATTTAATAGAATTTAAAAACTTATCCATTCGGCCCAACCAAGAGTCGCTAAAACATGAACAGTTAAACATATTTGCCTTAAAATACGTAAATAAGATTACTTTAAGGTTAACCTACGAGATTAGAATTTATTAACTAAAAACTTTGTTATTTATTCTAAACGCATAGTCTTGTAATGACCATATTTACAGGGAACAAAATTAGAAATAAAAATTTTCAAAAATTAAGAAAATATTATTTATACATGAAAAATTATGGTTGCCTCTTATCTGGGATTAAAAGTATTCCATAAAATAGTATGAAATTTTGATTAGAATCGAATTGAAAATATTGAATTACACAATATGTTATATTTCAGTGAAACATTTTCTTGAATAGGAATTTAACCATAACTTGTATGTACAAAGGACCCCGCACAAAATATATGGAAATTGAATTTCGGTCAAATGATTTGAAATTTTCAGAATAGTTTCTTCAAGTCATGCTGATTAAAAGTCTCCATGGGCATAAAGTGCCTAGATGCTGTTGAAGCCGAGTTTTAAGCGATGGAAAGTTGAAAAACTTCATTATTACACGCATCATATTTTCCGCCGTAAAATGTAAAATAATTGGAAATTTCCATTACTTTTTTTTTGTATATTTGTGTTTTTTGTTTTTATTTAAATATATGCACCATCTGGTTGTAATTTGTTTGTTTGTGCGATTTTAGCATCGCCCGTCCCACGGATCTCGACATTTTGTTATTTCTTGTGGGGCTGTGTAATAGGTCCGTGCCGCGTGCACGAGCGAGTTTTTCAACTTTCCATCGCTTAAAACTCGGCTTCAACAGCATCTAAGCACTTTGTGCCCATGGAGACTTTTAATCAGCATGACTTGAAGAAACTATTCTGAAAATTTCAAATCATTTGACTGAAATTCAATTTCCATACATTTTGTGCGGGGTCCTTTGTAAAATTAAAATATAGGTTCAATTAAATAATCAGTTTAATTTTAAAAATAAAGAGTTCAATATAAAAGTAACTAGAACGGATATGGTTGTACAATAAAATAAAAGCAGGGTTTATTTTGATCAACAAATGTATGTTGTTATTTAAACAGATAGTAAAAATAATAAAAAAGCCATACATAAAAGTTTAAATATTCGTTTAAAGTTAAGTTTAGTGGGATGTATCGCAACCAAGGGCACTAAGAAGCGATTTGTTTATGACTATTTAATTTAATTACATGGTTATATTACAGTCACATGCATGACACATCTCTGAAATTTCATCGTAAGACATTTTTCTACTCAGCTTCTTCCAAGAATAATTTTGTAGCAAATGGAAATCTTTCAAATGGAAGGTACAATTGAACCAAATACTAGTTTTTCGAAGTAAATTTTGCTCGTGAGTACACCAAGTTTAAAATCATCTTGGGAATTTGGAGAATACGACGGATAATAAGTTTATTACGTAATTTAGGTTTCCAAAAATGACAAAAGTCAAAATCAATTTGATTAAAATCATTTTATCAATTCAGTAAAAAGTTTTGTCTGAAAAACAACACTATTGTAAACAAAATAATTTTTTTCAAACATTTTATATTATTAACAAAATTTCTTAAATTTTCAAGATTAAACTGTACAAAATTTTTTGTAGATTGATTTTTTTTTCGTCCATTTTCCTAAGTAATAATAATAAAACTTTTGTTTAGAATATTTCTTATTTTGTAGATAAAATAGAATTTTTAATTCAATTAAGTTAAATACGGGTAAAACTAACAAAATTAATGTAAATTAAACAAAACGGATAAAAATTTAACAAAAATATTTTGTGTTTTTCAAATAATCAAAAAAGTTTATATTTTATATAATCAACAACAAAAAATTATGTAATATACCAAATTTAATCATATTAATTATTTTTTAAATAACATTTACAAAATTTTTGTGTAAATTGAAAATTTTGTATTTAATTAACAAATTTATTTTGTAAGCTATTTTACAAAACGATTATGTAAATCTTACCACTAAAATTTTTTTGAGTGTAGACCCAAAACTCTGACCCGAAAATTTGCAAATGATCAATTTTCGCCTTTTTTACCGTTCTATAAATCACACAATGATATCTCAAGCACTCTCGCTCTCATTCGATTCAGTACCTGCACTGCCAACTTGTCAGCCTCCGCCTAAAATTTGTAGTCCACCTGCTTCGCTTTATTCATTGTTGGCTAGAAGATAGCTGCATAGTAAGCGAGTGACCTTCTTCAGCCTGTGGTTTCGTGATAGACGACATTTTCTTGACTGGCAATTGACAATATAGTTGATTCGTTTAGTTGTACCGATGACCACCCCTTTCCAAATTACATTTGTTGATGAGCTCACGTTTGCGTAAATAACTTGTTCGCACATCCGTGGAATCTCGCCTCTGTCTTTGACTATAACTCCCAATGTATTTTGTTCTTTTGTGTTTATTAGAAAGGGTATCTCCACATTGTGCCATTTTAACATCTGGTTTTTCAAATCCACGACCATCTGGTATTTTTTCATAACATCCAGTCCGATGATATAATCATCAGCTATTCTAGTTGCGATAAAACGATGTTTAAAGAAACCGCATTCCTCCGAATACTACTGGAAGAATATACCTTCATTCATCTATCGCAGATTCACCTGCTGGTGCTATCAAGCTATAAAGGGTGTTTCAACAGGTGTGCTTCAACTTTTTTCCGATAGGGACGGCGAACGACGCCATATTTTTTATTAATCTTTTGTCATTTGTAAACTTCATTAGTATACATATCATCATGGAACGCTACACACGTGTACAGCGATTGCAAATCGTGCAATTTTTTTTATCAAAATAATCGTTCTGTTGCTGCTACTTTAAGAGCATTACGGCCATTTTATGGTCCATTTAACAAGCCAGCCCGTTCGACAATCGACCGTATAGTGGCAAAATTTTAGTCTATGTTTTCGCTACATAATGTTCCGGTGCCCTCGAGAGCAAGAAGTGCTCGAAGTGTTGAAAACATCGCAGCCGCCAGGGATTCAGTTCAAGAAGACGCGAATGTGTCGCTCACACGACGTTCGGAACAATTGGGCCTTTCTGTGACATCATTGTGGCGAATTTTACGTAAAGATCTTGGCCTACATCCGTATAAGATCAAGCTGACACAACAACTAAAGCCGTTTGACCATTTGAAGCGACGTCGATTCGTGAATTGGGCTCAAGAGCAAATCGAAAATGATGCAGATTTTCACCGAAAAATCATCTTCAGCGATGAGGCTCACTTTTGGCTAAATGGATTTGTCAACAAGCAAAATATGCGTTACTGGGCATGAAGCAACCCACAAGTGATTCATGAGGCACCGTTGCATCCCGAAAAAGTCACTGTTTGGTGCGGATTACATGCCGGCGGCGTCATTGGGCCATATTTTTTCATCGACCATAACGATCGCCACGTTACTGTTAATGGAAATCGATACCGCGATAAGATAAACGATTTTTTTTGGCCGCAATTGAATGGAATGGACTTGGACGACATGTGGTTTCAACAGGACGGGGCCACATGCCACACAGCACACGATACAATCGCGTTATTGAAGACTAAGTTCGATGAGCGTGTTATTTCGCGAAATGGGCCCGTCCAGTGGCCGCCGCGCTCGTGTGATTTGACACCTCTAGTTTATTTTCTTTGGGGTTATGTGATGTCATTGGTCTATGCCAATAAGCCGGCGACGCTGCAACAGCTCAGAGCCAATATAGATCGTGAAATTACTGGAATTTCGGCCGATTTATGCGAAAGAGTGGTTCAAAATTGGGTTCAAAGATTGGACTTCGTAAAACGTGCACGCGGTGGTCATACAAAAGAAATCGAGTTTCACACTTAAATGTATATGTTCAAATTCGTTAATAAGAAAAAAAGTTAGTTCAAAAGTCGAACAGTTTGTGTTTTATTCAAAAAAAAAGTTGATGTGCTCTTATTGAAAAATCCTTTATAACGAACAGTATAGCATCAATTTGTAATTTAGTTTTCTGCATCCATTCCCATTAACTGAGAAAAGTGTTTCGTCTCATTCAACGTCTAACGGCCTGATTTCTTGCCTCGTACGTCAGCTTCTCTCGAGCGCTGTGTACTTGGTTGCTTACAATCCCTCATGTAATCCCGGTTAGTTAGCATCGCAAACTTCAAGACGAGGAACGGTTGCGCAACTTTACTGTGTCAGTGGCTACACTTGCTCTGGCCGCCTCATATACGAACGCAGTTTTTAGTCCTCTTGAATTGGCTCTTCAATGAAGTTTGAGATGGTCGTCCTTAACAGCACTGATTAATGCAGGCTTTAAAATACTCTTGAGTTTCCAGCAACTGGTTCGGTTGAAAAGATTTTATTTAGCTAGCCATCTCCAATTGCTTGTGATGTACATATGTATTTCGAGGCGAGCCTCCACTTACTTAACTTTATTTTCAATAACTTTTCAGCGACCGTCCACTTCTCCTTCAAGGTTTTTTATTTCTCCTGTATACTCATGCATTTGAAGTTCGTAGGTACTTTAATTGAGTTTCAGGGCCTGCTGATTAAATTTCGCGTTTCGTACCTTACGTAGCTGTCGAAGTTGCTCGCTTTGCTGTTTTAGTTTTGAACTTTGCTTGTCTATATTTGCACCTCGCTGGTTTATTTTGACGCCGAATTTAACGATTTTATTATATTTCTTTTTCACTAGGCTTTGTAACAATATGATGAATTTACTTAATTACTTCCACTTCTCGAAGAAACGATTTTTTGTTGGAATAGTAAACTGTAATATTTAAAATTACTGATATCTCAGTGCGTTCATTTTTAATTTCTAAATAAAACATTGTTTACAAATTTAACATAAAATATTTATTTTTAAAAATTATACAAATTAGTCAGTGCGGTAGTCACAAGGTCTTTCCGTATCGTCTGGCGAATCGTTCAATAAATAAAACAAATCGATCGTTTTACCACCACGTAGAAAATCAACTTTCACTTTCACGTCATTGATCGAACTCACTCTTATTTGCAATTCTGACAAACTATGTCGAAATCTTTTACCGTGAACGATATGTGGCAAAAGTGGGTAAATAAATCTTGGTACATCATAAATTATTTCCGAGTATAACCTGAAACTCGGCAACAAAGACTCGACATAAGTTGTAAATAATTCGAAATAAAATGTTTTAGTATGGAATTTGGACGATAATTTAAATTGTTCATAAATCTGAGTTGTTGTGCAAATTTCGATTACATTTTTGGCAGATAGTTTGCCTTTGAATTCAACATAACAATTGTTATGTAGATCCTTCAAACTCTGTAGCAATCCGGGAGAATAATCGACATCAATAAATAATAGCCGTCTCATACGCCTCGGTAACTTTAATGCCAGAAATTGAGGTAGAAATATAAAATTGCACTTCTCAATTACAATAAGCACTTTGCTAGAACAGAATCGAATAAAAGTTGATAATAAATCTACCGTTAAATCCATATTTTTCAGTATCAATTTGTTTAGAAGCAATCTTGGATCTAATATTTCATCCAGATCTGAGCTGGAAATTTTACAGTTCTTAAACTCGACATTCTTAGTAAAATTCTTTAATACCCATAAAACTGTTTTAACATCAATCTGCATGTTTAAAAAATATGTACTTCTTACTTGAATAGGTCGCTCAGATGACGTAGAGGCCACTATCTCAAAGTCACATTTATTAAAAATAACTATTGTGTCCGCCGCTATTCTCTCCATGAATACGTGCAGCATTTTGATATCTAGAGCTATGTTTTCGAATTCGATCAATCGTGGTTTTATCAAGATATGTCGAAGGTTATATGCATCCATATAGTCAAAACTACATCGGATAATTGTTATTTCCGACGTTCCAGTGAAATTTTGAAACAATTCAAACTGAGCATCCGTGTAAAATCGCATGTCACGAAATGTGACAGACGATTTGAGCTTTTTATGCCCATAGACGTTGGTATTGATTAAATCGCAATTGTCCAAGTAGACTTTCCATTTTTTTTGTTGGAATAACGGCGTATTTAAATCTATGGTCATATAAGAAAATCGAATTATAATTTCGTGTTTAAAATTAAAATTGTTCAGCTCACAATCTGAGTCTATTATTTCACATAGTCGAAATTTTACAATCGAGTTTTGATTGAAACAATTTAAAATGGTAATCAGATGTCGTTGGGTAAACTTTACGTAATAAAAAACCAATTTTTTCGTATGAATTGAATTGTTTGGAAAGCTAAAGTCCGGAGGAAGCAACAATTTGCAATTTTCAATACGAATTTCTACTATGCTAGATGATATTTTACCTAAATAGTTTAATAATGTGGCCGTGTCAATAGTGCAGTCCTTAACAGTGAGCTCTTTTACTAAGATCATTGTATTAGATGACGTGTTATCGAAATGTTCCACTTGTGGGGTAATATAGGAACGCTCAAGCCAAACATTAGATTTCTGATGCAACTTTCTAAGAATTGTATACAGTCCAAGTGAGTCAAAGGTCGATTTGCGAAATATTATCCCCGCTGGTTTCAAATCTAATAAAAGGTTTGAATCGCTTTCGAAACGGAAATGACAATTTTCGTAAATTATTTGATTTTGTGTTTTACATTTTTCCAAAATTTGGAAACCCGGTTCTAATTTAATAGCCATGCTATTGAAATTGAGATTATTTGTAACCGAAAAATATTTCTCTTCTACAATGTTACAGGGCGGAAAATCGCAACATATAAAATGAACATTTTGAGCTCCATCTATTACGTCCCTAAAATGCCGTACGGGTAATACATCCTCCCGGTTATTTTGCAAAATGTGGCAATTTACAAATTGTAGATCGACTATATTTTTTAAGATTCTAATTATGTTAAGTTCAATATCCATGTCACAGAAACTTAGAAAACAAATTCGCGAATATTTTGTAAATTCCTCAATTTTATCCTGGATAATGCGGCATCTTCGAAACATAATACGATTTCCGACTGATTGCTCGAGGATAGTAACCAAACTACTTAAACTAATACTAATTTTTTCAAATATTATGTTGCCGTGACGTATCATACTTAAGAGATCGCTAAAAACTTCATCGGATACCCGATTTAAGTCAAATTCGTGAAGTGTTAATGTTGATTGAAAATCATCAAATTGACATGCTTTAAACGTTTTCGTTAAATATTTGAGTAAAGCGTTTGTCTTAGATGCTGAACAATCTTTTCGCGATTTTATGAAGAATCTAGTAAATTCGTGAACAGTATTCGTAGTATCAAGTATCTCGTTATCGTCACCGAACCTTACGAAATAATTGCGATTTGCGTAGTTGGGCGTGATGAATCCCCTAGTCCCACAATCAAATACAGCGCAAAAATTTACAATTTTAGGTTTGCCCACTGTTTTAAAATCGATGTGGATTATATTGTTATAATCAAACGATAAATAGTATAAACGTGACCGTGACTGAATTTCTTGTGTTGTGAATATATTAGGAATAGAACAGTACCTAATTGATTCGCAATATTTATGAATGAAGTGTATACGAGGCCCTTCAAATTGAAACTGTCTCAAATTTAAATATTCAGGGCTAATTTCGGGAAATGGCATTGACAACTTATTTGAAATTAACTCTTTAATATCATGGGCCAAATCATCGTCCCAGCATGAATTGCCATTATGGTTTGCCATATCTAGGCACATAATATCCTCTAAACTTAAATAAGGCAGAAACGCTTCGTGTAATGCAGTCAAAATATGTGTTCCTATGTCATCCGATTGAGGACTCGGTTGCAGTTTCACCTTTGGATTTGTTATGAATATAGAGGTCGGTTCAGCTAAATACTTAAAAATTTTATCAATTTTAATCATTTCATTGGCATCTAGATCCGGAGGAAAATTGAACAGATAAACTCCAGTTCCAATTATATTGTATGGGGCCGATTTGTAGATTGTGCCATAATTCGAATTCTCTAAATTTTCCAATTCTTGTATAGCCAATTCCTGTGAAATAATAAACGCAGATTACAAATGAAGTGCAAATTTGTAAAAAAAATTATAAATTATTCACCTTTCTGGTGTCGTTAAGTACATAATAGGGATTTCCAATTACCCATGGCATTTTATACCTTGTTATTTTATCTATGTTTCGTACAAACTCGATTGCCTCATTAATTTGAGTTTCATCTCCACTAATTTCAATTTCTGAATGAATGTCAAAATGTCCATCTTTGTTTGATTTTTTGGAAAAATAGCTGATTTGTCCGAATGATTTATAGACGAGCTGTTAAAAATATAAAACAAAATTATTTTATTAATGAAAATTCCATTAAATTTACTAATGATGTGGGTTTTCTTTGAATAGCTGCTAACGACGTCTCTATATATGATCGACGATTAGCCATTTCCCATACTGTGCAACGCTTGTCTATGGATTTGCAATTTTTTTTTCTATTTGTATTGGATGCTTGTGTTAAACTGATAAGGAAACAAATCATAAAATTTAATACATTTAGCAGTTATTAAAGCACAAAGTACGATCCCCTACGTTTGCTCAGGTGCATATTTTTTGTCAAATAAATTAAATTTCACGGGCGAGAGGTGGCTGCCTATTCACAAACCAAAAATTATAAATGCTATGTGATTGTTAGGATAAATCTCAAAGTGCGGTAAATTTTTCCACAGAATTTTGACGCATGTAACATAAATTCGACTTTATACTCATCAAGAAAAAAAAAATTAAGAAAATAATCACTATAATGGTAATGACTAAAACAAAATTATTGCTGCAAACGTACTATAAAAAATTCTCTTTTCAAATTTTTGTTTGTTGGTGAAGAGGTTAGAGAAGATGAAAAAGTATAGGCTGTTGTAGTTGTAGCACTGTGTAGATTGGCGCTTTGGCTATTCTTAAAGTATTAGTAGATTTGTCTTGTAGTCAAATTTAAATATTTTTAGACTATTATAATTCTTATCTTAAAAAAATCTCAGAATCCATATTGATGTCACTGTAAAGATCAAAAGTTTTCAATGGAATTGAAAGCTGATTACGAGAAAATTGTTGTGCAACTTACTACTGCTTCCTTCAATTCAAAATTTTAAAATAGCCATCTATCATTTTGACAATGCTTCTTCTTTTTTTTGGTCCTAGAGTTTTACTAATATAGCCGGATAACCCAGTCAATTATTTTCGGTTTAAAATAAAATCCAGTTCACCACTCATATAGGTTTTTGACCAACCATATAGGTGAAACCCATAAACATCTCTTCGATTGGAGATAAAAAGTAGAAATATTGTCTAAAATAGCCATCTTTTGAATTAAAGAAAGTAGTAATCCGTTAGAAAAATTTTTGATCTTTGAAATGTCATAAATAGGGATTCGAGGACTTTTCTAAGACGCGAATTAAAAATAGCTCAAAAATACGAATTTTACTACAATAATTGGTATTATTTTAGGTATGGTAGTTGTATCACAATCGCAGTATATACAGTACCTGACCAAATTAATATGAACTTTTCAAAAATTAAGTATTCAGCGGAAATTTGGTTAAAAAAGCACGCTTTTGTACTCTAGTAGTTTGTGATATACATAAATTTGGATGCAGCCACAACGACTGTTGTGCGGAGCGCTTTAAGGATACTGCATTTTAAACTAATTTTCACTGTTAAATATTACTTTTATTAACATTTTTTCTTATTTCAACTGGAATGTTGACAAACGTAAATGGCTGCATTTCTTTCGTTTTTATCCATTTTTAGATTATGGAGGCACAGGTTTCAATTCAACAATTTTCATTCATCAGGGGGCTTATGTTAGAAACCATCACTGGTACAACTATAATATCACAGTCGTTTCCGTATTAAAATAGTAGTTCTCAAATAACTCTTTAATTCCTTTTTAAATTTTCATCAAATTTTTTAGATTTGAAGTCATTTGAATTAAAATTAACAAAGAAATCAAAAAGTAATTAATTTTTTTTTTTTTTTTTTCATTAAAACAAAATAGTATTCTTCCATCTTTAAGAAAGTGGTACTAAAACTTTTCTTAAAACTGCACAGAGCCAGCATTAGAATCCTTTTAACCTAAAATAAGGACATTTCTTTCTCGAGATAGTGTAGGAAATACGATTTTTTAGAAATTTTCACTTCCATGACTTGCATCTTCCAGCTTCCTGGACTGATGTAAATGTTACTGAGTCCACATCTTATCCGTTCTGTCTAGTTTTGGATCGGAATGGAACCTTTCATTTAGCATATTTAACCAAATAATTATAAAGGTAAATCGCCTAATATCTCTCGCAAATGTAAAGCAACAAATAGGGACTGAATTGGACACGATGTGTGAAAAACGAGAAATAATTTAACAATTAAATTTTACCATAGAAAAGTATTCATGCTATAAATGTTTAAGCATTTTCGGTGAAATGCTGCCATTTTTGCGTCGAAATACCTTGGTAAAAACTTATACAGGTTTTTATGTTAACTGAGGTTAAGTTGGAGGCTTGCATCTTCTATTGCTATTTGCAAGTCATTTAAGGAATCATATTGCCTACCTCGACCGTATACCATTCTCGATAGTTGTGCCCAATAATCTTCTATGATGTTAAAATCCAGCGATTTTGCTGGCCATTACATACTTTGATTTTATTTGCTTCAAACCACTTTTGTACTATGCCAGATCTATGCGCTGGTGCATTATCCTGTTGAAAAACCAAATTCCTTGGACGTAATTGCTTATAAAATGGTAAAAACTTATTATTTAAGTCTTTATATCTTGCACCAGTTAGCGATTCCGCAACAAATTCAAATTTCCACTTGCCGAAAGAAGAAATAATACCCCAAACCAGGGTTAGTTATAACAATCCGGGCCATCGAGACAAAACTGTTTTTCATCAGAAAATAAAATATTGTTCCATTCATTTTTCCACCTCATGTGCTTCTCAGCAAATGCCATTTTGTCTTGAATGTCGCCTTCTGGCATGCCATTTTGCTGGAATTTCTAGCAATCCGTACAATTTTGCGTTTTTCTCGCTCATTTAATGCACATTTTCGACCTTTATAATTAGATTTTACTCCATAGTTGGGGTGTTTTACAATTTTATTGATCACATCTAAGCTACGGTTAACTTGTAATGCAATTTTTCTATTGCTTAGTCCATTTCGATGCAAAGCCAACACCGTCTGAACTTCGTGATATTAAATTTTTTTTCCACGACCCATTTCCTAAGGTTGAATTAATATTATTTAATGCAGATAAAAAAAAATGTATCTAAAATACTTACAAAAATTATAATAAAATTAACTTTGCAATAAGACGATAAATTTCAATAAATAAAATAACAAAAGATTACCGAACGTATTCTATTGTCGCACTCTTTTCGTTAACTATTTCTATTTTTTTGTTTTCTTCCCAATTTCATTTTCAAAACGAATGTTCGCGGTGCTACACATAATTGTGTTTAGTTAAAGTACCGTTATTATATAGTCAAAATATGTTTACTGTTGCCACTATCAAATAAACTGTGTACATCGTAAATTACAATACAATTCGATTGCCAATATCATACACTAAATTTAAAAAAAATATCTACGTTTTTAGCTAATTGGCACGGAGCAGAATCATCTTGGAAAATGGGGTTAATGGTTATTAGAAACAGCCTTTCAATTGAGGGATCCAAAATTTTTTTAAGATATCAATATACCCGTTAGCGTTTAATGTACGCCGCGAAAAACGCCAAGTCTCCACATCCATAGTAGCTGATGCATCCCCAGACCATAAAACTTGTTGGAAATTTATTTCGCGTCATTATAGTGCCCTGGTGTAAATCTTCATTTATCTTTCGGCACACGTATGTGATACTTTCGATTGGTTTATACTAATTTTAGACTCATCTGAGAAAATTACTCTCTTCCAGTCATTTACAGACCAATTCCGGCAATTTGTTGCAAAATCGAGCCGCGCTATTTCCATTTTTTTCGTCAAACGAGGTTTCTTCCTTGGCCTTTGCCCATTGAAACCCATTTGTTGCAATCTTCTACGAACTGTTTTTGCGCTAATATTTATTCCAAAACGTTCTCTTACCTCATTATTAAATTCATTAGAAGTAGAAACACAGTTTATCAAACACATGTTTTTTATTTTTCTGTCTATGAGGTGGGTTGTCTTTTTGTTTGATTTTCCTGTTCGCGCGGCTCTTTCTGTTGTATTTGTAATAGCAAATTTTTTTATTAATTTCAAAACCGAAACGTGACTATATCCCACTTTATTTGCTATGTGTATCTTGCAGAAAGATTTTCCTCTCGCAGAGCTATGACGTTTTTTCTCAGAGTTTAATTTTCTCATTGTTTTCGTACTACAACTTGCGCAGTTTTGATCACAACTGATGAAATTTCAGAGCAAAACAAAACAATATTTTTTTGATCCCGTTACTCCTAAATTTATAAAAACAAAGTATAAATACAAAAAATTAAGGTAACATTGAAACATTTCGGCAAAAATGCATTTGTATGAACAACTTTGAATATGTTTCGTATGATAACATCATTTATCTGACCACTACTGTAATTTACGAAATGTTTTTTTACAGAGCGACTATTTTCGTAATTAGTTTGGATAACCAAAACGCGCTGTCGTGTTGTAATCGAACACATAACTAAAAACAGCATAGTTATGATTTTACATTTGTAAAAAAAAATCGATTTGTCCCGCGCACAATAAATTGTTGAGCTTAAAAAAACCAACAGATGGGACACCCTTTATTTATTACGTACATATCCAACACCATGGCGTACGCACCATACACATATTAATACAATCAAACACACCACGTATATGTTATCACTTCACTAATTATTATCACTATAACTATCGTAATTATTTTCACTTATTTTCACAATTAATTTTAATTTTGTTATTATGTTTGCTCGGTTCGACCTCGATTTTTCAGCTAATTGAAATGAAAAACAATTGAAATCGCAGACATTTTGTTTTAATTGTCTATTTGACCAGTTGGAATGTGTATGTGTAAATACAATACAAATACATTTTATCACAGCATTCTATTTTTATTAAAAATGAGTGAGTGCCACGATTATTTTAACCCAAGATTCATTTTAGATTTTAGAAAATTTATATTTTCTTTTAAAATTGAGCATTATTATTTAAGTATCTACATTATAATTTTTTATAAGGCACGACCTTGACCATAAATTTAAAACTGACGTGCAAAGACACGTTTAAATCGTACCTCGTAAAACCAATCGATTATCTCGTTACGAATAGTAAACACTTGTGAGTAGATAGACATTATTTTATGATAATATCTCGTGACCAAAACTATTTTGATATTCAACAATCACAATCTCACTATTTTCAGATTTTCAAATTATGTTTAGTAGTATCACTGTAACACTGTACACTCGAAGTGCTTTGATTAAACTGAAATACACTACTTGATAGTTCGATGAGAAAGTAACACATACATAAAAAGTAACTGAAAACGATACGTTTTTGCAAAGAAAACGGCATCAAAATATAAATAAAAATGATCTCATTTGTTGAATGTGCTACAGTTCCGAAAAAGCTAAAACGGGAAACGTATTTAAACATCTCAAATAGAATTCATACCATTAAACTCACCTTGACATATAGTATACCAACTGAACATATGATTTATTTCAACATGATATCACCATATTTACACTAACGTAGTTGAAGTTTTTAATACTGAAAATTTGTATGTGAAGACGGGTAATTTTGTATGTGTTAATGGGAATAACTTTTGTAGAAATCAGTCTAAGTATCAGGGAACGGAAAACAATCCAAAAAAATGTGCCAATCAAAATCTTACAATAATATTATAAATTATATTATGATTAAACGAATGAATAATCAGTAATAGGATCACCAAACCAAATTTTACTATCACAGACATCACACAAATCATCAAGAGGCTCTGTGTTCCACTAGGGAACTTCTTTCGCCTACACTTTGCAGCAATGGAACTGATACCATTTCGGGTGATGCATATTGACCACCTCGGACCGTTTGTAAACAGTAAACATAGAAACACATATATCATTGCGATGTTTGATGCTTTTAGTAAGTTTATTATTGTGAGAGACGTCCGAAATACAAAAAAGCGCCAGTAATTAAATTTTTGAACGACCTTACCGCATATTTTGAACTGCCCAATCATCAGTGATAGAGGTACGTCTTTTACAACTACGGCAGTTTGAACTCCTCGCTCGACCGAACAAGTGTAAAGAGTGAATCAGACGGTTTTGTCTTTCATTTGTACCTCCGTCGAGAATATCAAAGATTGGAATGAAACACTTCGAGATTTACGATGGACCGTAATTTCTCAAAAAGAACTCAATGACGTCATTTGGAGACCGAGACATGGTTATCAATGCGCATAATTCGCAATTTCAATACGGAAGAGTATTTCGAAAAGTGGCGGAATAGTAATCGATGTCGTTGATAAATTTTCATCAGCACCAGTATCAACGAATGAAGGCGACTTCGACATTATACAGTACGTACGATATTATTATTTTTTTCGTTAATTCTTTGTGTCACGCATATCCCAAACAATTCAAGTGTTTCTATGTACGATAAATTTCTGGATATTGTAAAGTCCAGCATTGTGCCATTCTTAGAGTCTGTGGATCGCTTAATTATTCTCGGTGACTTTAACTTACCTAATGCGGATTGGCATCTCATTGATAATTTTTTAACTCTGGTATGTATACGATAATTTCATGGCAAAGTTATTCTCCATAAGGGCGGATACCCTATATTCGTGCCATAAGGATCAAAATTTAATTGTTCATAGTTGTGAGGCTTTAGCAGGATCATGAAATATTTACCCATTTGAGATATGTAAAACTGTCAAGAATGATAGATTTGTAGAGAGTTTTAACTTCAAACATGGGGTCTACAGTTTCTTTAACACATTTCTTAAAAATCATAACTGAAATTTACTTGGGACGAGTGATGACATAGAGGTAATATGTCATGAATTTTATCATGTTTTATGTTATATTTTCCGAGCAGATCAACTATTTCATGTTTGGGAAAGAAGGACTGGTGTGCAAGTTGTATACTAAAGCATTTGATAATTTTGATTATGAATGTCTGGAAATTGGGATCATTAAATTGTAGTATGTTACCAATTAGGTGGATCAAGTTATATACTTAGGCTGCAGTTCTCAGTTTGTCAGAATTGGTAATTTCAAGTCTCGAATAATCAGTATACCGTCGGGGGTCATCCTAGGCTAGCCATGTGGGCCCTCTTTTATTTATTTTGCTCATAAATGGTGTGGTTAATTGTATTAGATATTCGAAAATTTTCATGTATACTGACGATATCATTTTTTTTAAAACGATTTCGAATGTTACAGATGCGGAGGACTTCCAATCAGATTTACCTGAATTGGTTATTTGGTGTGCGTCGCATAAAATGATATTGAATTTTAATAAGTAGCCGTACTATGGTGAATATTAGTTGCGATTTCTCTCTAGGTGATCATAGAGTTGAGTCAGTTAACACTATCAAAGATTTGAATATAACTTTTCCAAACAACTTATCTTTCCTCATCCATATAAAGGGTTTTCCAAAAAGGACCTGACAATTTTTTTTTTAAATAAAACGCAAACCATTTGAGATATCTCGAAAATTTTATTATTGGCTTGAAATCAAAAAACATTTATGTATAAAATTCGACATCGTTCATATGTCCACCCAATTTTCGATGACTCGGCCACACATTTCAACGGAAACGGCCGTTATCTCTCATTCAATATTGGCTGTGTGCTCCTCTAATGATGCCAGTTTGTTGGCATGGACCATCGATTTAGAGTAGCCCCGAAAGAAAAGTCTATAAATGTTAAATCACACGATCTAGGCGGCCAACCGACAGGATCATTTCTGGATATAACACGTTCATCGAATTTAGATTTCAATGAGCCGATTATTAGACTTGCAGTGCGGCATGTCGCACCTTCTTGTTGAAACCACAAGCCATTAATGTCTAGTTAATGCAATTGACGTAGTAACAAGTAATGTGACGATCATTATCTATCTTCGACACTACCAGCATGGAAACCACACCATACAGTTATTTTTTGTGCATGAATTGGTATTTCTTTAAGCACATGAGGGGTTTCATCTGACCAATAACGCTACGATAATTACGACCAAAAATTGAAATTAACGCTCTTGAACCGATCCGCTTCAAAATCATCAAGATTGTATACACTGCCCGCTGGAGTTGCCATTTCATTGCATTACGCGATGCTAAAATAGTGGAGTGCAATTTTCACATACGCCTGATGATTCGCATGAATGGACCCATGTGGTCGTTGTTCGATTTCAAACCCCAAGAAATATTTGAGATCGAATGATCTAACCTCGAATTTTCTGTGCAAGTGTTCGGTGATTAGAAAAATTGCTTTCTCATTCTTCATTTCATTCAAACCATCATCGACATAAATCACAAGTATCATCATTCCATTCTTCCCTTTACACAAACACACATGAATTCAACTCATTGGCACAAAGACAAATTTTTTTAATGAATGACCCAAACTTTCTTTGCAGGTGCACGGCGCTTGTTTCAATCCGTACAACCTGCGGTCTGCTCCAAATCATCGTTTATAAAAGCTTTCTTCATATCGAACTGCGGTAACTTCATTTTTCGAATCGATAAACTTCACCACAGGACTGATCGTTTCGATCGTAATCGGCGCCATACTCCTGAAACCGCGTACTACCAATCAATGCTTCCATCTGGATTTAACTTTACTTTATAGACCCAACGATTATCAATCACCTTTTGATCTTTTAGTGGATAGACCAAGTTCCACGTGCGAGTGTACAATTCGCTGCAAAATTTTAATCATTCCGTATTCATTATTATTAAAAGAAAATACATTGGCTAATGCATCCAGCGCACAGCGAGCGAATCACTTCCTTCAGCCTGTGGTTTCGTAATCGATGACATTCTCTGGACTGACAATTGGCAATATATTTGATTCGCTTAGTTGTACCGATGACCACCCCTTTCCAAATTACATTTGTTGATGAGCTCACGTTTGCGTAAATAACTTTTTCGCACATCCGTGGAATCTCGCCTCTATCTTTGACTATAACTCGCAATATATTTTGTTCATTTGTGTTTATTAGAAAGGAAACCTCCACATTGTGCCATTTTAACACCTGGTTTTTCAAATCCACGGCCATCTGGTATTTCTTCATAACATCCAGTACGATGATATAATCATCAGCTATTCTAGTTGCGATAAAACGATACTTAAAGAAACCGCATTCCTCCGAACGCTACTGGAAGAGTATACCCTTCTTTGTCTATCGCAGATTCACCTGTTGCTATTAGCAAATTATAACGAAAAGTATAGCATCAATTTGTAATTTAGTTTTCCGCATCCATGCCCATTAACTGAGAAAAGTGTTTCGTCTCATTCAACGTCTAACTTCCTCATTTCTTGGCGTTTCTTGCCTCGTACGTCAGCTTCTCTCGAGCGCTGTGTGGTTGTCTGCAATCCCTCATGTAATGCCCGAGTAGTTGGCATCGGAAAATTCGAGACTAGGAACGGTTGTGCAACTTTACTGTGTCAGTGGCTAGATTTGCTCTGGCCGCCTCATATTCTAACGCAGACTTTATTCCTGATTTTACCTCTTGAATTGGTTCTTCAATGAAGTTTGAGATGGTCGTCCTTGACAGCACTGATAAATGTAGGCTTTAAAATCCTCTTGAGTTTCCAGCAACTGGTTCGGTTGAAAAAATTTTGTTTAACTGGCCATCTCCAATTGCTCCAATGTACATATGTATTTCGAGGCGAGCCTCCACTTACTTAACTTTATTTTCAATAACTTTTCAGCGACCGTCCACTTCTCCTTCAAGGTTTTTTATTTCTCCTGTGAACTCTTGCATTTGAAGTTCGTAGGTGTGCTTACTTTAGTTGAGTTTGCGGTCCTGCTGATTAAATTTTGAGTTTTATTCCTTACGTAGCTCTCGAATTTGCTCGCTTTACTGTTTTAGTTTTAAACTTTGCTTGTCTATATTTGCACCTCGCTGGTTTATTTTGACGCCGAATTTAACGATTTTATTATATTTCTTTTTCACTAGGCTTTGTAACAATATGATGAATTTACTTAATTACTTTCACTTCTCGAAGAAACGATTTTTTGTTGGAATAGTAAACTGCAATATTTAAAATAACTGATATGTCATTGCGTCCATTTTTAATTTCTAAATAAAACATTGTTTACAAATTTACCATAAAATATTTATTTTTAAAAATTATACAAATTAATCAGTGCGGTAGTCACAAGGTCTTTCCGCATCGTCTGGCAAATCGTTCAATAAATAAAACAAATCGATCGTTTCACCACCACGTAGAAAATCAACTTTCACTTTTACGTCATTGACCGACCTCACTCGTATTTGAAACTCTTCCCAATTTTGTTGAAATTCTTTACCGTGAACGATATGTGGCAAAAGTGGGTAAATTAATCTTGGCACATCATAAATTATTTCCGAGTATAACCTGAAACTCGGCAACAAAGACTCGACATACGTTGTAAATAATTCGAAATAAAATGTTTTAGTATGAAATTTTGACGATAATTTTAATCGATAGTCATGAATCTGAGTTGTTGTGCAAATTTCGAGTACACTTTTGGCAGATAGTTTACCTTTGAATTCAACATAACAATTGTCATGTAGAGCCTTCAAACTCTGTAGAAATCCGGGAGAATAGTCGACATCAATAAACAATAGACGTCTCATATGCCTCGGTAACTGTACTCCTACGAATTGAGGAAGAAGTATAAAATTGCACTTCTCAATTACAACAAGTACTTTGCTAGAACAGAACCGAATAAAAGTTGTTAATAAATCTACCGTTAAATCCATATTTTTCAGTATCAGTTTGTTTAGAAGCAATCTTGGATCTAATATTTCATTCAAATATGAGCCGAAAATTTTACAGCTCTTAAACTCAACATTCTTAGTAAAATTCTTTAATACCCATAAAACTGTGTTAACATCAATCTGCATGTTAATAAAATATGTACTTCTTACTAGAAAGGGTCGCTCAGATGACGCAGAGGGCTTTATATCAAAGTCACATTTATTAAAAATAACTATTGTGTCCACTGCTATTCTCTCCATGAATACGTGCAGCATTTTGATATCTAGAGCTATGTTTTCGAATTCGATCAATCGTGGTTTTATCAAGATATGTCGAAGTTTATGTTGGTAC
Organism: Nephrotoma appendiculata; assembly: GCA_947310385.1. Classification (NCBI taxonomy): domain Eukaryota; kingdom Metazoa; phylum Arthropoda; class Insecta; order Diptera; family Tipulidae; genus Nephrotoma; species Nephrotoma appendiculata. Next base: position 40,485,074 of record OX371223.1, read on the forward strand.
ATATAGTAAAAACTACATCGGCTAATTGTTATTTCTGAGCTTCTAGTAAAATTTTGAAATAATCCAAACTGAGCATCTGTGTAAAATCGCATGTCACGAAATGTGACAGACGATTTGAGCTTTTTATGCCCATAGACGTTGGTATTGATTAAATCGCAATTGTCCAAGTAGACTTTCCATTTTTTTTGTTGGAATAACGGCGTATTTAAATCTATGGTCATATCCGAAAATCGAATTATAATTTCGTGTTCCTGGCTAAAATTGGTCAGGTCACAATCTGAGTCTATTATTTCACATCGTCGAAATCTTAAAATAGAGTTTTGATTGAAACAATTTAAAATGGTAATCAGATGTCGTTGGGTAAATTTTACGTTATAAAAAACCAATTTTTTCGTATGAATTGAGATATTAGAACAGATAAAGTCCAAAGGAAGCAACAATTTGCAATTTTCAACCCAAATTTTTACTTTGCTAGATATTTTACCTAAACATTTTAATAATGTGGCCGTATCAATTGTACAGTCCGTAACAGTGAGTTCTTTTACTAAGATCATCGGAATGTTCCCATCGTAATGTTCTTGTGGCTCATTTGGGGTAATATAGGAACGCCCAAGCCAAACTATAGATTCCTGATGCAACTGTTTAAGTATTGTATAAAGTCCAAGTGAATCAAAGGTCGAATTGTAAAATATTATTAGACCTACTTGTTCCAAATCAAAGAAAAGAATTGAATCGCTTTCAAAACGGAAATGACAATTTTCGTAAATTATTTGATTTTGTAACTCTCATTTTTGCAAAATTTGAAAACCCGGTTCTAATTTAATAACCATGCTATTGAAACTGAGATTATTTCTAACAGAAAAATATTTCTGTTCTACAATGTTACAGGGCGGAAAATCGCAACATAAAAAATGAAAATTTTGATCTCCATGTATTACGTCTCTAAAATGCCGCAGGTTTACTACATCCTCCTGGTTATTATGCAAAATGTGGCAATTTATAAATTGCAGTTCGACCATATTTTTTAATATTCTAATTATGTTAAGTTCAATATCCATGTCACAGAAACTTAGAAAACAAATTCGCGAATAATTTGTAAATTCCTCAATTTTATCCTGGATAATGCGGCATCTTCGAAACATAATATGATTTCCGACTGATTGCTCGAGGATAGTAATCAAACTACTTAAACTAATACTAATTTTTTCAAATATTATGTTGTGCTGACGCATCATAATTAAGAGCTCGCTAAAAACTTCATCGGATACCAGATCCAAATTAAATTCGTAAAGTGTTAATGTTGATTGAAAATTCTCAAATTGACATGCTTTAAACGTTTTCGTTAAATATTTGAGTAAAGCGTTTGTCTTAGATGCTGAACAATCTTTTCGCGATTTTATGAAGAATCTAGTAAACTCGTGAACAGTATTCGTAGTATCAAGTATCTCGTTATCGTGGCCCAACCTTACGAAATAATTTCGATTGGCGTAGTTGGGCGTGAAAAATCCCCTAGTCCCACAATCAAATACAGCGCAAAAATTTACAATTTTAGGTTTGCCCACTGTTTTAAAATCGATGTGGATTATATTGTTATAATCAAACGATAAATAGTATAAACGTGACCGTGACTGAATTTCTTGTGTTGTGAATATATTAGGAATAGAACAGTACCTAATTGATTTGCAATATTTATGAATGAAGTGTAAACGAGGCCCTTCAAATCGAAACTGGTTCAAATTTAGATATTCAGGGCTAATTAAGGGAAATGGCATTGACAATTTATTTGAAATTAACGCTTTAATATCATGGGCCAAATCATCGTCCCAGCATGAATTGCCATTTTGGTTTGCCATATCTAGGAACATAATATCCTCTAAACTTAAGTATGGCAGAAATGCTCCGTGTAATGCAGTCAAAATATGTGTTCCCATATAATCCAAGTGGGGACTCGGTTGCAATTTCACCTTTGGATTTGTTATGAATATAGAGGTCGGTTCAGCTAAATCCTTAAAAATTTTATCAATTTCAATCATTTCATTGTCATCTAGAGCCGGAGGAAAATTGAACAGATAAACTCCAGTTCCAATTATATTGTATGGGGCGGATTTATACATCGTACCGTAAATCGAATTCTTTAAATTTTCCAATTCTTGCATAGCCAATTCCTGTGAAATAATCAGTGCAGATTACAAATGTAAAACGATTTTGTGAAAATTATTGTAAATTACTCACCCTTCTGGTCTTGTTATTTACATAATAGGGATTTCCAATTATCCATGGCATTTTATATCTTGTTATTTTATTTATGTTTCGTACAAACTCGATCGCCTCATTAATTTGAGTTTCATCTCCACTAATTTCAATTTTTGAATGAATGTCAAAATGTCCATCTGTTCAATCACGGGTTTGAACATGGAATAATTTATTATATATGTTCAAACACATAACATTAGCGACACAAATGTGTCGAATCAGCAACAATAAGTATGCGAATAGCTAAATATTATTTGACGGCTCATATTTCCATTATCTCCGGCGCGCATACACTTATTATTTTCATAAGATCAGCAAAAGTATTGTCCATATAATGAATAACATAAACACATATTTTTTAATTTAGGTAAAATTGTAAGCTCAGCAACTTGATAGTTGTAATTATATGTATTAATTTTGTATATAAACCAAAAGAATAAAAATAAAGTAGTTTAAAACAACACTTCAGACTGTTATTGTCATAGCCCTCATCAGTGGTAAGCGGATAACAGTTCACTAAAATATCGAAAAGCTATATCAAACATCAACACTGATATAACATTGGTCCTTCGACGCCAAAACAACAACCGGCGGACTATATAAATTTCGAGCCAACAACCAACAGGCATCGAATCTAACAACCACAAAAACAGGCGGTATACAAAATACTTCGAGCTACTGGTCATAATCATTTCGAGCCACATTACAATAAAAATATGGATGCTTTATACAAAAAGCAATGTACGCGTGTCGAACAACTGCAGCGGTTAAAAACCAATTACAGCAAGGATTCCGAAAGTAGACGGACAACTGTTTACTTAGAAGATAAACTGGATAAACTAGATGACTGGTGGTCCAGTTACACGGATGCAGACAACGAAATGAAAGACCAACACTTCGACGACCATCCAACGCATAGTTACTGGGCTGAACGGGACACAGTAAAACAACTGTACACAACGTTCAAACGTGAGATAGAAAGGAAACTCGAAATAGCAACACGAGAGGAAATTCCAACGGGATCACCAACAAAAAAACCATTAACAACCGACCATAGTAGTGCTACAAACGATAGTAGTACCAACAGCAACCGCAGTACTACGAACAACTACGCGCTTGAACCAGAACAAGCACATCGGTACAAAACACAAGAGGTCAAAATGCGTCTTTGCTATAAGTTAATAGCCGATACAAATGAGCTGTTAGCAAAGCAGGGCAATCATGTCCAACTACAACATAAGCTGCAACAGCTGAATGCAAGGATAGCACAAATAGAACAACTGCACGAAGACATATTGGTGCACGCAAATGCAGGTGAAGAAGAACGTACAACTTACTTTACCGACGATTATTACTCTGCATTGGTCAACGAAAGTGAAACATTACGTTGTAAATTGGTTAAAAATGAACGCGGACAACAAGCAACCGATAGTGAAAAAAGCAAGATAAAATTAAAACGGATTGAGATACCGCAGTTTTACGGAGAAACTCTGAAATGGGCAGCTTTCTACGATTTATTTAGAAAGTTGGTTCACGAAAATGACGATTTAAGCGACACCGTCAAAATGCACCAACTAAAAACAACAGTCCAAGGTAGTGCAGCTAGAATCATTGGTCATCTGGAAGCAACAGGGGTGAATTACCAAGATGCTTGGAAGCTATTGGTAAATCGGTACCAAAATAAGCGGCAAATGGCAACAACACATATCAACCACATTTTGAATTTCCCCAGCATGCATGCAGAATCAGCAACAACTATGAAATCGTTATACGATACATTAACGGAAAGCATGCATGCCATCAAAAACTTGGGCGTAATAACCATATCTTGGAATTACATAGTAATTCCAATTGTAATCAGAAAACTAGATAATGAAAGTTTGAGGCTGTTTGAGATGACCATTCCTGATCCTCGTGAGATGCCAACAATAGAGGAATTTCTGGCATTTTTGGAACGCAGATTCCAAGCCTTAGAAGCCGCCAGACCAAAATCACTCACCTTTCGCAATTCCGGACCAACTCAACAACCAGGCACCACTCCACAATTACCAAGACTTAAAAATCTACACGTAAAAGCTCAACGGACATGCATTAATTGCAAGCAGACACATGAACTTCAAGACTGCTTGAAGTTTCAACAAATGTCTACAGTGGAACGTAGCAGATTGATCAATCAACACAATCTGTGTAAAATATGTTTGGAAAAATTTCATCAACCGTGTTTAAAATCAACACGATGTTTAGTATGCAAAGGAGCCCACCACACTCTCCTACACTCTAATAATCACCCACAACGTACAATGCTTACCAAAAGGGTGGATGACAATCCAAAAAAGGAAGCAAACGAAACATGCATTGTGACTAATCATTTTGTAAACCAATTTGAACAACCATCTGGTACACTATTGGCCACAGCAATGGTTGAGGTACAAAATGGAAAGCAACAACCAACCCTGTTACGAATGTTAATAGATCCCGGTTCACAAATCTCATTTATCACCAACGAGGCATCGAAGAAAATCAAACAACCGCCGATAAAAACGCATGTGGAGATTAGTGGCTTAAATGATAGCGATATCACGACTGCTACAAAATTAGTCACTTTTCGAGTAGGAGCACGATTTTCTTCAAACTTCTCCATGGAAATGGAAGCATTAGTATTGCCGAATATAACTCGGCCACTACCTGAACAACATTTCGATAATCAAAGATGGGAACATTTAAATAATCTACTGTGGGCGGATCCAACTTACAACCAACCAAATAAAATTGACATTTTATTAGGTGCGGATTATTACCCAAATATCCTGATGAACCAAGTTATAAAAGGAAATCAAGGCGAACCAATCGCCCAACAAACGGAGCTAGGATGGATCATATTTGGAAATATTGTAAACGAAAAATCCCCGAGCGTCCAATCCATGGTTACCTTGGTAGATATTGAAAACCAGTTAAAGCGGTTCTGGGAAGTGGAAGAGATATCATCCAAAAACTTTATGACAGAAGAAGAAAGAATGTGTGAAGAGCATTATCGACAGAATTACTGTCGAACCACCGACGGCCGCTACATGGTACGTATTCCGTTTCAACAAAACATAACATCAATCGGTTCATCCAAACAACGAGCACTTGCTAGGTTCATTCAACTAGAACGACGTTTGTCAGTAGTTAATGAATTTTCTACTAGATATCGAGAGTGTATAGAAGGGTATTTCAACCAGGGACACCTCATTGAAAGTAATGGACATACGCAGAACGAAATTTACGATCTTACAAACCAGAAAGGAGTGGCAAATAAAAGTAAGATTAAATCTTTGTCTCCTTTCATGCAGGATGATATCTTACGCGTTGGTGGCCGAGTCCAAAACACAACCTCTTGGAGCTACGACGAGAAACATCCGATTATTGTCCCAAGAGATCATCCCATTACTAAACTATTGATTGAACAAGCACATAAACAAACAATGCATGGAGGAACACAATTAACCCTGGCTCATCTTCTCACCAGGTACTGGATCATCCACGGTCGGAATCTAACAAGACATTTCATATCGAAATGTACAAGATGTCATCGTTTCAATGCAAAAACAGGAACACAGCTAATGGGTAATTTACCAGCCGCCCGGATTACTCCCGGAAGATCATTTTTGAAAACTGGAGTCGACTATGCGGGACCTCTTCTGATTCGAACAACAAAGGGAAGAGGTCACAAGGCACACAAGGGTTATTTAGCGATTTTTGTTTGTATGACAACCAAGGCCATACACATTGAGCCAGTCAGTGATCTAACTAGTGAAGCATTCATCGCGGCATACAAAAGATTCACTGCACGTAGAGGATTATGCAGTGATTTGTATAGCGACAATGGTACCAACTTTGTCGGTGCTAAAAATCAACTTGAACGCGAATTAGCTGCACTAATTCGTAATTCAAATAAGGAAATTGCGCAATTATTAGCAAATGATGAAACAACATGGCATTTTATACCACCGGCTGCACCACATTTTGGAGGACTATGGGAAGCGGCAGTTAAGTCAGTAAAAAGATGCTTAATAAAAGTCATTGGAGAAGCAACATTGACTTTTGAAGAATTATCAACGGTTACTTCACTAATAGAAGCTTGCTTAAATTCAAGACCACTGGCACCACTATCAACCGATCCCACAGATGTTACCTTCTTAACGCCTGGACACTTTTTAATCGGTGCACCTCTAAAAGCAATTCCACAAGATGCAATAGCAGAAACAACCATTTACGGTATAACACGTTGGAAACTTGTAGAAAAAATTAAACAAGATTTCTGGAGAAGATGGCATAGCGAGTACTTAAATCAATTTCAACATAGAAGAAAATGGTCAGATGAACAACCAAACATGAAGATAGGGGACCTGGTTCTCATCAAAGAGGACAAAATTCCTCCATTAAAGTGGCTAACTGGTCGAGTGATGGAAATACATCCAGGCATAGACCATAAAGGTTCGAGTAGTCTCACTTCGTGGCCCGGGAGGGACTCTTATAAAAAGACCGATTCACAAACTTTCACGACTACCAATAGAACATGAGAACGAAACCAACCAAACAAATACACATTCAGCGGTCGAGCAACCTCAACAACCAACGATACCTTTACGTGTTCAACCTCCCCGAGAAGTTAAAAAGAAAAGACAAGTATATCACAATAAGGTAATATTCAAAAAAGGACCAACGATGAGACTAATAATCTTGATGCTCGGCATGATGCAAGGGCTTTTCTCCCTTGGAACATCTGAAAGCACTGTAGAACCGCTACCAACGGACGCCGGCATATATTTCCACAACACCGGAACTGTTAACCTGATGGCATTGCGGTGGAAAATAATAGTAAACTACAACCTATCAGGATATTGGGACGACATCAGCGCTATAGAATACTACATCAGTCATCTAAATAACACTTGTCAGACGGGGTGGACGGGGGGGAAGAGACCAAAACTCTGTGATGTAGTGGTACACCAGCTAACTGAACAAATGCAGGAAATTACATCGCAAAATGCCCTACTCAGGTCAACGAATCAAAGAGATGCTTCACATATAGAGAATCAACTGGAAAAGGCAGAAGATAATGAAGAATATTTATTGGCATTAATCCAAAATCAAACGTCAATCATAGACTCAACAATAAATGTATTTAAACACGACAGAGAGACGACTGCTAATCATTTTAAAATTATCGCCCAGCAGTTCTTATATCTCGATGGAAAAATCCAACAATTATCCATAGATGGTGATCATTATGACAGGGTACAATCTATTACAACATATACTATTCAAATAATGATGATCATGAGGCGAATAGCAGATAAACAACGAGTTATTATCGATGTTATTATAAATGCCCATCAAGGACATATCCATCCAGCCCTGTTGGCCCCTCAACAATTGAAAGAGAAAATCAACCGAATTAAGGATTATATTTCACCAACCATGATGATCCCTGAAGGCGATGACGATAATAGCCTTGGGCACATTTACAACCTGCTAACCGTGCAGACAAGAGTCACGAATAATCATATCCTCTTTCTCATCCAGATGCCTTTAGCATATTCGGAGACGTATCAATTATTTCACATAGTACCAATCCCAAAAATCGAAAATGGTCAATTACACATAATAATGCGAACAACAGAATACCTCATAGTAAATATGCATCGAGAACGTTTCGCTCCTCTAACTAACGATGAACTACAACAATGCGTTCAAATTAAAAATAATGGATATTTATGTACCATTTCTCCAATTTACAACATACAATCAAATCAGTCACAATGTGAAATGAACCTATTAAGACATATAGCGCAGAATTTGAACGGTTGTACAACAACTATATTGCACCAACGGAACTATTGGATGCCAGTAGACACAAACAAATGGCTATTTTCAGTAACAGCACCAAAAATCGTTGATCTAATATGTGATCGTCAGATAACCACAATGAAGCTGCAAAATTCTGGGATACTCAGTCTGGATCGGAAATGTACTTTAAAAAACGGGCATTTTTATCTCACAACTATCGACGAAAGATCCTATATGATTAATTTTTCTTTTGCTGCATCAATAAAGATTCAGAGTGAACTGAAAAACTCATCATATTTATCGGAGCTACCGACGATTCCATCAGAAAGAGGCACCAACAATTCAGCGGACCTCAGTTTAAATAAGGACATAATTAATCTTGAAACGGCCATTGCACAACAAAAATTAAAGGAAACGGCCTTACCTTAATCAATGGACTCTTCTAATAGAGGGCATCACATTCATCATTACGTGATGACTTACACCATGGTGATCATAGGACTGGTCATAATTTTGTTATATCTCTGCAGACGCAAGACAAATCACCGGGTTTCCTCCGAAGACATGTCACCACCACAACGACCAACGCCACGGCCAAGGTCTCTCAATTGTACAGCCCCGCAGTATGTTCAATCACGGGTTTGAACATGGAATAATTTATTATATATGTTCAAACACGTAACATTAGCGACACAAATGTGTCGAATCAGCAACAATAAGTATGCGAATAGCTAAATATTATTTGACGGCTCATATTTCCATTATCTCCGGCGCGCATACACTTATTATTTTCATAAGATCAGCAAAAGTATTGTCCATATAATGAATAACATAAACACATATTTTTTAATTTAGGTAAAATTGTAAGCTCAGCAACTTGATAGTTGTAATTATATGTATTAATTTTGTATATAAACCAAAAGAATAAAAATAAAGTAGTTTAAAACAACACTTCAGACTGTTATTGTCATAGCCCTCATCAGTGGTAAGCGGATAACAGTTCACTAAAATATCGAAAAGCTATATCAAACATCAACACTGATATAACACCATCATTGTTTGATTTTTTGGAGAAATGGCTGTTTTGTCCGAATGATTTATAGACGAGCTGTTAAAAAATTAAAACAATATTATAATTAATGAAAATTCCAATAAATTTACTAATGATGTGGGTTTTCTTTGAATAGCTGCTAACGACGTCTCTATATGACCGACAAATAGCCTATTCACACACTACATTTTCAAATAATAATCAAATAGCACTTTGCACCTTTACGCAAAATTCTGTGCAACCTATGTCTATGGATGTACAAAATTGTTATAATTTTATATTGAATGTACGATTCCCTCCATTTGCTCAACTGCATATTTTTGGTCAAAATTGAATATCACGGGAGTGAGGTAGATGCCCATTCACAAATCAAAAATTGTAAATGCTATGTGATTGGTAGGACAAATCTCAAAGTGTGTTTAATTTTTCCGAAGAATTTTGACTCTCGTAACATAGATTCGACTTTATACTTATCAAGTAAAAAATAATTAAGAAAATAATGACTATAATGGTAATGACTAAAATAAAATTATTGCGCAAACGTACTATAAAAAATTCTCTTTTCAAATTTTTGTTTGTTGGTGAAGCGGTAAGAGAAGATGAAAAAGTAACTGTTGTAGTTGTAGCACTGTGTAGATCGGCGCTTTGGTTATTCGTCAAGTATCAGTAGATTTGTCTTGTGGTTAAATTTAAATATTTTTAGACTATTTTTAATTCTTATCTTAGAAAAATCTCAAAATCCATATTGGTGTCACTGTATAGATTAATATTTTTCAATGGTATTGAAAGCTGATTACGAATTGTTATGCAACTTACTACTGCTTCCTTCAATTCAAAATATTAAAATAGCCATCTATCATTTTGACAATATTTTACGAGGCTTTACCTATATGGCTGGCTAGCCCAGTCAAAAGTGTTTGTTTTCGATTTATAATTGAATCCAGTTCACCACTCATATAGGTTTCTCATATAGGCCCATGGACATCTCTTCGATTGGAGATAAAAAAGTAGAAATATTGTCTAAAATAGCCATCTTTTGAATTAAAGAATGCAGCATTTCGTTAGAAAATTGATTGATGTTTTGAATGACATAAATACAATACTTGGTATTATTTTTGGTATGATAGGTGTATCACAATCGTGGTATATACCTTACCTGGCCAAATTAATATGAACTTTTCAATAATTAAGTATTCAGCGGAAATTTTGTTATAAAAGCAGGTTTTTTACCTTATTTAGATATTTTAAAAATATATAGTATAGTTCATATTAATTTGGCCATGTACTCTAGTAGTTTATGATACACATAAATTGGAAAGGTATTTGCGAGAAATATACAATTACGAGCTGAAGTATTTGCCGGCCGGAAAGAACAAATGTCGTAGCTATTGATAACAAACCCGGTTTTCGATCAACCGGTTAACCGATTAATCGTTCTGTTTTCAATCACAAAAACCCTATTTTATTTCAAAAAAAAAAAAAAAAAAAACATTTAGAAATATTTTCCTATATTTATAAAAGATGACTCTATATGCGTTCACGAAATTGGCTCATTGTCTACAAGAAAAAACTGGAATTTGTGATAAATGCAAGAGATGTGGAAAACCACAATATAAATATAGCAAAACGGAAGATAAGTGCCCCAACTACATTAATTTTCTCTGATTCAAGTTCATCCAACAAAATTACAGAATTCTTTGGAGAAAATAAAAAAGACTTTTCTTTGTCTGCTATTTTATCTCAGCTAATTGCAAGAGATGGTATACCATTTTCTGTGTTTTGATCTCAGGGAATTGCTTATTCACGTGTAGTCAAATATCAAAATCACCCAACTCCATAAAAAATTGTAATGGATTATGGTGCAAAAATTCAACGTTAAACAAGATCCGAATTGTTTAACAAGAAAATGAATTAAATTAGATTTAGTTTAACTTTTGATGAGTGGACTACCATAAGAATCCGCCGATTCTTAAATATAAATGTACATTCCAATGAAAAAATATGAAATTTAGGCTTGGTCCGTATTCACGGTAGTGCTCCCGCCGAAAATTATATTGAGCTAATTAAAAATAAATTAAACGATTTCTCTTTATTGCTTGAAAAGAACATTGTATAGTAAGTATAACCACCGATGGAGCATCGGTAATGAAAAGACTTGGGAGGTTGATTGAGAAAGAACATGGCGTTCAGCTAGCAGTGCTTGACGTGCTTTATATTGATTGATTGATTGGACTGTAAGACCAAGTACTTGACGAGTGTCCCGGATAACGCCGGGCCTATTCCTACAGCCTGTTTACATATAACAATAGGAAGGATAGGAAAGGTATTTTTTTTTTTTTTTTTGGGACGGAACGACCCGGTTTCAGACACCTAGCGATCGTACGGCACAACACAATTCTAATCTACTTCTAATCTACTAAAGGAAGGATTAAGGTTTAATAGGTTTAGCGGATAACGATGGTATTGGTCTTCAAATATTGCTTCTCTAAATCAGCAACCTGAGAAAAAAATACTATTATTTCACGTACATCTGGAAATTTCCTGAAATTTAATTCTAAATTAATACTTTTCGGCTTCTTAAACGAAATTGATTGAATGAATCGGCCCGATCACAGACACCTAGGTAAAATCGATAATTAGTAGCACAATGACAACAAAATTCTAATCTACATAATCAGTAATTAATATTCCGTCTACTTCCATGACTGACACCCTACCTTTAGTAATAAAATTTAAAAGTAGATTTTGTATTAATTAAATGGCATGAATTTGGATATGAATTTCCTGAAATTTAACTTTTAGTTAGTACTTTGACTTCAACAGTACTTTTCAATAACCTAAAATTAATATATTGTTACGGTGACACCTAGAATAGAATAGAATAAGTTAATTTCATTAATTGTTCAACTACATTTATAATTTATACTCAACATTTAGGCGTATTTCTATACTAACATATTTGCTGCGCATTTAGGATTATTCTAGAAACAAATATTTTGGTATATAAAGGCGCGCGTTGACGAATAATGCTGAGTATTATTTTAAACGTGATACAGTGAAGGTTAAATAGAAAGATTAATAAAGTGATTATTAAAGCGATTATTAAAGTGATAATTAAAAAGTGTGTTATAATTATAATAATTAATTGTGAAAATTGTGTTGTATAATAAATTGTGTTGTGTAAATAAAATTGTGTGAGTTAAAATTGAAGCAGTGTATTTATTCACAATCCAGTGATTCGAACCTTGATTGACAAGGCAAAATCGTAACAATTGGTGACAGCGGTGGGATTGTGAATAATAAGGAAAATGATTCTCTACGAATTAAAGCTTGCGCAATTAAAGGAGCAACTGAAGCAGCGAGGTTTGGCTAGTGAAGGCACAAAAGCTAGTTTGGTGGAGCGACTACGTGAGGCCATGGAGAAGGACGGTTTAAATCCAGATGTGTATGATTTCGAGGAGGACAACACGGATGAGATCAGTGTGGACAAGAAAGAAAAGGAAGAACAAACGATGGTCGGAACAACACAAAACCCATCCGGAAGTTTCGATTTATCGCAGTTGATGGCTGCTATGAATCAAATGATGGGACAACAGTTGGAGCTACAAGGGGCGGACATTAAACATCAAATGAAACAGCAGATGTTACAAGTGGAGCAACAAGGGGCGGACATTAAACAGAAGATGGTACAAATGGAGCAACAAGGAGCGGACATTAAAAACCAAATAGAAGTTGGTCAAAAGAAAATGGACGAGAAGTTTCTGGAGTTATCTTCTACACTACACGGTAAAGTGGAAAAACTGCAAACAGAAGTACACGCAGAGATTCAAAATGTTAAAGGAGAGGTTCAACGTCTAGAGAAGGAGCTCCAAGATGTTAAAGTGAATGGAACGACACATCAAGTGATTCAGACGGTTAACGCAGTTAAGATAAAACCACCAACATTTGATGGAACAACATCCTTCAGCATTTTTAAGTTCCAATTCGAAACGGCGATTAAGCAAAATCAGTGGACTGAAGAACAATGTGTTGCAGCGTTAATTGTGGCTCTTAAAGGCGAAGCGGCAGAAACATTACAAATCATTCCCGAGCAGGAACGGAACGTTTACATGGGAATTATGAAGGCGTTAGATCGAAAATACGGAAGCGACCACAAACGAGAAATCTATCGCATGGAATTGAAGAGTCGATACCAAAGAGCAGGAGAATCGCTACAGCAATTTTCATCGGCAATTGAGCGGCTCGCGCATTTAGTACATTCAAATATGTCGGCCGATTACATGGAGCGAATTAAAATGGATGCATTCATTGACGGTATTCAAGATCCTGAGACGCGCAGAGCGGTGATGTTGTCACCTAAGGCAACTTTCACGGAAACCATCGCATGTGCGTTAACAAACGAAACTGCGCAAACCATCATCAAACCAGCAATGAAAATTCGTCGAGTGGAGATTGATTCCAGAATAGACACTGCGCGGGCTACGCCAAGGTTCAGAGATGGAAGTGGCAGGATTAAATGCTGGGTATGTGATAGAATGGGTCACATCTCACGGGACTGTTGGGAGATTAAGAAGAAACGAGGGAGATCGCCATCTCCTATGAAGCGTAGACCAAACGAGGAGCAGAGAGAGGCCAGAAAGGAGGGTCAGTCGACATTGGAGTCGTTAAAAAGAGTCAGTTTGAAGGAGCAGAAGCTGACTCCCACAACTGATTGCCCCATAACCTCCATCCAAGTTTCGAGAGTAGAAAGAGGCGGTGACAGCTTGACAGATGAAGCCAATATTGAACATCGAAAGGAAAGCGCACATGGAAATGCCGACGCGTTATCAAGAAGACCATGTCCCGTGGAAAGCAAGAATTGTGGGCATGTGGAGGTCAAGGAAAACATCCTCGATATTCGGCTTATGCAAGTGCTACCTGATAAGGAATGGACTGATGAAATGATCAAGAAGGAGCAATTACGGGATGCTGACCTATCATTCATCATGAAACATAAGGAAAAGGAACACCGTCCCACATGGAGTGAGATAGCCGACAAAACTCCCATTGTAAAAGCATATTGGGCTCAATGGGATAGCCTCCACATAGAAAATGGATGTTTAAAACGAAAGTGGGAAAGCACGGATGGTAAAGTAAAACAATTGTTGGTAGTGGTGCCAAAGGATCGGATAGCGGAAATCCTCAAGAAATATCATGGAGGAGCAAGTGAAAGTCACCTAGGGATTAATAAAACATTGGCCAAAATTCGACAACGTTTCTACTGGTCCGGATGTAGACAGTCAGTAGTAGAATGGTGTCGAAGATGTGACCAATGTGCGGCAGTAAAGGGACCAGCACGAAAAAGCCGCGGAACCATGAAACAATATAATGTCGGGGCACCATTTGAGGGAATTGCAATGGACGTGGCGGGGCCATTTCCGACCACCGAGAGCGGAAATAAATATGTGCTAGTAATAATGGATTATTTCAGCAAATGGCCGGAAGTGTACCCCATACCCAATCAGGAGACAACAACAATAGCTGATGCCGTGGTCAACAACTGGATTAGCAGATTTGGTGTACCGATGGAAATTCACACGGATCAAGGAAGGAATTTCGAATCGGTGGTATTTCAGGAGATATGTCAGATGCTTGGAATCAATAAAACAAGAACGACGCCTTTACACCCACAGTCGGACGGTATGGTGGAAAGATTCAATGGCACATTGGAGGAATATCTAGCAAAGGTTGTTGAAAGGAACCAACGCAACTGGGATCGACATATACCGATGTTCCTGATGGCCTACCGATCAGCGGTACATGACACAACAGGAGTGACACCAGCTAAAACCATATTTGGGAACAATCTGCGATTACCGGGAGATTTAAAGTTTGGAGCTGTTCCATCAGCAGCTCTATGCGGACAGGATTACGTCGACCGGATGAAAGAAGAACTCAATGAAATACATCAATTTGTACGGGAGAAAATTCGAATATCAAGTGATCGAATGAAAGCTCGTTATGACATACGAGCAAACAATCAAGGCTTCGAGGAAGGGCAACTGGTATGGCTTCACAACCCGCAACGGCAGAAAGGATTATCACCGAAGTTGCAACCCACATGGGAAGGACCTTACACTGTCATTAAAAAGTTGAACGATGTGGTTTATCGCATACAGAAAGGACGGAAAGGTAAACCGAAGGTGGTGCATTTAGAGCGCTTGGCGCTCTACAGAGGAGGTGATCTGGATCCTGTTCGGGACGAACAGGCTTAGGTGGGGGGTAGTGTTACGGTGACACATAGAATAGAATAGAATAAGTTAATTTCATTAATTGTTCAACTACATTTATAATTTATACTCAACATTTAGGCGTATTTCTATACTAACATATTTGCTGCGCATTTAGGATTATTCTAGAAACAAATATTTTGGTATATAAAGGCGCGCGTTGACGAATAATGCTGAGTATTATTTTAAACGTGATACAGTGAAGGTTAAATAGAAAGATTAATAAAGTGATTATTAAAGCGATTATTAAAGTGATAATTAAAAAGTGTGTTATAATTATAATAATTAATTGTGAAAATTGTGTTGTATAATAAATTGTGTTGTGTAAATAAAATTGTGTGAGTTAAAATTGAAGCAGTGTATTTATTCACAATCCAGTGATTCGAACCTTGATTGACAAGGCAAAATCGTAACAATATAATACTTAATATAAAAAATAGTTGATGTCTCCATGAATTCCTCCAAACTAAATCAAAGCTATTTATAGATACAATAATTAATGTTTCATTTTAAAACCTCAGCTAAACAATCGATTATTCCATAATATTCAGCCATTTTACAATAAAAACTTATTTTGTATTCGGCTTCTAAATAATCAACCATTAAAAGTCACCTAGAGCAAAAAGAGTCCTTATTAATATAATAATTTATCGCATATATTTTATCATTACAAATACTAAATTAATTAGTTCAACATTAGTAGAAAATATTACTATTCTAAGCTAAATGTTAGGATTTAAACTAATTGTATTAATAGAGAGTACGTGAACCCATAGTATAAAAATACTCAAAACCGTTAGTATAAATTTAATTTTATTAGCAGTCCTCGTAAATGTTTTAAGCTGAAATAACAAATTCCTTAATAATCAATTTTGCAAACCATTTTTGTGTTAAATACATTATATGATACGTTTTATTGAGTACAGTAAAGATAGTCAAGACAAACTATCTGTTTTCAGAGACTTTTAGGGCACCACGGCCCCGCCTCCACTCCCCAAACAAAAAACGTAGTTCCACTGTTAGGGCTTATAACAATCCAACCACGTTCCCCATCCAAAGAACAAAAACAAGACCGTAAAGCCCGCCTCCAAAAACAAACAATTTATCTCGAACGGTTGTATTTAAAAAGCCAAATATTTTTTGAAATTAGTCAAGATAGTTAGATCCTACCATAATCACGATTTAAGCCCAAACCACCCTCATAGCAAAACAAATTGTTGATCCCAAATATAATATAAACTAATTGCAAATACTATGTAAATCTCTGCTCAAAATCTAATCATTTTGATCAGTTAATTCAAATTAGATGATCAGTAACATTAACATAAATGGAATTAGATGACATAAACTTTTTCGTTGAAGATTCGCACTGAAACGCCAAATTTATTATTCTATCAAAAATATTAATTTATTTTATATTCAAAAACAGTTCTGTAAAACAACTCCAAATTAGTCAACACATTATAAAATTTCATATTTTAAATATATTGTGATGATTAAGACCACCAAGAATAATATGTTCCATAAAATCCAAGAAACACTTTAATAATTTGGTTCAGCCACACCCACCTAATAATTAAATAATAATATAATTACATTAACTAATTATAAATAAATACTAATTCATACAATACATTATGTGTATTATGAATTACATGTATTATGAATACAAATATTAAAATTTATATTATACACAATACACATTCATATAACACATACAAATTTTATAAATATACACATATCTAATAATATTCCATAAATTAATAAATTAATTATTTAATAATAAAATTAACATAGATTATACCTAGAAAGGACATTTTGAAATTAGAATAGTGAATAAGTGCACTTAAAATAGCAATTCAAAATAACATGAATTCGTTTGAAAAAACGAAGACTCAATATGCACTTCTTCCACTGGTTTGCCATCTATCGGAATATTACCCAAGTCAAAATCCGAAATGAAAAAAGAATATGTGTTTTCAGAGCACTTAGAAGAATGTAGAACGAAATAGTTTGGTTGAGAGAATTAAAATCAAATAAAATAATCCTCAAACTAGTCAATGACGAATTTAAGTAAAGCGAAAGTAAAATTAATCTTCAACTGTGTAATTTATAAACCACAAATACTATTGACACCTTAATCATTGGATCCAAAACTATACCGCTTTATTAAAACAACTACCCAAGGAAATGAGATTGGAATACGTGACATAAAGTTTAATATTGACCCCCTGCTAAATACCTGGACACCAATTTCAACTACCGTGAGAAATTAACTATATTAGAAATTGGGCTCTATAACCGGACACGGTTTCTACTACAAAGATTGAACTAACACTTCTATATAACACAACACTAAAAACCAACATGTACATATCTTGCAACAATATTTAAAATGTGTTGTGAAATTGGGTGAATGTTTTGTGCCATTCGTACTACCAAGTGTATCTTATTATTCACTGTCATTTCATATTAACTAATGGAAATGTACAGATATGATTCAATACCACGTTAAATTATTCCGCTCAATAATCGATAATAACCAATCATAATAACCAAATGAGATTTACACTTATCTGTTATATCGTTATTTAATTCTTCTACCAGTAATCGAGATTATTCTGATTATAATAGACATTAGAGTGTTTTGCAACACTAGTTGGAGACGAAAACAATATTGCAAAACATTGGTTAAATGTTTTAAATTACTGTTATTACCAAATGTTGTTTTATAAAACCTGATGTAAAAGGATTTCGCAATACTAATATAAATTGCCACAAATTAATTATAATATCCAGGCCGAAGTGATCAATTATATACAGGATCCTCATAATCTAGAGCCTTCCATTCCTACCTTGAAGGGTCTTGTGATCAGGTTTATGGACTGAAACTTATTGACACCTCAACTGAACCTCAATTAATATAACGGTACGCCTAGATATTGTCTTTATTGATTACTAATACAAACAATTACTGTATAAGCTCTGCCTATAAAACCCTCTTAATACACATTAATATTATGCCTCATTTACGTAGGTACTTAATGGATCTACAAAAGGGTGGATTCTGAAGAAAGTTGTATCCCAATGACGGAGAATCACTACTACTAATCTCTTATATAACAGATGTCATTATGATGCCATAAAATAGCTCAGCATGTCCTTGCCCTCAGCTTATAATACTCGGAAGTCTTTTCATAGTCTATCAGAGTATTTATCACAAAAACATACATGTTAACCACAATCCATAATTCTTATTGAGGATACTGAAACACCAGCAATTGCTAATGTATTAAGATCAGCCCCCTGCTCACTATGGTTTTGGACCAGGAATGCTCATATGGGCTCAACAGTGAGCACAAACGTAACACTACACTAATCTAAATCAATGCAATACTGACATTTGTGGTATACAAAAAACAAACATGGTGACAAGCTCCAGCTCCACCGAACACTAACTTGGTGAAAGCTCAAAATCCAAACAAAGGGGAGTTAAAATTTTGGTTAAAAAGAACACGCTCATCCGCAAGCGTATAAGGAATAATTTGTAACTATCATAATATTGCTCGGTTACATATCTTCACAAGGAAAAATATTGTTTGGATCAACCTATGTGTTACCACATGCATCCCAGTTCAATCCTCGACACTCCTTTAAGATCATTTCAATGCTACTATCAATTGTAGAACGCTGCCCTGGGAAACTTCAATGCATACTATGGTTTAGAAGAATTCCACAACAAATTAATTGTGGCACTAATCTCTTTCATAAGATATCGAATGAGAATTGTGCTACAATTACACAACATATAGGTATTCAAATAAATATCCGGTAGAGCAGTTCAAATGTATCGCGATATCAATCAAAGAAAAAAAATGCAAGACACAAAATATACACACAACTTCAACTACCGAGGTTGGTATTCCTCCATGTATGCTCGTAATTAAACAAAATATAATTAAATCAAAGGACAGAAACAACATGAGAAAATTCAAGTAAAACATTTATTCTACTACTTCCGATGGAAGTATTCTACTACTAACCCATCTACTTCTTCCGATAGAAATTAAATTCGTATTCCACATATAACATAACGGACAGCATAACTACCAAGAAACTATCATCAAACAAACAATATATGTACTAATATACTAAAACCACCACGATCCCATATTTACATTTCTTGCACCTAGAACAGTTATTAGTAATTAATTTATATAATATGAAAATAAAAATAAAAATGAAATGAATAAATAATAATTTAATTACTTAATTAACTGACATAAAAAAAAAAAAATTATAAAATACATAAATAAGACACAACAGTCTGATATTTTCGCGACATGCATCGATCATGAAGGATCATTCCTGATTGTATTGCTTGCAACACAGAAATAAAGTAAACTTAAAGGGAACAAAATAAAATAGGATAAAACAAATCAAGCGAACTCACGTACAAAATCATAGCCAACCGCATTACATTTTATATCGATCCGTATACGAATACATATAGCGGAGCATTATGTGTGTACACATATTTATAATTTGTTAACAGATTTATGTATGTGTGTCCGCTTGGTACAAACAATGCCTTCTAAACTACTGGAGGCTGTTCGTAAACTCTACATTGTTACGATATTATTAACAATGACAGTTCTAAATCGTTCTGAAACTATCATTGTAACAACGAGCACGTGCTTGAGAATGTCATTCTCAACCCTACTCGAGACTGCCTTTCCAGCTGTCAAAGTATTTACTAATTATGCTACAATCAAGCGAAAAAAATATTTTTTCACATCAATATCGGAACAAAATAATTTTTTAATAAACTTTTTTATGTGGTCAATGTGTTTGATAAAAGTACTAAGCGTATAATTGAGTATTATTTAAAAATTATAATTTTAATACTCTAAGTTTACGGATATCTGGTTTAACAATTCATATTGAGGAGAATATAAATTAGTTTTCTGTTTTGCGTTTTATTATATTTTTTTTTGTCATCGTCAATCATCTGTAAAATCATTGACATTTGTAACAAAATCATTGTTAAGCACATACGTCATACTAACAATGACAGTTGTAACAATGTTAACAATGTAAAGTTTACGAACAGCCTCCTGGCCTTTTACTACTCTCATTTTTCGCACATGACGTTGTAACAAAATTTGATACGGCATAACTGGGTCTCAAGAATATCTTGATTCCGAAAATTAAAATTTTATACTAATGCCTTTGTTACCGAATTGTATATCATTAATTCAGAGCTTTGCGTGGTTTTTTCTTTTTACCGGCTAAGGCTCAGGGCCTGGGGTGGGGTTTTCAAAGATGAATTAATGCTTGTTTAACCACGAGAAGTTTGAGTTTTCAAGAAGGTATTATATGTGAAACATTGCCTCTATGATAATCTGTGCCATGTCCATTTCAGAGTTGTACGCACCTACGCCGCAACTCCTCCATCGAGTAGTTTTACTCGCTCATTTTAATAAAAGTAATAATAATAAAAAAAAAATCAATGAAAATTGTATGTTTAAGGTTTCCATAATTATTGAAAATAAATTCTTCAAATGCAAAGCTACATAATTATAAAACTATTTAAAAACAAAAAATAAAAAAAAATATTCTAGAATTTAACTTTTGTTTTAGAATATTAAATATAGATTTCTTATGCAAAATGAATAAAACAAAAACAAAATAAGCGATGAATGCTTGTTTTAATCCATTAGCGGAAAGCAAAAGAAAAAGAAATTTATATTTAATTTTCACAATTTTATATACTATACTTAATCCTAAAAAAAATATTATTAATAAAAACATAAATATCGTTGGGCGCCATTAATCCATACATTATTTGAGTTATTTTCGAAACATTTATTTTATTATAAATGTATAGTTTTTTTTCTTCAATTTATTAATTAATTAATGTTTTATAGATATTTTATTTTTATTTTATTTTTTTTTTCTAATCTATTTACTCCACACAAAAAAAATCATTTTTGCACCAAAACTGTCTTTGGTAAATTCCCAATCGATATATAAAGATTTAGGGAATTTCACTACACTTTTTTTTTTTTTTTAAATTCGTATAAAAAAAAAAACGTTTATTTTTTTTTTTAGAAGCGCAGACCAATAATTTGTCTCACTTTCATTACATAATAATCCCACTTTGTCTTTTCGTACCTTTTGGTAAGTACGTTATACTGATTCCGTATGACAGGTATATGTGACCTTAACGGTTGAATTTATAGTGGTAATTATTATTTAGTTGAAATATTTTATGCTTTATCATTTATGCACAAATTTATTTATCAGAAATTTTTATTTATTATTTGATTATTAAAGTTTTCGTATAATTATTATCGTTATTTATTTAGTTATAAAAGAGTATTATTACAGCTTTGTTCACCGTTAAAAGTTCGTATACACTGCACTTAAGAACGTTTTTCGTAAAACCCACGTTTTACAGACTGTCCACCATTTTCATGTTTTTTTCTTTTTCACTTTACTAGTTTTCATTAATTTTTATTTTTTTGCTTTATTGTTAATATAAGTATTTATTATTAGTTTATTTTCACTATTAATGTTTTAGTATATTCTTTTGTTATGTCCTTAATTAATTTAACTATTTTCATATAATCTAACATATCTTAAAATTATTTATTTTGTTTCAAAATTGAAAATTTTAATTTGTTCACAAAAAAAAACTACTTTTTATTTAATTAACAGATTTTAGAGAGATGGTTACTCTTCCAAATTAAACGATCAACTCCCTTCCGATCAAATTGTTTTTCATTTCATCACCTTTTCAATCGATTTCCGAGCAACAAACAAAAATACACACGCACAAATCAAATATGCTACATAATTACCATAATTGTTGTAAGTATTGGTACTTGGAGAATTGGTCGATTTCCATAATTACATCGACATCATGACATACATAATATTCGGAGTTGAGGAGGATTATACGCTCACCAAGTTTATCAATTTATAAATATTAATTTGCCTTGTCAATATTATTTGAACCAAACAAGACACATTTGTTAAATTCCGGATCAAATTTATTCTTTCATGGTACGATCCTAAAAATCGTAATAACGTAAATTTAAGTCTAAACCGAGATTGCGCAATAATAATTTTATGATATTTACACTAACAAAGCAACTACAGATAGCAACAACAACGTCGACTTAGCGTGTCGTCATCATTTGGTGTAAGCGGCCTGTAGTTTAGAAGGCATTGGTACAAACCATAATTAGTTTCACAAAAATTGTTTACTTATAATCCGATGCATTATATGCATTAAATGTATTGGAAAGCACTAACTTAACATAAATTATACAACGAAGTAAATAGACACACATAAAATGCAACACTAGCACCAACCACCAACACATCACTAAAAAAAATAACACAGCGTATTTGTTTTATTTGCGCACTAGTTAATAAAACTAAAACTATGATTATTATCACTACACTACACGAATATTTTAAACTCCACTCCTAATTAGTTATAAATAAATTATTAAAACAAAATAAAATAAACACAGCACTTTAATTTATTATAGTAATAATTATAATTCAAGCTGTTTATCCACACTTCATTTATTTTATTTTATTTTTCTACACTACACGGAGAAAGACAAAAACACATCCTTCTCCTCCGACGATCGATCGCGAACCACTCAGCAGTGCTTGACGTGCTTTATATGAATAGAAATTCTGAATTGGGTATCATTGGCAATGATGAATTATCCGAAACTACTGATACTTTTGACGAAGTAAATTGAAACTGTAGATTCCGAAAACGAACGCGAATCTCGGTGCAGACAACTTCACATAACCATAATTAAGATAGAGAATTTAGGACTAATTTAAACATAATCCTGTTATATCCTCCTACTCCTCGTAGCAAAACTATTTATCGCCACCTACAAATTATATCCCTGAATCTCGATATTTACAGACGATAGTTTTGACTTTTACATTTGTAAAAAAAATCGATTTGTCACGCGAACAATAAAAAAATTTTTGAACAAAACCAACAGATGGAACACCCTTTATATATTACGTAAATATTTAACACCATGGCCTACGCACCATACACAAATTAATACAATCAAACACACCACGTAGGTATTATCACTTCACTAATTATTATCACTCTAACTATCGTAATTATTTTCACTTATTTAATTTTAACTTTGTTATTTACGTCTGCTCGCTTTGACCACGATTTTCAGTTAATTGAAATGAAAAACAATTGAAATAGCAGAAATTTTGTTTTATGTTGACGATTTGACCAGATACAAATCCAAATACATTTTACCACAGCATTCTATTTTTATTAAAAATGAAATCGTGGCATTATTTTACCCCATGATTCATTTTTGATTTTAGAAAAACTATTTTCTTTTAAAATTATTGAATATACAGGCTACTATTAGAATCTTGAAGCACTTTTATTTAGGTATCTACACAATAATTTTCCTTTAAGCACGACCTTGACCATAAATTTAAATTGACGTGCAAAAAACGTCTAAAGCTCGATTTATGTTATACGTTCCTTTCAGTTCCTTCATTTATCGTGTCAGACAAAAAAAAAACTTTGTTACATGTATTTTCATAGGAAAACAAATCCGTTCCGTAGAAACGGATAATATAAATACTCCTATATAAAATATATGTAACAATGTTTTTTTTTGTCTGATACGATAAATGAAGGAACTGAAAGGAACGTATAATATAAATCGAGCTTAAATCGTACCTCGTTAAACCAAACGAATATCTCGTTACGAATAGTAAAGACAGCTGTATCTGCTCGTTGGGTAGACATTATTTTATGATAATATCTCGTGATCAAAACTATTTTGATACTCAACCATCACAATCTCACTATTTTTAGATTTTCAAATTATGTTTAGTAATATCAATGTAGACTGTACGTTCGAAATGCGTAGATTAAACTGAAAAACACTACTTGATAGTTCGATGAGAAAGTAACACATACATAAAAAGTAGCTGAAAACGATGCGTTTTTGCTAAGAAAACGGCAACAAAATACAAATCGTTAATTTAAAAAAAGACCTCTCTTTTTTATGTTTAAAGAGTACAACTGAGAATTTTAAATACTATTTACCAAAACTATGTCGTAAATGGGTAATTCATGAATAAAATAATTTGATTAATTTAGAAATGACTATACAACAGCCCATTATCCTATTTCATCCGATAACTATTTTTAACCCAAACGATGGAAAATCGTTTGCAAAACTCGTTACGAAACTTGTTATAAAAACGTTTCATTTTCTGATTCTGTAAACTCGAATCAACCAAAATATTCGAAAATAAAATTATCCGTCAAAGCAAAAAGGTCTGGGAACACGGGCGTATATAAATACTGGCAATGGTCATTTTCATCCATTTGGGATGAAATAGGTTATTTGGCAATGGGGCCAATGGGCATGCTTAAATTTTAGATAACCAATAAAGTTAACACTATAGATGTATATTTTTATTTATACAGGGTGTCGCAGAATTGAACAATCTATCGAAGCAGTGTGATAGGATATCCTATTTTCAACAAAAACAGCCAAATGGAGTTTTGCGAATTGATGATGGTGCAAAAGTTGTTCCACTTTTAGGGTACATTCACAGTATTGTTTTCGTCGTTGTTTTCGATGTTGTTTTCAGATTATAATATGTTGTTGCATTTCCCATATAAGACAGTTATCGTTTCCATAGTAAAAGTATTTGCTACGTCCATTGACAGTGTACCGAAAACAACCAAATATGTATGCCGT
Organism: Nephrotoma appendiculata; assembly: GCA_947310385.1. Lineage (NCBI taxonomy): Eukaryota > Metazoa > Arthropoda > Insecta > Diptera > Tipulidae > Nephrotoma > Nephrotoma appendiculata. Next base: position 40,510,279 of record OX371223.1, read on the forward strand.
AGTAATTTTTTGTTGTTTTTGTAAAAAAATTATCGTTAATTATATTTTTGTTTTTATTTTTTATTTTTTTGTTTAATGTTTGTTTTGATTAATATTGGAGTTGAAATTGATATTAATAAGTAAAATTGATTTTAATCTATATATTTAATAGTTTTTTGTTGTTTTTAAATATAAAATTTAAAACTTATTTTTTTAACTCACCAGCAAGAATCAATTTTTGTTTTTTTTTTTTTTTTGACAAGTTGTACAAAACTAATAGAAAACCAATAATGGACTATACAGAGTTCGAAATTGAATATTTAAATAAATAAAAACGATCAGTTTACATAAACAAAAATCAAAATTATTTTAATATTTTGTTGCTGGATCACGATAAGTTCAAAACAACATCGAAAACGTCGACGAAAACAATACTGTGAATGTACCTACCCTTAGAGTTTTTTTTAAGATTTTCAGTTAGAAAAACCAAAGTTCTTTTGTTTAACTTTTTGTTTTAATACGATCTAAAAGAGTTTGCCTTTCCAATAAAATCAGTTTTATAAGCTGTATAATCTGCTGTCAAATAAAAACAATGGTTTTGTGAAGCATTTTTGTTTCGTAGTACAAAAGTTACAAAATGTACGTAGTTACAAAATTTTGCTTAAATCGCGACCTATAGCTTGACAATATTTTGTAGTGTATAACTTAACCACTCTACTACCAAGTGTAATACGTGTTCAGAATATAATTCCAAAAAAGCATTAATTAAAAAAAAAACAAAAAAAACGTCGTTCTCCATTGACTTGACGACATATTCTTGTATACTCTCCCGTCTATTTTCTCCTTTTTATATCTATATTTTTATACACCTTTTTTGTTCGTTCTTCGTTGATTTTTTTTTTTACAGGGTATTCCCGTTTCAGTCGTCCATCATACAACCAGAGATGTCGTCATCGCTGTCGTCGATATTCCCTAATTCCTGCAGGTCTTCTAACGTACATCATATTTTAAATCGATCTGAACTGCGTACACCATCGAATTTTCGCTGAGTTTGTTCGACTCCTAGAATATCAATAATGTGAAATTTATCATGATCAAGCGCTTTATCAATTAAATATGGGCCCCGATATTTTGGGATTAGTTTTCTTGATGTACCACTTTTCTTGAGGTACCGCCTTCCTACTTTACAAATATGTACCATATCACCCTCGTTGTATTTATGAGGAGTACAGTATGCTGTATAAGATAGCGGAATTTTGACAGCGGAAAATAAGAGATTGCGTTACTCGCCACAAGTGGCAACACTATCACTAAAGAGTATTAATTTTGTTATGTAATTAACAGCGGAAATTTTTCATTCATTATGTATCATTTTTTCACTAAATAAAATATCTCAGCGGAATAAAATATTAAAAGTGATCCTTAAAATGGCAAATTGATTGATCTCCGAAGTAAAGGAACTCGGTATATGAAATATTGAAATTTAACAATAATCCGTCTATCCGCCATTTCTTTCACTAGTAATCAATACTTTCGGCTATTTTTCTAATAGCCTAGGTCATACTGAGACTATATGGAAAATTTGGGGAAAATTCATGGACTAGAATTTTCACTAGAATTTTTTGATTTTCTGCAAATTGATTATCACAGCTCTATATCTCTTTTGTAACATTTAAGAGCCATGGACTATCATAATGTCCACTTAAAACTAATGCATATGCATTGGCCTTGTTTTCTTAATTATAACATGGCAGGACTAGGTCTTAAATTTTCCGTAAAATACGGAGCAGTTACTGAATTATTATTCGCAAAGCACCATTTGTGTTCAGTTAAATGTTAAAGCTAAATAAAGTAAATACTATCATGAATCTGCATTATTGGTGATTTTTTTTATAAAACTTTGCGTTGCTATTCGGTTCCACACGCAGAGACGCAAAGTGAATTTCGACGCATATCAAACAATTTAAAATATGATATAGGACAGTTTGCGTTGACGTACGTGTAGAATCGAATAGCGACGCACAGCGTCGAAGTAGTAATTCGAACGACGTTGTTTGCTCGTTTGTCCAGTTAAAGGATTCTTTGATTTTAAAGTTAATCCCCGTTGTTGTAATACTTTCAATAATCGTTCCAATTTTTCAATAATCGTTCCAATTTTTAAATACCTTCATGGATGGTCGTGCTTGGTATGATAATATCATCCAAATAAACAATTACATCATCGTCAACGTCCCGAGCAATGACGTTTATCATTTTTAGGCAAACAAAGCCGGAGCATTTGTTAGCCCATCCTCAAAAACCCGAAATGCCCATCTGGCATCACAAAAGCTGTACGTGATATTGATTCATCAGACATCGTAATCTGATAATAAACAGATGCTAAATCCAATACAGTGAAATAACTATACAACCACTGAGTCGTGATAGCTGATCTTCATAATCGGTAACGGATACTGGTCCCGTATAGTTTTATTATTTAATTTTCGGTAATCAATACACATTCGTTCATCACCATCCTTCTTTTTAACTATGGAAGTATGTATACGACTGAATTAGCATTTGGTGATTCAGATTCACGTATTATTTTATGTTCCAACAATTCACTTATCATTATTTTTACTTTTTCGCGTTGATGGTAAGATAGTCTATAAGGCCGATAGACAACTGGTTCGTCATTATTTAATTTAAATTTCATTTCAACATCCGATTTCCCGACTTCTTTTAAATTTCGAGCAAAACAAATACCGAATTTTGTTATCACCTTAAATAAACATTCGCGTTCACTCGGAGCCATACACTTATCCATATTTATTTCAGCCAATAAAATTTCAATTACACCTACATTTTAGCCATTTGAAGAAATGCCACTTGAAACATCACGTCTTTCTGCCATATACAAAGTTCGAATAATCAACAAAATATCGCCTATGTTGAGATTTTGAAATTTTAACGTATTCTGTTCTCTGATCGTCCTTACAGTTGGTTTATCAATAAAACTTTGGCCAATTAGAGATTGTGTATTTAAATATTGGTCACGAACAATAAGCAACTCAATCTCATCAGAAATTTCATCAATTTGAACTCTCGCTCGTATCTTCTCGCTGGCAACAACACCGCCAACCTGCAAATCCCTTGGCATACACCTTACATTTACTTCTTTCCATTTCAAGCCACACGTTACTTTCTTGTATCATTGAGCATTGACTTCCGCAATCAATTAAACCCAATAGTTTCACGTTATCGTTCAACGTTACAGTTTTGATATAGGAACACGTATCGTCAGTTGTTATTTTACCATTGAACGATTTTTGAGTGCCAGTCGTAGTGGAGCATTCTGTTTGTCCCCTCGAATGAACACGCGAACATTTCCTACATCGTTCTCGTCTCTGTGGTTCAGGACAATTTATAGACAGATGTCCTGGTTTTGAACAATTATAACATTCATAGGTCCTAGCTGGACGTATTCCGTTGGTTGCTTCCTTGTTTTACCGGCGTATTTATATTATTTTGCATATTCATCCGACACGAATTGTATTCAGCATTTTTAGCCCGTACACTCTGCGCACTTCCTTGCCGCATGCTCAAATACCACTCGATTCGTTGACGCAATTCATCCACATTAGCTAATATCTGTGTGCGCAATGATGTACTTAGCTGATTTTCATTCAACCCCAAAATTATAGACTTAATTTTTGATCGTAACTTGTCGTGTAACTCTGCTTCGCCCATATGTGAATTAAAATGTTTCATCAATTCGTCTGCAAATATTCTCCACTTGATAAACATGCATTGTACTGAATTAAACCATAATTTGGCCGATCCTTTTAGGTTATTCTCGATTGTTAACATAATAATTCTTTCATTTATATTTCATAAATATTCATCCATGATTCAACTTTTTGAACAAATTGTTCCGATGTTAATAATGCTGCCCGTGCAGGATCAAATTCTGGAAGTATATCGATCACATCACGGGATGTAAGGTTAAATCGATTTTGAGAATTACGATAGTTCGTATCTTCTCCGGGAATGTAGTACGATGTTTATCGCTATTTGTTTGGTAACGCGACAATTCCGATAATTCCTCATACGCTCACGCTCAATAAGCAATTTCTCTCGCTCTAATTGTATTCACCGTTCAAGTTCCGTTAAATTTCGCTCGTAAATAACATTTTTCGAATGCAATATTACATCATTCAGCTCGTTTGCATCACAAGTATTGTGTTCAATAACTTTGCGCGATCACTACTAATGTTTCCAATCTTCGATTTCGTAAAATTGCCTCCATTTTGCTGCAACTCGTAACCATTTTCATTGCTCATTTGTAAATGCGATGTTTCGCTTTCATACATTTCTAACCGTTCCGCTAACGTTTTACGCTTCCCGTTATTGCTTAACCCACGTTTTCCACACTCCATCCGTAATTTCGCAACCGAAAGATTCGAAAAATCCGTAACAACTTAAGCACTTTATTTCACTTCTGAACTAAAACCCGATTTCATATTCGAGTTTAAATAAAATAAAAGTCGAACTCTTAGTTAATCTTGATAACACAAAAATACTGTTACGGTGACACCTAGATTAGAATAGAACAAGTTAATTTCATTAATTGTTCAATTGCATTTATGATTTATACTCAACATTTAGGCGTCATTTCTATACTAACATATTTGTTCAATTCTTGATGCGCATTTAGGATTATTCTAGAAACAAATATTTTGGTATATAAAGACGCGCGTTGACGTGGAATGCTGAGTCTTATTTTAAACATGATACAGTGAAGGTTAAATAGAAAGATTATTAAAGTGATAATTAAAAAGTGTGTTATAATTGTAATAATTAATTGTGAATTTTGTGTTGTATAATAAATTGTGTTGTGTAAATAAATTGTGTGAGTTCAAATTTGAAGCAGTTGTAGTTATTCACAATTCAGTGATTCGAACCTTGAGTGACAATGCAAAATCGTAACAATACATAAAATAACATAAAATTCAAAAAAAAAAAAAACAAAAAAACGTCGTTCTCCATTGACATACTCTTGTATACTCTCCCGTCTATTTTCTCCTTTTTATATCTATATGTTTATACACCTTTTTGTTCGTTCTTCGTTGATTTTTTTTTGTTACAGGGTATTCCCGTTTCAGACTTCTCACTATTATCGTGATACATAATACCCATTATTACTACTCCCATTTTCCATATCTAGGATACTTACATACATAGACACGACCATCTAGTTGGAATAGTAAATTGCAATATTTAAAATTAAAGATATGTCAGTGCGTCCATTTTTAATCTATATATATAAAACAAAGTCGGGTTAGTTACACCATTTATAACTGAAGAACGGCTGGACCGATTTTTATGATCTTTGTTTTGTTGGATTTGACTCCGTTCCGAATAGCATAATAACTATTAAAACATCGGAAAAATTCACCAAATAAAAATTTATCAAGAAAATTCATTTTCCCATACATTTAGTACATTTTGTTTTTTTTATTTTGTTCGTCTCAATACAGTGGTGGTTTAGGAAAAAAGAAAAGTCAGAAAAACTGAAAAGGGAAGCCCCAAAAATCTAATAAAAAAAACCTTTTTTTATATGAATTTTGTAGGTGTAGTTTGTATGTGACGAGTGGTGCAGTGGGTAAAGCTTCGGCGCTTGGACCGCAAGGTACTGGATACGAATCCGACTGGAGGCTGCATGCACATTAACCATTTTATTTTTTATCCAATTTTTTTTATTTCTTCTGTTTATCTATTTATATAGATAAAATCTTCGTCCGAATTACGATTTCAGTGAGAATAGTAGATTTTGGCAGCTCCAAAAAGAGTTTTTTTTCCTTTGCGATTTTAATATTAAATTTAATTTACTTTTGGTTTTGGTTATTTCATATTAGTTAAGTGGTTTATGGTTTAGCATATAATATTAAAATAAGTGGTGGAATTTAGTGAAATAAGAAATTGTGTGGTGTATGCCAACAACAATAAGAAAACAGTACTTTTTTGCAATTTTTTTAGTGGTACAGAGTGTCCCAACACCGTGCATTGAAGTTCGCTGGAGAAACGCATGGATTGTGCTGTCTCAGTGGCAAGGTGAGATTGCCATTATTGCCTGCACCACCTGAACCGTTGCATTCATTGCTTCGTGGCGAGACACCAGAATCACAACATTTTCTATCCAACACTCAAAGATACAACGGATGTTTCTAAATGACTTCATTTGGAGCAGACATTATCGAAGAACGCTGATTCAATCCAACATTCAAGGTCATTTCTGCTCGAGAGAGTAAACATTCATTTTCTTTTGGTGATCAAAAATCTATAATTCTGACTTCGTCTTCGACTTTACAGATTCAAGGCCAAATTCACCACCGAATTGGGTCATTGCATTGCAACCGATTGAAGATGGACAGCATAAATTCATCCAAATATACTTTATGGGCAATATGGAGGATCAACTTGATCGGCGCCAAACGATCAATACGGCAATGAAAAAGATAGTTCTCCAAGATTTGCAGCAACTACTCCATGAACATCATGCATTGGTTCGGTTGTTTAAAACTGCGTTAGATCGCATGTCAAGTGACGACTGCAAAGTTGTGATCAGAGCAGATAAGCGACCCGCTGGAACACACGAACGCCAATTTAATGCTCCAACAACAGATAAAGTCGCAATTGTGATTGTTGGTGAAAACGTGGAACCGCGCGATATTGTGCTTACACGTCGCGACACTGGACAACTGCAACGAATAAACGAAACACACCGTTCATACGATACATTGCAATACCCGCTGATGTTTTGGCAAGGAGACGATGGATATCACTTCAATATCAACATGATAAATCCATTGAGCGGTGAGTACTGATATCATAATTTCCATTATGACACTAATTTCCCTGATTTCATTTCAGGTGAGGAAACTAACAAGAAGGTTAGCTCGATGAATTATTATACATACATATCGTTTGATGATTCGTTAAAATGCTGACAACTATTTGCTGCGATTTCGTCGTTTGCTCAAAATCGAAACGGAGCGCCTCATTTTCATTCGGTTGAACCAAGCTAAACTGCGTTCGGAGGAGTATATCCATTTACGCGATGCAATCAGCACCGAAGGAGATGCAGCTAATGTTGGTCGATTGACTATTCTACCGGCGACGTACATTGGCAGCCCGCGTCATATGCATGAATATGCGCAAGATGCAATGACATATGTTCGTCATTACGGTTGTCCAGATTTATTCATCACTTTTACTTGCAATCCGAAATAGATAGAGATTGTTCAACTGTTGCTACCCGGGCAAATAACAAGTGATCGGCACGACATCATCGCACGTGTCTTCAAACAAAAAATCCGGTCGCTGATGGACTACATTGTTAGGCATTGCATCTTTGGGGATACTCGATGTTGGATGTATTCAATTGAATGGCGGAAACGAGGCTTGCCGCATGCTCACATTCTTATTTGGTTAGTCGAAAAAATTCGACCAGACCAAATAGATGACATCATATGTGCCGAGATTCCTGATCCCGAAACCGATCCAGACCTGCATGATGTTGTAATTACGAACATGGTTCACGGTCCGTGTGGCTCCATCAATCCCCAATCACCGTGCATGGTCGACAACAAGTGTTCCAAGCGTTATCCACGAAATTTAACCGCAGAGACTATCACTGGCAATGATGGTTATCCACTGTACCGGCGTCGATCAGCCGATGATAACGGTAGAACTATCACAACGATAGTGAGATGAAATGAGTTCGTGGTCGACAACACTTGGATTGTTCCATATTCGCCACTTCTTTCCAAAACATTCAAGGCGCATTGCAACGTGGAGTACTGCAATTCAGTGAAGTCCATAAAATACATTTGTAAATATGTCACGAAAGGTAGCGATATGGCGGTTTTTGGTGTTCAAAGTCCCAATACAAACGATGAAATCACGCATTATCAAGTTGGTCGATATGTGAGCTGCAATGAGGCGATTTGGCGTATATTCTCATTCCCTATTCATGAACGTCATCCCATTGTTGTACATTTGGCGGTGCATCTGGAGAATGGTCAACGAGTTTATTTCAACACATCGAATGTTGCTCAACGTGCTGAGACACCTCCAGCAACAACATTGACCAGTTTCTTTTCGATTTGTCAAAGTGATCCGTTTGCACGAACATTGCTCTACTCTGAGATGCCACGTTATTACACTTGGAACGCCTCATCAAAAAAATTTCAACGTCGGAAGCAAGGCGATGAGGTTTCTGATCATCCAAATGTGCGTTCTACTGATGCTCTTGGTCGCATTTACACACTTCATCCGAAGAATGACGAATGCTTCTACCTGCGGTTGTTGCTGATGAATATTCTTGGGCCGACATCATTTGAATCACTTCGAACTGTCAATGGTGTAGTGTGCCCAACATTTTGTGCAGCATGTCAACAGCTCAACTTGCTTGAAAACGATACTCATTGGGACATGACAATCGCTGAATCAATTATTTCTGCAACTCCAAACCAGATACGCACATTATTTGCTATCATTATTTCGACATGCGTCCCATCAAATCCACGTGAACTATGGAGCAAGTACAAGAATGACATGCCAGAAGACATTCTACATCGAATTCGTGTCAGTTTCGGAAATCCCGATCTCGAGGTGAATGAGGAGATACATAACCAGGCTTTGCTTTTGATCGAAGACATGTGTTTTCGCATGTGCGGCAGTTTGTTAGTCAAATTAGGAATGCCAACGTCATGTCGTGGAATGAACGACGCTTTCAATCGAGAATTGGAACGTGAACATGAATATGATCGAGATGCATTGAAACAATCAGTTCGAACCAATGTACCACTGTTGAACCTCCAACAGAAAGGAGTGTACGATACGTTAATGAAGGCAATTCATGATGGAAATGGTGGATTATTTTTCCTCGATGCGCCCGGTGGAACTGGGAAGACATTCCTCATGTCATTGATTTTGGCCACTGTTCGTGCGAGATCCGATATTGCTGTAGCAGTTGCTTCTTCTAAGATAGCGGCCACATTGCTAGAAGGATGCCGAACAGCTCATTCAGCGTTGAAATTGCCGTTAAACCTTCAATCGGCTGAAAACCCGATATGCAATATTGCAAAACACTCAGCAATGGCGAAAGTTTTGGTAGCAAGTAAAATCATCATCTGGGATAAATGTACAATGGCGCACAAATGCGCATTGGAAGCACTCGATAGAACTATGAAAGATCTACACAATGACTCAAGATGTTTTGGAGGCGCAATGATTCTACTTTCTGGCGATTTCTGTCAAACAATACCAGTCATTCCAAGATCGACCGCTGCCGATGAAATAAACGCTTGCCTCAAATAATCGACTCTGTGGTGTTATGTGAAGAAACTTCAGCTGACGACAAACATGCGAGTTGCATTGTTAAACGATCCATCTGCCGAAGAATTCTCTAAGCAATTGCTGACTATCGGTAATAGCCGTGTTCCGGTCGACAAATTGATTTCGTTTCCTCAGAACTTTTGCATTTTTGTCTCAACGAAGGACAAGCTCATCAACAAAGTGTTCCCGAACATCATTACTAACCACAAAAATCACAATTGGGTGAGTGAACGAGTAATTCTTGCGGCAAACAATTCAAAATCTAATCGTCGGTCCACTTCATTCCTTCAAATCTATTGACTGTGTAACAAACGAAGACGAAGCAACCAACTATCCAACTGAATTTTTAAACTCATTGGATCTACCTGGCTTGCCACCGCACAATTTACAACTAAAAGTTGGCTCGGTAATCATCATGCTATGAAACCTGAATCAACCAAAACTATGTAACGGAACGCGTTTGGTGGTGAGAAAACTCATGGGCAATGTAATTCACGCGACGTTACTCCAAGGGAAGTTCAAACGTGAGGAAGTTCTCATTCCGAGAATTCCGATGATCCCAACCGATATGCCATTCGAGTTTAAACGAATTCAATTTCCGATTCGTCTTGCATTCGCCATGACGATCAACAAATCACAAGGCCAATCCTTGAGTGTTTGTGGCCTGAATCTAGAAAATGAATGTTTCTCTCACGGCCAATTGTACGTAGCATGTTCACGTGTCGGTAAACCATCCGCTTTATTCGTTCTCGCACCTAACAATAAAACAAAAAATGTCGTATATCACAATGTGCTACAATGAAGGGAATCGACTCCATTGCAACTCACCCAGCAAATAGTTTAAAAGTAAGTAGTGCAATAATGCTACGCGAACCATTTCTATTCAATTCAATAAAACGAAAGCCTTGCTGCCACGTGAATTACATTTATGTATTTCAATGTAATTAAAATTAATTTCTTTTTGATTTTTGTAATTTCATTGAATTTAATTAATTTGGAGTATTCATTTAATTTATTTAACCTTAATAAAAAACTCAAAACTCTAATTAAGCTAATAACTTTAAAAAACATTTATTGATTTTGAGGCGGTACGAAGTTCGCCGGGTCAGCTAGTGTCTTAATAAAACATTGTTTATAAATTTACCATAAAATATTTATTTATAAAAATTATACAAATTAGTCAGTGCGGTAGTCATAAGGTCTTTCCGTATCGTCTGGCAAATCGTTCAGTAAATTAAACAAATCAATCGGTTCACCACCACGAAGAAAATCAACTTTCAATGTCACGTCATTGACCGAACTCACTCTTATTTGCAATTCTGACAAACTATGTCGAAATCTTTTACCGTGAACGATATGTGGCAAAAGTGGGTAAATTAAGCTTCGTACATCATAAATTACTTCAGAGTTTAAATTGAAACTGGGCAACAATGACTCGACATACGTCGTCAATAATTCGAAATAAAATATTTTTGTATAAAATGTGGGCGATAATTTTAACCGTTGGCCGTGGATCGGAGTATTTGTGCAAATTTCGATTACACTTTTGGTAGATAGTCGACCTTTGAATTCAACATACCAATAGTCATGTAGAGCCTTCAAACTCTGTAGAAATCCGGGAGAATAGTCGACATCAATAACCAATAGACGTCTCTTAAACAGACGTCCGTTATACAGATCTCTCATAAACACACTTCTCATAAACGCGTTATGCCTCAGTACTCCCTCGAATTCAGGATAAAGTATAAAATTGCACTTCTCAATTACAATAAGTACTTTGCTAGAACAGAACCGAATAATAGTTGTAAATAAATCTACCGTTAAATCCATATTTTTCAGTATCAATTTTTTTAGATGCAAACTTGGATCAAAGTTTTGATGCGGTGTTTCGAAAATTTTACAGCTCTTAAACTCAACATTCTTAGTAAAATTCTTTAATACCCATAAAATTGTTTTAACATCAATCTGCATGTTAATAAAATATGTACTTCTTACTAGAATAGGTCGCTCAGTTGACGCAGAGGGCACTATCTTAAAGTCACATTTATTAAAAATAACTATTGTGTCCGCCGCTATTCTCTCCATGAATACGTGCAGCATTTTGCTTTCTAGAGCTACGTTTTCGAATTCGATCAATCGTGGTTTTATCAAGATATGTCGAAGTTTATGTTGGTACTTATAGTAAAAACTACATCGGATAATTGTTATTTCCGACGTTTCACTGAAATTTTGAAACAATTCAAACTGAGCATCCGTGTAAAATCGCATGTCACGAAATGTGACAGACGACTCGATTTGTTTATGCCCATAGACGTTGGTATTGATTAATTTGCAATTGTCCAAGTAGACTTTCCAATTTTTTTGTTGGAATACAGGCGTATTTAAATCTATGGGCATATCCGAAAATCGAATTATAATTTCGTGTTCCTGATTAAAATTGTTCAGCTCACAATCTGAGCCTATTATTTCACATTCTCGACTCCACAGCATAATATAGGAACGCTCAATCCAAACTTTAGATTCCCGATGCAACTTTCTAAGAATTGTATACAGTCCAAGTGAGTCAAAGGTTGAGTTGCGAAATTTTATCCTCGCTGGTTTCAAATCGAATAAAAGGTTCGAATCACTTTCGAAACGGAAATGACAATTTTCGTAAAATATTCGATTTTGTATCTCACATTTATCTAAAATTTGAAAAACTGTTTGTAATTTAATAGCCATGCTTTCGAAATTGAGATTATTTCTAACAGAAAAATATTTCTGTTCTACAATGTTACAGGGCGGAAAATCGCAACATACAAAATGAACATTTTGCGCTCCATGTGTTACATCCATAAAATGCCGCAGGTTTAATACATCCTCACGGTTAGTATGCAAAATGTGGCAATTTATAAATTGCAGATCGTCCATATTTGTTAAGATTCCAATTATGTTAAGTTCAATATCCATGTCACAAAAACTTAGAAAACAAATTCGCGAATATTTTGTAAATTCCTCAATTTTATCGTGGATAATACGGCATCTTCGAAACATAATTCGATTTCCGACTGATTGCTCCAGGATAGTAATCAAAGTACTTAATGTAATACTAATTTTTTCAAATATTATTTTGCCATGCCGCATCATACGTAAGAGCTCGCTAAAAACTTCATCGGATACCAAATCCAAATTAAATTCGTAAAGTGTTAATGTTGATTGAAAATTCTCAAATTGACATGCTTTAAACGTTTTCGTTAAATATTTGAGTAAAGCGTTTGTCTTAGATGCTGAACAATCTTTTCGCGATTTTATGAAGAATCTAGTAAATTCGTGAACAGTATTCGTACTATCAAGTATCTCGTTATCGTTGCCGAACCTTACGAAATAATTGCGATTTGCGTGATTGGGCGCGTAATTAAAAAATCCCGTAGTCCCACAATCAAATAAAGCGCAAAAATTTGCAATTTTAGGTTTGCCCACTGTTTTAAAATCGATATGGATTATATCGTTATAGTCAAACGATAAGTTATATGAACGCGACAGTGACTGAATTTCTTGTGTTGTCAATATATTAGGAATGGAACAGTACCTAATTGATTTGCCATATTTATGAATGAAGTGTATAAGAGTCTCTTTATATTTAAACTGTCCCAAATTTATATGCGCAGTGGTTGTTCCGTCAAATAACATTGGCAATTTATTTAAAAGAAAAATTCTAATATCATGGGCCAAATGGGTGTTCCAGCATGAATTGCCATTTTGGTATGCCATATCTAGGGACATAATATCCTCTAAACTTAAATATGGCAGAAATGCTCCGTGCAATGCAGTCAAAATATGTGTTCGAATGTTATCCAAGTGGGGACTCGGTTGCACTGTCACCTTTGGATTTGTTAAGAATATAGAGGTCGGTTCAGCTAAATACTTAAAAATTTTATCAATTTTAATCATTTCATTCTCATCCAGATCCGGAGGAAAATTGAACAGATAAACTTCAGTTCCAATTATATTGTATGGGGCGGATTTGTAGATCGTATGGTAACCCGAATTCTTTAAATTTTCCAATCCTTTTACAGCCAATTCCTGTGAAATCATAAGCGCATTTAAGAAATATAATACGATTTTGTGAAAATCATTATAAATTACTCACCCTTCTGGTCTCGTTAATTACATAATAGGGATTTCCAATTATCCATGGCATTTTATATCTTGTTATGTCACCAGTGTTTCGTACAAACTCAATCGCCTCAATAATTTCAGTTTGATCTCCACTAATTTCAATTTCTGAATGAATGTTAAAATGTCCATCATTGTTTGATTTTTTGGAAAAATGGCTGTTTTGTCCGAATGATTCAAAGACGAGCTGTTAAAAAATTAAAAAAAAGAAATATTGAATTCACGAAAATTCATGACGCCTCTATATATGATCGATATGATCCACAGTCTTTAGAAGCAATGAGCGGTGTTAAATCAACAGTATGGGAAACACAAGGCAATTCATTGGTTGTGAAACCTTTAAAGCGAGTCAACGCTGCTACTGTTAATCCTGCTTATTAGGTTAAATCCTGCTCCAAACGACACCCGCTCGACCAATGCAGCCAATTCGAGAAAATGACGACATTAGAGAAATCTAGCTTGGTGAACACCTCGAACCTCTGTGTAAAATGCCTCGAACAACACAGTGGCTCATGCAAACGTATGCATCGTATGTAAGGGATCATCACATATTCCCGCATTTCAACAACGCGGCTCTTTGTTCGGTCAAACAATCTTTGCTGGTTAACCAACTGGCCCCAGTATTGTTGCCTACTGCAATCATTAAGGCGGTTTCGAGTAATGGTGAGCTTATCACCTTAAGGGCTCTGACAGACGTGGGATCGCAAGCCACATTAATTACCTTCAAGGCGGCTAACAAGCTTAACCGCAAAAGCAGAAAGATTAATGTCAACATTTTGGGTATCGGAGGAAATGTAGCCTGCACTTGCACACACCTTATGAGTCTAAAATTAGCACCAAGGTTCGAAGGTGAATTCCTTCTAAACGTTGATGCGTTGATTTTCGAGAAACTCAATTGATATATCAATCAATTGATATAGTGTTAGGTGCCGATTATTATCCTTTCATCGCCAGCAATGGTCTAATAAAGCATGAGCAACATCAACCAATACCTCAAAACACTGACCTCGGATGGATTATCATCGATAGCTCCCGGTTTATCGAAAATCAGAAAATAATAACCATGATAACAACCAAAGCGAAAGAAGAACAACTCAAGTTACTCATCGAAAATGACTCCATTACAGAGAAAAGAGATCGTACGGAAAAAGAACAAAGAATAGAAGAACATTTCCAGACAAATTTACAACATAATTTTGATGGTAAATATACAGTAAAGATTCCTTTTAAATCGGATACTTCTGCCTTGGGCGAATCTAAGAACGCGGCGATAGCCAGACTAATAACAACTAGAAAGAAAATTTGAGAGGGATTCACTGTTTAAACAAATGTATCATCAGTTCATCCAGGAATACATCAACCTCAATCATATGGTATTATTGCAACCAGAACAAGAACAAGTGGCAGTCAATCAAAGCTATTATATCCCACACCACGGAATGCTAAAACAAGATAGGTATTCGATGCCTCAGCAAAAACGTCAACTGGCGTATCATTGAACGATTTAATGATGACTGGTTCTAAGCTTCACTAAGACTTCGCCGACATCTTACTTCGATGGCGGAAGCACAAGTTTGTCGTAACCGCCGACATTGAAAAAATGTATAGACAAGTACGGATACATAAAAATGATCGGGATTTTCAAAGAACTGTCTAGAGAGATGACCCTAGCAAACGTTTTGCATTTTACAGATTGAACAGTGTAGCCTATGGTACTACGGCAGCTAATTTTTTAGCAGTTAGAGCTCTGTTAACTAGCACAAGAAAAACAAGACAACTACCCAACAACTTCAAGAATTTTATCATCGGACTTCTCCGTAGATGATTTGCTAACGGGAGCCGACACCTTAGAGGAAGCTGTAGCAAGTGTGAATTAAGTAAGTACAACTACCGAGCAAGGTGTTCTAAATCTTCGAGAAAAGCATCCGACTCCAGAGATATCCTGGAACGTATCCCAAGCACTCCATCGGACGGTCTACTTATCAATTAAGTTGAATGATTGGGTCAAAACCTTGAGTATGTTTATCATCCTTTGGATGATGTGTTTGAGTTTGATGTATCAAATCTATATTTCTCAAATGAACAATAAACCAAGCGAGCGTTATTGTCGGACTCATCCAAATTGTTCGACCCCATCGGATGGTTGTCACCAATCACCATTACCGCAAAATTAATGATGCAAGAAGCTTGGACTCTGGGCATTGGATGGGACGAAGAACTACCTCCCACATTGAACAACAAATGGATTCAATACAAAACAGAAATGATAACAATGAAACATATGATGATTCCGCTTTGGGTTGGCTTCGCTAGGAAATCATTTATGGAATTATTATACCGCAGCAATTTATTGCCGAAGCTCTGATGAAAGAGGCGACATCGCCCCACGGTTACTAATGGCAAAAACACGTGTCGCACCCATTAAAATAAAACTATCCATCTCTCGGTTAAAGCTCAATCCAGCGTTACTACTTACAAAATTGATGAAACATGTCCAAGGCGCAATGGATCTACTGGACATTATATAGAACTTACTGTTTGTCAGACTCGTTCATCACCTTGGCTTGGATTCATGGGGATTCAAAACATTTGTAGCCAACCGAATATCTACAATAAGAAGCATTTTGCCCGAAACCACATGGAAGCACGTGAAATCTTCTGCAGATTTGGATATTAGGGGTACTACGCCATTAAACCTGGTCAATAATAACACTGTGCTTGAATTGCGAACATTTTTTTCGTGACAAGCTGGGCACCCGGGGGGTAAACCTAATTCGAGTATGCTGAATTCAATGGTGCTAGTCCCATTTCAAAGTTAGGCCCCATTTTTGAGATATCGCATTCGACATGTTTTGGCTCTGAGTCAAAATATACCCTCATTTTCACGTTGATAGCTCTTGAACCATTAAGATTTTCATTATGCTTTCTTCAGCAAAGTTGTTGCGCAAGTCAAGACCATCAACTTTGCCGAACATATCAAGACCGAAAAACCACATCTAATTTTTTTTTTTCATTTCGACGAAAAACACTGTTTTTATCATTTTTTATCATTTTGTTGAATTTAAATCGAGTAGAATCGATCGAATAAACATTGCATCGACAAATATAGATACAAAAGAAAGTATTTAAAAGAAAGTTAATTCGATTCAGTTGATTTTATGGTGATTTTTCGTAAAAAAAAAAAAATCCTAAAAAATTTTTCTTCTCTTTGACAAAACAATGGCGTGCCGTTGCGATAGTGGATAAAATTTCTACATTTTTTCATCCCATCGTTTTAACCAATTACATCACGTAAATTATACACGTAAATTAATAAACATCTGCATCAATATATCAACCATCAAATGTCACTGCGCCATTCAAACACAGAAACATACGACGGATAAAAATCTCGGATTTTTCTATTCCAGATTATTTTTAAATTTTTTTCAACTTCTTTGTATGTAAAGTGGCGTGTCTGTTGTACGAGGTAAATGTTCGAGTGATGAAAGCCGAATTCAATTCCCAAAATTTCTGATATCAAATTTGTGCGGAGAAAAACAATTGCATTCGATTTGTCAACGATTTTTCGGAATGTAAGTGCATTCAGCGCGTTGTTGTTGAACATTCCGAAAAATCGTTGACAAATTGTTGTTTTTGACAGCTACAAAAAAAATGTATACAAACGCGCCGAATGCACTAACATTCCGGAAAATCGTTGACAAATCGAATGCAATTGTTTTTTCCGGCACAAATTTGATATCAGAAATTTTGTGAATTGAATTCGGCTTTCGTCACTCGAACATTTACCTCGTTAAGAGGTTTTTTATTTGATATCAATGATTTTGGCACGGCAAATTGAAAATGAATTGAATTGCGATTCGTTTTATTGTTCTCAGTCAAAACAGTTCACACACACACTCGATAGCAATTCATTTTTGATTCCTTAAACAATACAATAAAATATACATATTTTAATGTGTTAATTGGAAACAAAAATTAATGGTAGCTACTCTCTCGCTGATATTCCATTTTCATGCGATGGGAATGGAGATAAGATCTATTTTTTAAAGAAATCATCATAGAGATTAAAAAAAATATCGATTTTATGCAAGGAGACTGTCAAATGTTCAATGTTTTTGGTGATTTTTTCGGTCACATCAATTTGTTAGTTTTTTAATTTTTTTTTTGTTTATGAAAAAAGGGTCACTAGTAAAAATTCTCTTAGCAATGATAATAATATGATGTATTTATATTTGTTTCATTGTAATACGTTGATTCACAATCATTATGTACCGCAACGGACCGATATTAGGGTGTATTTGAGCCAAAAAATGAAATTTTGTAAAAAATTATGGTGGCTTTTAAGTTATGGAGGTCAATATCTAAAATATACGAGTTTTCTGGGACAAACGGTTGATGTCATACTGTAGGTGAGGTTTGTGGCTAATAATCCTGAAAATATGAATCAAAAGTTTTGGGCCTGTTTTTTAGCAATTTGGCGGAATGTGGCCGGCTAATTTGGCATTTTTCAGTTTTTTGGCCAAAATGACCTTCAACCTTAATTTTTTGGAATTTTTTTTATATGCTTTTTGATAGCTGTCAATACCTTTCTAACGATATGTCCGGGGTATGTCAAATAAGTTCAGCGCTGTGAGCGTGGCTAAAATGGCCTTTCAGAGGCTGGCCGCGGCCAACATGGCGGCACCGAAATTAAAAAGTTATAGAACAAAAGTTGCTTAGTTTTTCAAGTACTACAAACCCTAAAAATATGAGATCAAATGAAAGAGATACGGACAAACAAACAAACATATATAACAAACCAAGATTATATGGTGACGTCACAGAAAATTTTTCAAATGTCATAACTTTGGTCAAAATTATCCGTTTTGGACGTTTGAGGTGTCGTTGAATTGGAATTGACGTCTACAATCATAATTTGCTAGTTAACAAATAATTGGGGCACTTTTTGGGGCAGTTATACCTGAAAAACTGATTTTTTGGGGCAATTTTCGGGAGGTCATATCTCCACTCAATGTTGATGTATATATACGAGTTGGACTTCCAGCACAGTAGGTGCTTTCGTCACTCGTTTGGACTGCCGTCTAAAGTGATAATTTACGTGATGTAATTGGTTAAAACGATGGGATGGAAAAATCTAGGATTTTTGTCCACTATCGCAACGGCACGCCATTGTTTTGTCAAAGAGAAGAAAAATGTTAATTTTTTAGGAATTTTTTTTTTTACGAAAAATCACCATAAAATCAACTGAATCGAATTAACTTTCTTTTAAATTGTTTCTTTTGTATCTATATTTGTCGATGCAATGTTTATTCGATCGATTCTACTCGATTTAAATTCAACAAAATGATAAAAACAGTGTTTTCCGTCGAAATGAAAAACAAAAAAAAAATTTGATGTGGTTTTTCGGTCTTGATATGTTCGGCGGTTAAAATAAAATTTAGATATAAATGCTATCGAAATATTTTTCCCAATTCGCAAGGGAAAGCCAGAATACTGCCACAGTTGTATCACTCGTGTTTCGTGATTCAAGTTGATGGTCTTGACTTGCACAACAACTTTGCTGAAGAAAGCATAACGAAAATCTTAATGGTTCAAGAGCTATCAACGTGAAAATGAGGGTATATTTTGACTCAGAGCCAAAACATGTCGAATGCGATATCTCAAAAATGGGGACTAACTTTAAAATGGGACTAGCATCATTGAACTCAGCATACTCGAATTAGGTTTACCCCCTGGGTGCCCAGCTTGTCACATTTTTCAACTAGCACAGTGTAATTTGTGGTGGAGTGGACCAGAATTCTTGCAACTCGAAACAACGTACGATAGTTTTGATGCAGCCAACGCTGAAAGCATTGGAGGAGAATTACAACCAGAACAATTAAAAGATAAGACACCAAATGACAACGCGTTTATCAAACTATTCGAACGGCATTCAAGCTTTGATAAAATAAAGTGAATTGTAGCGTATCGTTGTCGGTTCATTCAGCACAAATCGCACAAGGACAGTTACAACGAAACGCTATCTAGTCACGAACCTCAATATGCGAAATGGGCAATAGTCAAAGTCAACCAGCACCAATACTTTAATCACGAAATCGAGTGTGAAGGCCGACTATTGCCTCTGAATCCAGTTATTGATGTAAACGGCCTGTTGCGTGTGAATGGTCGACTACAAAGTTTCGATCTACCAGTGGCCGCACAAAGTCCCCTAATATTAGCCAGGAACAACATAGTTATTTTATGGATCATGGAGGATGCTCACCGAAAAACGTTAGAGGGCGCTCACCGCAAAAAAATGGAGGAAGAAGGTACAAGGCATATAATGGGTACATAGCAATATTTATATGCATGGTAACAAAAGTCATACACATTGAGATAGTGAGTTCACAAACAACCGAGACCTTCATTGCAGCATACAAACGGTTCGGTTTAAGAAGAAGGTTGTGCACAAACATTTACTCCAACAGCGGAACTAGCTTCGTAGGGGCTGATACAGTATTAAAAAAGAACTACAACAACGCCATGACAATATTACAAAATGACATAGCGATTATGTTGGCGACGGATGGAACCACTTAGTTTTTCATTAGACCTCACACTCCCCACTTCGGGGGCATTTGGGGGCAGGCGTCAAATCAATCAAGTTTCACCTCAAGAAAACTATAGAAGAACACTGACCTACGAGGTCAAGTGATAATAAGCTTCTGGTAACGTTGGTCATTTGAATATATTTATCAACTTCAAACCAGAACTAAATGGCAAACAAGATAGCCGAATTTGCTGATCAACGACCTAGTATTATTAAAAGACGAGCAATTGCCCGCCACACGCTGGAAGTTGGGACGAGTGATCGGCACATTTACCGGGAGGGATGGACTAGTTCAAGTAACAACTATAAAATTTGCCGACGCTGTGTACAAAAGGCCCATTGTGAAATTACCCGTTACGGATGAATCTGTAACAACATTATTACCAACTAGTGCTCCACAGTGCGATCCAAGTGAGACCGCTCACCGCGCTCGCAGAGTACAACCACTCAAGCGAGCAAAAAATCCTGCTAGAAAAACGTCGATAGTTTTGCCGATATTCATCGCCTTTTGCATTCTGGATGTAGCTCAAGCCAATATTCACATTTCTCCGTTCAATCATTCATCGGGAATATATTTCGAAGAGTTAGGCAGGCTCGAAATAGCAGCAATGAAATGGAAATTAATTATCCATTATAATTTAAGCATCTTTTGGGAGGATTTAAACAACTTCAAAGCGGCTCACTCGGAATTGGAGACGGTATTACAAAGACCGAGCCTGAGAAGACATTACAACTTGTCATTTTTTACACACACATTTGGGTGAGTTGGACTTAAATTGAAGCAAAAAAAAAAAGTTTGATAAGCAGGAAAAGGGATATACATATATGTCATATAATACAAAAATGTTTGCAAACCCCTAAATCCGTAACAAAACCAAAAATAATAAAAAACACTTCCGAACGCTAAACGTTTTTGGAAATCCCAAAAATACTTTATGCGAACACATATCATAGTTATTATCTCATATAATTGCGTGGGTATGCGTTCATACAACGGTATCAGATTATTATACGTAAATATTTAGGGTGTTCCATCTGTTAGTTTTTTTATATAAAAGAAACACATAATGTATGTTGGAAATTCAAAAATTTGTATTGAAAATGAAAGTTGATTTTCTGCCATTTACGACATAACGGCTAACATGCCATTTATGAACTTTACAGGTCTGCATCCGAACATCAAAATTGTTAATGACTTTTTTAAATAAATGCAATTCAATAGCCTCAACTTCAGTTCGAATGTTGTTCTAAAGATCTTGAATTGTTTGTGGATCATTGCTGTACTTTTCAAAAATCGCATGATCTTGTTGGCCAATTGACATCCGAATTTCTTGAAATTATGCGATTATCGAACTTGTTGAAACCAAAAATCATCTAAATCCATTTCGTTTAATTTTACTCACAAAAATCGAGTTAACTTGCCACGATAGTGCTCACAATAGGCTTTTCACGAACATTTTATCTTACAGCTGTTTCTGTTACTCGAGTACGAACTGGACGATTGTGTTCATATGCTCCACGACCTGCAATAGGTCCAGTTTCTTCAAAACGTTCAACACTTTTGTGAATTCAAGGCTCTGAAGGACGTCCATGTTGACCAAAATCATCACGTAATTTACGAAATGTGTTTTACAGAACGACTATTTTCGTAATAAGTTTCGATACCTAAAACGCGCTGTTGTGTTGTAAATGAAAACGACACTAAAAATGGCGTAGTTTTGACTATTCATTCGGCCACAGCACAATACAAAATTTGTTTAGCTTAAAAAAACCAACAGATGGGACACCCTGTATATATTACGTAAGTAATAACATATACATATTAATATATTATTACTTCACTAATTTTTATCACTATAACTATCGTAATTATTTTCACAATTTATTTAATTTAGTTTTGTTATTTACGACTGCTCGCTTCGAGATTTTTCAGTTAATTTAAATGAAAAACAATTGAACTGCAGAAATTTTGTTTCAATGTGTATGTGTAAATTCAATACAAATACATTTTACCAAAGCATTCTATTTTTATTAAAAATGAAATCTTGGCATTATTTTACCCCATGATTCATTTTTGATTTTAGAAAAACTATTTTCTTTTAAAATTATTGAATATACAGGCTACTATTAAAATCTTGAAGCACTTTTATTTAGGTATCTACATTATAATTTTTAATAAGGCACGACCTTAACCTTAAATTTAAAACTGACGTGCAAAAACACGTTTAAATAGTACCTCGTTAAACCAATCGGATATCTCGTTACGAATAGTCAACACAGCTATCTCTGCTCGTTGGATAGACATTATTTTATGTTAATATCTCGTGACCAAAACTATTTTAATACTCAACAATCTCACTAGTTTTTGATTTTTAAATTATTTTTACGAATATCACTGTAAGACTGTACGATCGAAATGCTTAGATTGAACTGAAAAATATTACTTCATAGTTCGATGAGAATGTAACATATACATAAAAAGGAAGTGAAAACGATACGGTTTTGCAAAGAAAACGACATCAAAATATAAATAAAAATGATCTCATTTGTTGAATATGCAACAGTTCCGAAAAAGCTAAAACGAGAAACGTTCATTTCAACAAGATATCACCATATTTACACTAACGTAGTTGAAGTTTTTAATACTGAAAATTGTATTGCGGTATCGTTAAAAGTGATTTTTTAATCAATGGCCTAGCCAAAGATTGGGATGAAACACTTCGAGATTTACGATGGACCGTAATTTCTCAAAAAGAACTCAATGACGTCATTTGTAGACCGAGACATGGTTATCAATGCGGATAATTCGCAATTTCAATACGGACGAGTATTTCGAAAAGTGGCGGAATAGTAATCGATGTCGTTGATAAATGTTCATCAGCACCAGTATCAACGAATGAAGGCAACTTCAACATTATACAGTAACGATATTATTATTTTTTTCGTTAATTCTTTGTGTCACGCATATCCCAAACAATTCAAGTGTTTCTATGTACGATAAATTTCTGGATATTGTAAAGTCCAGCCATGTGCCATTCTTAGAGCCTGTGGATCGCTTAATTATTCTCGGTGACTTTAATTTACCTAAAGCGGATTGGCTTCTTATTGATAATTTTTTAACTCTGGTATGTAAACGATAATTTCATGGCCGAGTTATTCTCCATAAGTGCCGATACCCTATATTCGTGCCATAAGGATCAAAATTTAATTGTTCATAGTTGTGAGGCTTTAGCAGGATCATGAAGTATTTACTCATTTGAGATATGTAAAACTGTCAAGAATGATAGATTTGTAGAGAGTTTTAACTTCAAACATGGGGTCTACAGTTTCTTTAACACATTTCTTAAAAATCATAACTGGAATTTACTTGGGACGAGTGATGACATAGAGGTAATATGGCATGAATTTTATCATCTTTTATGTTATATTTTCCGAGCAGATCAACTATTTCATGTTTGGGAAAGAAGGACTGGTGTGCAAGTTGTATACTAAAGCATTTGATAATGTTGATTATGAATTTCTGGAAATTGGGATCATTAAATTGTAGTATGTTACCAATTAGGTGGATCAAGTTATATACTTAGGCTGCAGTTCTCAGTTTGTCAGAATTGGTAATTTTAAGTCTCGAATAATCAGTATACCGTCGGGGGTCATCCTAGGCTAGCCATGTGGGCCCTCTTTTATTTATTTTGCTCATAAATGGTGTGGTTAATTGTATTAGATATTGGAAAATTTTCATGTATACTGACGATATCAATTTTTTTAAAACCATTTCGAATGTTACAGATGCGGAGGACTTCCAATCAGATTTACCTGAATTGGTCATTTGGTGTGCGTCGCATAAAATGATATTTAATTTTAATAAGTAGCCGTACTGTGTTGAATACTAGTTGCGATTTCTTTCTAAGCGACCGTATAGAGTTGAGTCAGTTAACACTATCAAAGATTTGAATATAACTTTTCCAAATAACTTATCTTGCCTCATCCATATAAAGGGTTTTCCAAAAAACACTTGACAATTTTTTTCTTAAATAAAACGCAAACCATTTAAGATATCTCGAAAATTTTATTATTGGCTTGAAATCAAAAAACATTTATGTATAAAATTCGACATCGTTCATCGTCCACCCAATTTTCGATGACTCGGCCACACATTTCAACGGAAACGGCCGTTATTTCTCATTCAATATTGGCTGTGTGCTCCTCTAATGATGCCAGTTTGTTGGCATGGACCAACGATTTAGCGTAGCCCCGTAAAAAAAGTCTATAGATGTTAAATCACACGATCTAGGCGGCCAATCGACAGGATCATTTCTGGATATAACACGTTCATCGAATTTAGATTTCAATGAGCCGATTATTAGACTCGCAGTGTGGCATGTCGCACCTTCTTGTTGAAACCACAAGCCATTAATGTCTAGTTAATGCAATTGACGTAGTAACAAGACCGTGTTGAATAATTTATCTGATCTTCCTGAGATTTTGAAAATATTAAATAACCTGCGTGCTAGAATAATTAATGTGGAAACCTCCCAACAATATGTATCGAACTCATTTGATAATTTTTTACAACTAATCAATACAATTTCTGATGAAAACAAGATGCTTAAGGAGAAGATCAAACAATTGGAATCAAAAAAGTCTTCTTATGATTATAAATTCCACAAAATTGAAGCAAGTTTGGATAATGAATTTCAACGCTCAATCCAAAATGATCTAGTAATTAGCGGTCTTCCAACAAACATGGATCTTAAAAACGATATGGTCACCGGTTTGCTTCGTGTTCTGGATGTTAAAGCTGACACTAGTGTAATTCCATCTGCATTCTTTGTAAATCATAAGGATCCACAACGAACAAGCACATCCAAAAAACCAATGTTAATAATTAAAACACATAATAACGAATTGAAAAATGAAATTTTATTAAAATATAAATCAAAAACAACTAATAAAAATTACATACGGACGTCTGACCTTGGGGTTAGCTGCCCATCATCACACAACAATCTCATCATTCGTATTATGGATCATCTTTCACCGCTCCAAACCAAACTGTATGCAGAAGCTAAAAGAATAAAACAAAAGTTAAATTTCAAATATTTGTGGTGCAAGCAAGGAAAAATCTTACTGAGGAAGGATAGTGAAGCTATTGTTTATCATATTAAATCGATGAACGATGTCAACTATATTGAACAAACATTTCTTGGACGACATACTGGTGCGGTTGATAATGGTGCTGATTGTAATTGATGTATTATCCTCAACTCCGAATTGTTGTCATGTAAATATAATAATATTTTTAGTTTTTCACTATTTTAAATTTTCAATATTTTATAGCCTATATATACTTACATTTTATTTCTATAGTTTATTATACACTTTAAAAGTTGTAAATTTTATTACTACAATAATTTTATTGTTTACTTATGAAATGTCATTTACAGATGTTTCAGATATTTTTGTTGTAATTTTTGGTGTTGTTCGCGTCGAATTTAATTGGTCTAATTTTTTCATATATTTGACATTGTTTTATCATCTGGTAAATTTTATACGATTTAAAATTCTATTTTCAATTTCTTTCGTTCATTCATTATTGAATTTCATTAAATTGGTATTAGTAAACTTTTACGGTTTGGTATTGTTTACGTTTTCAACGAATGTTATTAATGACTGGATCTTACTGTTTATTTCATTTTATTGGCTATGAGTAAGCTCAGTAGTATTTTAAACCAATATTGTCATAATGAGTATTTTGATAATGTTGATGATTTTAAAATGAATTCAAACGGTGACTTTGGTAGTAACACTCAACGATTGATCACTCTCCAAATTAATATTCGTGGGATGAATGACATTAATAAATTTGACAACCTGTTAGTGTTCATTGATAATCTACAATCTGATATTCATATTTTAGTTATTTCTGAAACTTTTATTCAGAGTCACAATATGATGTCGTACAGTATCAACAATTATAGAAGTATATTTTCATGTAGAGATGATAGATCTGGGGGAGGTCTTGCATTATATATCAGAAATGACATTGAATATTGTTCATTGAAAAATGATAATGGTTTATACCCATTTCACGTCATTCAAATTAAGCTTCCTCGATTTGTTGGTACTAATGTTTGTGCCATTTATCGCCCACCTAGTTCTGATGTTGATTGTTTTTTTAACTTTTTAGATAGTTTTCTCTCTGATAGCTGCAGATCAAATAATATTCTACTTGGCGATTTAAATATTCCCATCAACAAAACAGATGATTATGTAACTGATTATATAAATCTGCTAATGAGCCATGGTTTGATAACTACTAATACGAATATTACTGCTAGTGGCAATATATTAGATCATGCCGTATCTAACAAGATTTTTGAAAAATTACTCTTCTCCCGATTGGTAAATTTTCTTGATTCAAATAACTTTTTCTACTCATATCAATATGGTTTTAGAAAGGGAGCTGGCACGGAATTAGCTCTTGTTGAAATTTCAAATATGATCTTTACAGCTTTTGACAACAAAAAGTATGTTGGAGCGCTTTTCTTAGACTTACAGAAAGCTTTTGATTGTATTGATCATGAATTGTTACTTAGCAAATTATATATTTATTGTTCCTTATAGCTTGCTGAGTAGCTATTTATCAAATAGGAAACAGTATGTCATGGTCAATGAAGATAGAAGTAATATGTTGGATATCAAATGTGGTGTTCCACAAGGCAGTGTTCTGGGACCACTTTTATTTTTAATCTTCATTAATGATATTTCTTATTTACCATTAAAGGGCAAAATTAGAATTTTTGCTGATGATACGGCGTTATTCTATGAAACCTTAGATGCCAGTGGGATAATGGATGATATGAATCACGATCTCAATATATTATTAGAATACTTTAAATCAAATTTAATTTCACTTAATATATCTAAAACTAAACATATGATATTTCATTCCCCATATAAATCAATGGTTACGTTACCTTCATTTAAAGTGAACAACATTATGATTGAAAGAGTTAATTCATTTAAATATTTAGGAGTAACTTTTGATGCTCGTATGTTTTGGCAGGATCATATTAATTACATTAGTAAAAAAATTGCTCCACTTGTAGGTCTTCTTAGGAAATTATCTTTTTTCGTTCCTAGACGGGTGTTGTTAATGATTTATTACTCGTTCATTCATTCACGAATCAGCTATGGTCTACTTACATATGGAGCAGCCGCTGCAACTAGGCTAAATAAAATTCAAGTAATGCAGAACAAAAGTTTAAAATCAGTCTATAGGTTGCCATTTCTGTTTCCAACTAAAGAATTATACTATAGTGGGAATAATTTAGTGTTACCCATTAACGTGTTACATAAATTTCAAATAACGCTATATATGTATAAAGCGCTACATGTATCTTCAGTGTTATCTAATATTAAATTTGATTGTATTCGTCATATTTATGGAACAAGAAATTGCAAAAGAATTAATTACCATCATATAAAGTCTGAATTTGGAAGAAAGTCGATTACCTTTTTAGGACCAGTTATATATAATCAAATACCTGATAATTTAAAAATATCTGAAACATTTTTGAAATTTAAGAATAGTATTAAAAAGTATTTTAAGTCCAATATTGAATTGTATTTTTAATTATAGGCAATTTATGTATTACATTTATCATTATTGTATTTTTTTCATTATTGTTTTTTTTTTTTCTTTGATATTGTTATTTTCGTATTACTTTTTATAATATAAATTAGCTGTACATACTTACTCAGATTATTCTTCAAAGGACAATAAATCCACTGAATAATCTGGTAGTTGTATTGTAACTGAGAATATAAATAAAATAAAAATAAAAAAAAAAAAAAAAAAAAAACAAGTCATGTGACGATCATTTTCTATCTTCGACACTACCAGCATGAAAACCACACCATACAGTTATTTTTTGTGCATGAAGTGGTATTTCTTTAAGCACATGAGGGGTTTCATCTGACCAATAACGCTACGATAATTACGACCAAAAATTGAAATTAACGCTCTTGAACCGATCCGCTTCAAAATCATCAAGATTGTATACACTGCCCGCTGGAGTTGCCATTTCATTGCATTACGCGATGCTAAAATAGTGGAGTGCAATTTTCACATACGCCTGATGATTCGCATGAATGGACCCATGTGGTCGTTGTTCGATTTCAAACCCCAAGAAATATTTGAGCTCGAATGATCTGACCTCGAATTTTCTGTGCAAGTGTTCGGTGATTAGAAAAATTGCTTTCTCATTCTTCATTTCATTCAAACCATCATCGACATAAATCACAAGTATCATCATTCCATTCTTCCCTTTACACAAAAACACATGAATTCAACTCATTGGCACAAAGACAAATTTTTTTAATGAATGACCCAAACTTTCTTTCCAGCTGCACGGCGCTTGTTTTAATCTGTACAACCTGCGTTCTGCTCCTAATAATCGTATATAAAAGCTTTCTTTATATCGAACTGCAACAACCTCATTCATCGAATCGATAAACTTCACCATAGGACAGAACGTTTCGATCGTAATCGACGTCATACTACTGAAACCGAGCACTACGAATCACTGCTTCCATCTGGATTTAACTTTACTTTATAGACCCAACGATTATCAATCACCTTTTGATCTTTTAGTGGATAGACCAAGTTCCACGTGCGAGTGTACAATTCGCTGCAAAATTTTAATCATTCCTTATTCATTATTATTAAAAGAAAATACATTGGCTAATGCATCCAGCGCACAGCGAGCGAATCACTTCCTTCAGCCTGTGGTTTCGTAATCGATGACATTCTCTGGACTGACAATTGGCAATATAGTTGATTCGCTTAGTTGTACCGATGACCACCCCTTTCCAAATTACATTTGTTGATGAGCTCACGTTTGCGTAAATAACTTTTTCGCACATCCGTGGAATCTCGCCTCTATCTTTGACTATAACTCGCAATATATTTTGTTCATTTGTGTTTATTAGAAAGGAAACCTCCACATTGTGCCATTTTAACACCTAGTTTTTCAAATCCACGGCCATCTGGTATTTCTTCATAACATCCAGTACGATGATATAATCATCAGCTATTCTAGTTGCGATAAAACGATGCTTAAAGAAACCGCATTCCTCCGAACGCTACTGGAAGAGTATACCCTCCTTTATCTATCGCAGATTCACCTGTTGCTATTAGCAAATTATAACGAATAGTATAGCATCAATTTGTAATTCAGTTTTCCGCGTCCATGCTCATTAACTGAGACAAGTGTGTTCTCTCCTCGTCTCGTTCAACGTCTAACTGCCTCATTTTTGGCGTTTTTTGCCTCGTACGTCAGCTTCTCTCGAGCGCTGTGTGGTTGTCTGCAATCCCTCATGTAATGCCCGAGTAGTTGGCATCGGAAAATTCGAGACTAGGAACGGTTGTGCAACTTTACTGTGTCAGTGGCTAGATTTGCTCTGGCCGCCTCATATTCTAACGCAGACTTTATTCCTGATTTTACCTCTTGAATTGGTTCTTCAGTGAAGTTTGAGATGGTCGTCCTTGACAGCACTGATAAATTTAGGCTTTAAAATCCTCTTGAGTTTCCAGCAACTGGTTCGGTTGAAATTTTTTTATTTAACTGGCCATCTCCAATTGCTCCAATGTATTGTACATATGTATTTCGAGGCGAGCCTCCACTTACTTAACTTTATTTTCAATAATTTGTCAGCGACCGTTCACTTCTCCTTCAAGGTTTTTTATTTCTCCTGTGTACTCTTGCATTTGAAGTTCGTAGGTGTGCTTACTTTAATTGAGTTTGCGGTCCTGCTGATTAAATTTTGCGTTTTATTCCTTACGTAGCTCTCGAAGTTGCTCGCTTTACTGTTTTAGTTTTAAACCTTGCTTGTCTATATTTGCACCTCGCTGGTTTATTTTGACGCTGAATATAACGTTCATTGTCACCTTTGTTGGCTGAAATTTTCATGAATTTCTTCGAACAAATGATCATATCAAATAACAATCCTTATTTTCGTCATATAATGTTTTGGTACAGATATGTTGATGACATATTATGTCTATGGAATGGAACTGATAGACTGCTAGACTCTTTCCTTACTTGGTTAAATTCTCAATATCCCACCATTGATTTTACGTTAGAAAAAGAAGAAAATAAATGTATTAATTTTCTGGATATAACAATAACCAGGATTAATTCATCTTTAGACTTCAAAATTTATGGGAAACCCACGTATACAGACGCTGTTATCCCTAATTCTTCAAACCATCCTCATAATATTAAAATGTCAGCTTTCCACTCACTCATAGACAGACTAATAAACATCCCTTTGACAAATTCAAATTACAACACTGAGCTTAACATAATTCTTCAAATAGCAACGAATAACGGATATGCAACTAGGTCTATATTAAAGTTATTGAATAAAAAGCTAAAGCGTAAAACTCTAACGGGTATTTATCCACCGGATAGTCCAACGCGGGAAAATTGGCGTCGCTTAGAGTATATAGGAAAAACGAGCCAACGGATTAGCAACATCGTGTCCAATTATACTAATATAAGTTTTGCTTTTTATAATAATAACACAATAAAGAAAATGATTTTTAACAATAAACCTAGAGTTGATCGCCTTTCCAAATCTGGTGTCTATAGGATCAATTGCAATTATTGTAGTTTCTCCTATATTGGTCAGACTGGGCGCAATTTTGGAGTTAGAGCTAAAGAACATTTATCTGGTTGCAATCAATCAACTTTCCATAACCATTTAACTTCAGAAAATCATACAGCTAGCTTGAACAATTTAGACATATTACATATACAACCCAAAGGCAGACGTTTAGATACCTTAGAATCTTACGAAATTAGAAAATCAATATATCTTAACCAAAATATCCTTAACGAACAGAGAGAAATCCGGTTCTCACCAATTACAGATCCCGCCCTTTTCTATTCTCACGTACGCAATAATATACCTTGAATTTTGTTACTCAACCTATGACTCATCGCCCACCTGCGCGATCCGTAGATTAATTTTTATTGCTTATTTTCTGTCCCTCCTTCTTTTATTTATAATTTGCTTTTTTCTGCTATATAACAAAATTTTTACTAATACAAATCAGTAGATACTCCTGATGATGACCTAACAAGTCGAAATCGATCGAGTGATTTTTTAAACTTTTTGAAAATTATTCAAAATAACTGCGAAACAAAAAACAAGTGATTAATAAAAAATGTGTTTATTAAGTATTCATTGTCTTTAGTTGAAGTAAGAGTGCTTTCATCATATTCCTCAAAGTTCCTTCATTTTTTATTTTATTTCTTTTTCGCTAGGCTTTGTAACAATATGATAAATTTACTTAATTACTTCCACTTCTCGAAGAAACGATTTTTTGTTGGAATAGTAAACTGCAATATTTTAAAAATAACTGATATGTCATTGCGTCCATTTTTAATTTCTAAATAAAACATTGTTTACAAAGTTACCATAAAATTTTTATTTTTAAAAATTATACAAATTAATCAGTGCGGTAGTCACAAGGTCTTTCCGCATCGTCTGGCAAATCGTTCAATAAATAAAACAAATCGATCGTTTTACCACCACGTAGAAAATCAACTTTCACTTTTACGTCATTGACCGACCTCACTCGTATTTGCAACCCTTCCCAACTATGTCGAAATTCGATACCGTGCAAAACTGGTAAAAGTGGCACAATTAATCTTGGCACATCATAAATTATTTCCGAGTATAACCTGAAACTCGGCAACAAAGGCTCGACGTACGTTGTAAATAATTCGAAATAAAATGTTTTAGTATGAAATTTTGACGATAATTTTAATCGATAGCCATGAATCTGAGTTGTTGTGCAAATTTCGAGTACACTTTTGGCAGATAGTTTACCTTTGAATTCAACGTAACAGTTGTCATGTAGAGCCTTCAAACTCTGTAGAAATCCGGGAGAATAGTCGACATCAATAAACAATAGACGTCTCATATGCCTCGGTAACTGCACTCCTAGGAATTGAGGAAGAAGTATAAAATTGCACTTCTCAATTACAACAAGTACTTTTCTAGAACAGAACCGAATAAAAGTTGTTAATAAATCTACCGTTAAATCCATATTTTTCAGTATCAGTTTGTTTAGAAGCAATCTTGGATGTAATTTTCCATTCAGACGTGAGTCGGAAATTTTACAGCTCTTAAGCTCAACATTCTTAGTAAAATTCTTTAATACCCATAAAATTGTTTTAACATCAATCTGCATGTTAATAAAATATGTACTTCTTACTAGGATAGGTCGCTCAGTTGACGCAGAGGGCACTATCTCAAAGTCACATTTATTAAAAATAACTATTGTGTCCGCCGCTATTCTCTCCATGAATACGTGCAGCATTTTGATATCTAGAGCTACGTTTTCGAATTCGATCAATCGTGGTTTTATCAAGATATGTCGAAGTTTATGTTGGTACATATACTCAAAACTTCATCGGCTAATTGTTATTTCTGAGCTTCTAGTAAAATTTTGAAAAAATTCAAACTGAGCATCTGTGTAAAATCGCATGTCACGAAATGTGACAGAAGATTCGAGTTGTTTATGCCAATAGACTTTGGTATTGATTAAGTCGCAATTGTCCAAATAGACTTTCCATTTTTTTTGTTGGAATAACTGCGTATTTAAATCTATGGTCATATCCAAAAATCGAATTATAATTTCGTGTTCCTGACTAAAATTGGTCAGGTCACAATCTGAGTCTATTATTTCACATCGTCGAAATCTTAAAATCGAGTTTTGATTGAAACAATTTAAAATGGTAATCAGATGTCGTTGGGTAAATTTTACGTAATAAAAAACCAATTTTTTCGTATGAATTGAATTGTTTGGAAAGCTAAAGTCCGGAGGAAGCAACAATTTGCAATTTTCAATACGAATTTCTACTATGCTAGATGATATTTTACCTAAATAGTTTAATAATGTGGCCGTGTCAATAGTGCAGTCCTTAACAGTGAGCTCTTTTACTAAGATCACCGGAATGTTCCCATCGTAATTTTCCTGTGGCTCATTTGTCAACACGATCACGTGTTGTTGTTGTTTCACATGTAAATGATGTCATGATCTGGATCATGGTGGTGTCATGAAATGTAGCTATTGTTTTCCGAACAATATGTTTCAAATGATCGTGCTGTAAATGTAGTACCACGATCGGAATTAACCTCGTCGGAATTTCGAAATGAGCTGTATTCGTTGATTTCGCTGCTTTGATAACTACGTATTTTGAAAACGCATCTATTATAGGTATCAAATGAGCACTACCTTTAGATGTTTTCGGGAAAGGACCCAAGTGGTCTACATGTATGGTGTGAAATGGTATAGGTGTCTTATCAATAGGATTTATTTCGCCTAGCTTGGTTCCACCTTTTGATCTTGTATAACCACATTCCAGACACGAAGAAATATATTTCTTTACATAGTCTCTTATTCGAGAGAACCAAAAGTGTCTGCAAATAACTTCAATCGTCTTTTCAACGCCCAGGTGTATCGTCGTGATTTATTTTAACTATACGCCACTCTAATGTTCTGGGCACAACCCACATTCGTTTATTATGTACAATTCGGTACAATTGTTCTTTATATACCGTGAAATCTACATGCATCTGTGGTTCATCAGAATTAATTGGTTTTCGACTCATAACTTCGATGATTTTTTGAATATCGTCGTTTAAGCGTGCATACCGATAAACCAATCATCTTGCTGTGATACTAATAACACATCAATCGTTGCTGGTTCAAGATCCACTCCGTCGTCAATTGAGTTACGGTGCGTATTAAAGGTATATTCAGCCGATCGCAACCACCACCTTCCTATTCTTGGAGTTAAATCCTTTTTCATAGCGCAAGTTGTCAACGCAGCACAATCCGTGATCAAAGTAAATGGCTTTTCGATTAAATAAATACGGAATCTGTGAAGCGCTTCAACGACCGCCAAAGCCTCCAATTCATATGAATGATATTTGCATTCGTTCTCCGTTCTCCGGCGAGTAACATATGACACAGGTTTCGTTTCACCTTTTTTGTCTCTTTGAAATAGTATACCGGCGAGACCTTTCAACTTGCATCGGTGCACACCTCATGTTCCAACTCCGGATTATATAACGTCCAAATATCGCAACTTCCCAACTTGTTTTTTAGTAATTCGAACGACGTTGTTTGCTCGTTTGTCCAGTTAAAGGATTCTTTGATTTTAAAGTTAATCCCCGTTGTTGTAATACTTTCAATAATCGTTCCAATTTTTAAATACCTTCATGGATGGTCGTGCTTGGTATGATAATATCATCCAAATAAACAATTACATCATCGTCAACGTCCCGAGCAATGACGTTTATCATTTTTAGGCAAACAAAGCCGGAGCATTTGTTAGCCCATCCTCAAAAACCCGAAATGCCCATCTGGCATCACAAAAGCTGTACGTGATATTGATTCATCAGACATCGTAATCTGATAATAAACAGATGCTAAATCCAATACAGTGAAATAACTACAACCACTGAGTCGTGATAGCTGATCTTCCATAATCGGCTACGGATACTGGTCCCGTATAGTTTTATTATTTAATTTTCGGTAATCAATACACATTCGTTCATCACCATCCTTCTTTTTAACTATGGAAGTATGTATACGACTGAATTAGCATATGGTGATTCAGATTCACGTATTATTTTATGTTCCAACAATTCACTTATCATTATTTCTACTTTTTCGCGTTGATGGTAAGATAGTCTATAAGGCCGATAGACAACTGGTTCGTCATTATTTAATTTAAATTTCATTTCAACATCCGATTTCCCGACTTCTTTTAAATTTCGAGCAAAACAATTACCGAATTTTGTTATCAGCTTAAATAAACATTCGCGTTCACTCGGAGCCATACACTTATCCATATTTATTTCAGCCAATAAAATTTCAATTACACCTACATTTTAGCCATTTGAAGAAATGCCACTTGAAACATCACGTCTTTCTGCCATATACAAAGTTCGAATAATCAACAAAATATCGCCTATGTTGAGATTTTGAAATTTTAACTTATTCTGTTCTCTGATCGTCCTTACGGTTGGTTTATCAATAAAACTTTGGCCAATTAGAGATTGTGTATTTAAATATTGGTCACGAACAATAAGCAACTCAATCTCATCAGAAATTTCATCAATTTGAACTCTCGCTCGTATCTTCTCGCTGGCAACAACACCGCCAACCTGCAAATCCCTTGGCATACACCTTACATTTACTTCTTTCCATTTCAAGCCACACGTTACTTTCTTGTATCATTGAGCATTGACTTCCGCAATCAATTAAACCCAATAGTTTCACGTTATCGTTCAACGTTACAGTTTTGATATAGGAACACATATCGTCAGTTGTTATTTTACCATTGAACGATTTTTGAGAGCCAGTCGTAGTGGAGCATTCTGTTTGTCCCCTCGAATGAACACGCGAACATTTCCTACATCGTTCTCGTCTCTGTGGTTCAGGACAATTTATAGACAGATGTCCTGGTTTTGAACAATTATAACATTCATAGGTCCTAGCTGGACGTATTCCGTTGGTTGCTTCCTTGTTTTACCGGCGTATTTATATTATTTTGCATATTCATCCGACACGAATTGTATTCAGCATTTTTAGCCCGTACACTCTGCGCACTTCCTTGCTGCATGCTCAAATACCACTCGATTCGTTGACGCAATTCATCCACATTAGCTAATATCTGTGTGCGCAATGATGTACTTAGCTGATTTTCATTCAACCCCAAAATTATAGACTTAATTTTTGATCGTAACTTGTCGTGTAACTCTGCTTCGCCCATATGTGAATTAAAATGTTTCATCAATTCGTCTGCAAATATTCTCCACTTGATAAACATGCATTGTACTGAATTAAACCATAATTTGGCCGATCCTTTTAGGTTATTCTCGATTGTTAACATAATAATTCTTTCATTTATATTTCATAAATATTCATCAATGATTCAACTTTTTGAACAAATTGTTCCGATGTTAATAATGCTGCCCGTGCAGGATCAAATTCTGGAAGTATATCGATCACATCACGGGGTGTAAGGTTAAATCGATTTTGAGAATTACGATAGTTCGTATCTTCTCCGGGAATGTAGTACGATGTTTATCGCTATTTGTTTGGTAACGCGACAATTCCGATAATTCCTCATACGCTCACGCTCAATAAGCAATTTCTCTCGCTCTAATTGTATTCACCGTTCAAGTTCCGTTAAATTTCGCTCGTAAATAACATTTTTCGAATGCAATATTACATCATTCAGCTCGTTTGCATCACAAGTATTGTGTTCAATAACTTTGCGCGATCACTACTAATGTTTCCAATCTTCGATTTCGTAAAATTGCCTCCATTTTGCTGCAACTCGTAACCATTTTCATTGCTCATTTGTAAATGCGACGTTTCGCTTTCATACATTTCTAACCGTTCCGCTAACGTTTTACGCTTCCCGTTATTGCTTAACCCACGTTTTCCACACTCCATCCGTAATTTCGCAACCGAAAGATTCGAAAAATCCGTAACAACTTAAGCACTTTATTTCACTTCTGAACTAAAACCCGATTTCATATTCGAGTTTAAATAAAATAAAAGTCGAACTCTTAGTTAATCTTGATAACACAAAAATACTGTTACGGTGACACCTAGATTAGAATAGAACAAGTTAATTTCATTAATTGTTCAATTGCATTTATGATTTATACTCAACATTTAGGCGTCATTTCTATACTAACATATTTGCTCAATTCTTGATGCGCATTTAGGATTATTCTAGAAACAAATATTTTGGTATATAAAGGCGCGCGTTGACGTGGAATGCTGAGTCTTATTTTAAACGTGATACAGTGAAGGTTAAATAGAAAGATTATTAAAGTGATTATTAAAGTGATAATTAAAAAGTGTGTTATAATTGTAATAATTAATTGTGAATTTTGTGTTGTATAATAAATTGTGTTGTGTAAATAAATTGTGTGAGTTCAAATTTGAAGCAGTTGTATTTATTCACAATCCAGTGATTCGAACCTTGAGTGACAATGCAAAATCGTAACAATATATAAAATAACATAAAATTAAAAAAAAAAAACAAAAAAACGTCGTTCTCCATTGACATACTCTTGTATACTCTCCCGTCTATTTTCTCCTTTTTATATCTATATGTTTATACACCTTTTTATTCTTTCTTCGTTGATTTTTTTTTTTTGTTACAGGGTATTCCCGTTTCAGACTTCTCACTATTATCGTGATAAATACCCATTATTACTACTCCCATTTTCCATATCTAGGATACTTACATAGACACGACCATCTTGTTGGAATAGTAAATTGCAATATTTAAAATTACAGATATGTCAGTGCGTCCATTTTTAATGTCTTAATAAAACATTGTTTATAAATTTACCATAAAATATTTATTTATAAAAATTATACAAATTAGTCAGTGCGGTAGTCATAAGGTCTTTCCGCATCGTCTGGCAAATCGTTCAGTAAATTAAACAAATCAATCGGTTCACCACCACGAAGAAAATCAACTTTCACTGTCACGTCATTGACCGACCTCACTCGTATTTGCAAGCCTTCCCAACTATGTCGAAATTCGTTACCGTGAAAAACTGGCAAAAGTGGCACAATAAATCCTGGCATATCATAAATTTTTTCCGTGTTTAACCTGAAACTCGGCAACAATGACTCGAAATACGTCGTCAATAATTCGTAATAAAATGTTTTGGGACAAAGTGGGGATAATTTTAATCGATAGCCATAAATCTGAGTTGTTGTGCAAATTTCGAATACACTTTTGGTAGTTAGTCGACCTTTGAATTCAACATAACAATTGTCATGTAGAGCCTTCAAACTCTGTAGAAATCCGGGAGAATAGTCGACATCAATAAACAATAGACGTCTCATATGCCTCGGTAACTGTACTCCTACGAATTGAGGAAGAAGTATAAAATTGCACTTCTCAATTACAACAAGCACTTTGCTAGAACAGAACCGAATAATAGTTGTAAATAAATCTACCGTTAAATCCATATTTTTCAGTATCAATTTGTTTAGAAGCAATCTTGGATCTAATATTTCATTCAAATATGAGCCGAAAATTTTACAGCTCTTAAACTCAACATTCTTAGTAAAATTCTTTAATACCCATAAAACTGTGTTAACATCAATCTGCATGTTAATAAAATATGTACTTCTTACTAGAAAGGGTCGCTCAGATGACGCAGAGGGCTTTATTTCAAAGTCACATTTATTAAAAACAACTATTGTGTCCATCGCTATTCTCTCCATGAATACGTGCAGCATTTTGATATCTAGAGCTACGTTTTCGAATTCGATCAATCGTGGTTTTATCAAGATATGTCGAAGTTTATGTTGGTACATATAGTAAAAACTACATCGGCTAATTGTTATTTCTGAGCTTCTAGTAAAATTTTGAAATAATTCAAACTCAGCATCTGTGTAAAATCGCATGTTACGAAATGTGACAGAAGATTCGAGTTGTTTATGCCAATAGACTTTGGTATTGATTAAGTAGCAATTGTCCAAGTAGACTTTCCAATTTTTTTGTCGGAATAACGGCGTATTTAAATCTATGGTCATATAGGAAAATCGAATTATAATTTCGTGTTCCTGAATAACATTGGTCAGCTCAAAATCTGAGTCTATTATTTCACATCGCCGAAATGTTACAATCGAGTTTTGATTGAAACAATTTAAAATGGTAATCAGATGTCGTTGGGTAAACTCTACCCAATAAAAAACCAATTTTTTCGTATGAATTGAGATATTAGAACAGATAGAGTCCAAAGGAAGCAACAATTTGCAATTTTCAATACGAATTTCTACTTTGCTAGATATTTTACCTAAACATTTTAATAATGTGGCCGTGTCAATTGTACAGTCCTTAACAATGAGTTCTTTTACTAAGATCATCGGAATGTTCGCATCGAAATTTTCCTGTGACCCATGTTGGATAATATTAGAACTTTCAAGCCAAACTATAGATTCCTGATGTAACTGTTTAAGAATTGTATACAGTCCAAGTGAGCCAAAGGTCAAATTGCGAAATATTTTACCTACTGGTTTCAAATCGAATAAAAGGATTGAGTCGCTTTCGAATCGGAAATGACAATTTTCGTAAAAGTTTCGATTTTGTGTTTTACATTTTTTTAAAATTTGAAAACCCGGTTCTAATTCAATAGCCATGCTTTCCAAAGCGAGAATATTTGTAACAGAAAAATATTTCTGTTCTACAATGTTACAGGGCGGAAAATCGCAACATACAAAATTAACATTTTGAGCTCCATGTACTACGTCCCTAAAATGCCGCAGGTTTACTACATCCTCCTGGTTATTATGCAAAATGTGGCAATTTATAAATTGCAGATCGTCCATATTTTTTAAGATTCTAATTATGTTAAGTTCAATATCCATGTCACAGAAACTTAGAAAACAAATTCGCGAATATTTTGTAAATTCCTCAATTTTATCCTGGATAATACGGCATCTTCGAAACATAATTCGATTTCCGACTGATTGCTCCAGAATAGTAATCAAAGTACTTAATGTAATACTAATTTTTTCAAATATTATTTTGCCATTCCACATCATACGTAAGAGTTCGCTAAAAACTTTATCGGATACCTGATTTAAGTCAAATTCGTAAAGTGTTAGTGTTGATTGAAAATTCTCAAATTGACATGCTTTAAACGTTTTCGTTAAATATTTGAGTAAAGCGTTTGTCTTAGATGCTGAACAATCGTTTCGCGATTTTATGAAGAATCTAGTAAATTCGTGAACAGTATTCATAGTATCAAGTATCTCGTTATCGTTGCCGAACCTTACGAAATAATTGCGATTTGCGTAATTTGGTGCGTAATTAAAAAATCTTCTCTCACAATCAAATACAGCGCAAAAATTTGCAATTTTAGGTTTGCCCACTGTTTTAAAATCGATATGGATTATATCGTTATAATCAAACGATAAGTTATATGAACGTGACAGTGACTGAATTTCTTGTGTTGTCAATATATTAGGAATGGAACAGTTCCTAATTGATTTGCCATATTTATGAATGAAGTGTAAAAGAGTCTCTTTAAATCTAAATTGTCTCAAATTTGTATACGCAGTGGTTGTTCCGTGAAATAACATAGGCAATTTATTTGAAAGAAACATTTTAACATCATGGGCCAAATGGCTGTCCCACCATGAATTGCCATTTTGGTTTGCCATATCTATTGACATAATATCCTCTAAACTTAAATAAGGCAGAAATGCTCCGTGTAACGCAGTCAAAATATTTGTGCCCATGTAATCCAAGTGGGGACTCGGTTGCAGTTTCACCTTTGGATTTGTTATGAATATAGAGGTCGGTTCAGCTAAATACTTAAAAATTTTATCAATTTCAATCATTTCATTGGCATCTAGATCCGGCGGAAAATTGAACAGATAAACTCCAGTTCCAATTATATTGTAAGGGGCGGATTTGTAGATCATTCCATAATTCGAATGCTTTAAACTTTCCAATTGGTTTATAGCCAATTCCTGTGAAATCATAAGCGCATTTAAGAAATGTAATACGATTTTGTGAAAATCATTATAAATTACTCACCCTTCTGGTCTCGTTAATTACATAATAGGGATTTCCAATTATCCATGGCATTTTATATCTTGTTATGTCACCTGTGTTTCGTACAAACTCAATCGCCTTAATAATTTCAGTTTGATCTCCACTAATTTCAATTTCGGAATGGATGTTGAAATTTCCATCATTGTTGGATTTTTTTGAGAAATGGCTGTTTTGTCCGAATGATTCATAGACGAGCTGTTAAAAAATTTAAAAAAAAATATTTATTTCATGAAAATTCACGACACCTCTGTATTAATCGATAGTTAGCCAGTTCATACACTGCATGTTCAAACAGAAATCAAAACGTACTTGCTCCTCTCCACGAATAACTAAAGTCTTACGCTTGTCTGCTCAAAGTAAGATTCCCCACGTTTGCTCAGGCGCAATATTTTTGTCAAAATTAATTTTCTCGGGAGGCGGCGATTTTGGGGACCCTAATTCACAATGTTATGCACGATTTACATGTTCCAATTTTTTTCCCCAATTAATTTTTTACTGAAAAATAGAGCTGCACGCAAATAACAAAAAGTTATTAGTAAAAAAGAGTCAGTCATATGTAAACAACATTTGCTCAAATTATAAAGAAAAAAATCCAATTTTATTTTACTGGAATTTGTTTCGTGCTCCTCTCGCAAACGAAAATCGTAATATACTTAACCCTTCATATTTTACTGGAAAAAAAAATTGGAACATGTAAATCGTACATTAGAATTGATGTTGTGATTTTTATGATGAATTCCACCTAACTTCGTTTGGTGCGGTAAATTTTTCCGGATAATATTGATAAAGGTAACATAAATTCGACTTTATGCTAATCAAGTAAAAACATATAAAGAAAATTATAACCCTTATATTTTTTTTTTATTTTTTCGTTCGTATTGCTAAGTCTACAATCCGAGCAACACATAAATTATTGCCGCAAAGAACCGCAAAAAATCCACTCTTTAAGTTCTAGTTTGCTGGTGAAGCGGTAAGAGACGATGAAAAAGGAGGCTATTGTAGCGCAATGTGTAAACGCGCACATTGATTATTCATGAAATATTAGGATAATTATGGTTGTGAAATACATTCCTAAAATAATACCAAAAACTTACACTGTAAAATTTAAAAAAATCCAATTGCATTTGTCTTGTAGTAAAATGTGAAATAAATAACAAAAAAATAACAACCAGATTTGAAACTCCAATTAATATTTAAGAACTTTTCTGTTGATTCTTGAGTACACTGTTATAGTTAAGATTTGGGAATTTAATAACAAATTCTTTCGAAACAAAATTTTGATCTTAGATGAAAAAAAATGACTGACAATACAATAAATTTGATCAAAATGTCATTGAAATGCATTGCATTGCCATCAAAATTTTGTTTCGAAAGAATTTGCTACTAAATAACACTGTGCTAGTTGAAAAATGCAACAAGCTGGGCACCCGGGGGGTAAACCTAATTCGACTATGCTGAATTCATTGGTGCTAGTCCCATTTCAAAGTTAGTCCCCATTTTTGAAATATCGCTTTCGACATATTTTGCCTCTGAGACAAATATTTGTCAAAATATACACTCATATTCACGTTGATAGCTCCTGAACCATTAAGATTTTCGTTATGCTTTCTTCAGCAAAGTTGTTGCGCAAGCCAAGACCAACAACTTTGCTGAACATATCAAGGCCGAAAAACGACATCTACAATCACATTTTTGTGTTATTTTATTTTTTGAAACGCAAAAAAATAAAATAACACAAAAATGTGATTGTAGATGTCGTTTTTCGGTCTTGATATGTTCAGCAAAGTTGTTGGTCTTGGCTTGCGCAACAACTTTGCTGAAGAAAGCATAACGAAAATCTTAATGGTTCAGGAGCTATCAACGTGAATATGAGTGTATATTTTGAGAAATATTTGTCTCGATGAAAAACATGTTTTTTTATCATTTTTTGTCCATTTATTGAATTTAAATTGATCGAATAAACACCTCATCGACAAATATAGATACAATAGAAACTATTTAACAGAAAATTAGATTGATTCAGTTGATTTTATTGTGATTTTTCTCAATTTTTTCCTAAATAATTTACATTTTTCTTAACTTTTAATTTTAATTTTCTGATTTGTTCGTGTCGTCTTCGGGTTCTTCTTCCTCTTGCAAATTCCAACAAATGTCACCCAAGAGTGCATCTAGCTTTTTGCCGCTGTACCAATGTTCGAGCCTTGCCGTCACTTGGTGAAAACGCTCGCCGTGCTCATCGGATTCGGCTGGTGATTGTTCGGCGAACTTTTCCACATGACAATGCAAAAAATGTATTTTCAGTGACATTCTAACGTTTATATTATGAAAAGCTGTCAGCATATTTTCAATATATCTGCGCCAATCATCGGCTCGGTTAATTCCGAGAACATTCTTAATAACTTCTTTTACACATTTCCATGCCACATCCTCTCGTTCACTAAGAGCATTTTCAAATCCATCATCTTTCATCAGACGACGAATATCTGTGGCCCTATTCTGGCTTTCCCTGGGAATAGGGAATTGGGAAAAATATTTTCATAGCATTTTTGTTAAAATTATACTTTTCTGGCCTACTGAAAGAATAAGTTTAGTGCAAAAAATTTCAAAACAAAGTGATTTGGGAAACTTTTGTTCCACAAAATTTTTGTAGGGAAAAATATTTTCCCATTTATCTTTGTTTCGAAAATATTAACACCAATCATGTTTTCTCAGTATGCCAGAAAAATACAATTTAGACAAAAATGCTATGAAAATATCTT
The DNA here is from genome assembly GCA_947310385.1 of Nephrotoma appendiculata. NCBI lineage: Eukaryota > Metazoa > Arthropoda > Insecta > Diptera > Tipulidae > Nephrotoma > Nephrotoma appendiculata. The sequence goes on from OX371223.1 coordinate 40,553,841, forward strand.
TCTCAATTCCATATTCCCAGGGAAATCCAGAATAGGGCCACAGGTCCATTAAGAATTCCTGTAATAAAAAACAAGATGTGAGATGAAATTTCATTTGATCAAAACTTAGATTCGGGTAGATTTAAACACCAACCTTCTTTTATTTTCATTCCACTTAACCGTGGAAAAATGCGACGCAATTCGACGAACGCATTTCCATCTGGATTCAGCGCTTTTATAAAATTTTTAACTACTCCAAGCTTGATATGAAGTGGTGGTAGCAATATTTTTTTAATTGGCACAAGTGGAGCCTCAACGATGCTGTCGTATCGCAATCTAATGTTCTCACGTAAAGCCCAGTTCCGTTCGTTGTATTGGTCGCCTTTAAAACGAGTATCCCATAAGCACATAAAACACATGTTTTTAGTGTAACCCAATTGCATGCCACTTAAAACAGCTATCACTTTTAAATCTGCACAAACATTCCATTGATGGTCATTGTATTTAATGAAATCGATGTTTTTTTTCATTGATGCATAGGTTTCCTTTGTGTTTGTGCTGAGTGCAATTGGAATGGAATTCTTTGAGTTGGTAACGTGAAGGAGAACTGCCTTCAAGCTGCTTTTAGAGGAATCGATGAACAATCGCCAATCTTCAGGATTATATGCATTGTGCATTGTGGATACCAAACCTCGGATATCAGTGCAAAAAGCGAGTGAATTATTCTCAATTGATTTGAAAAAATTCGTAAAATGACAATGACGATTTATGCTCCATATATCCGAACATTTGGAGCCAAAATGTTCACTTGTTTTAAATCCTTTGACAAAAGAATGGCTTGCCGCTGAGATAGTTTCAGGCGTCGTACCATAATATCCAAACGACTTTGCGAGATTTCAAAGTGATTGCATGGCGCAGTGACATTTGATGGTTGATATATTGATGCAGATGTTTCTCCGGTTTCACCTGATTCAAATGTTGTTGGTAAATAATCCTTGGTTGGGTTTGATCTTTCCGGAACAGGCATTTCATCTTAATGCTGCAACGGTAGATGTGTATTTCTCGTTGCAGTGTATTTCAAAGAACCACTTTTGTTTCTGTTTGTACCGAAAATATAATTCATGCACCCATAACATTGAACTGCATCATGTCCTTGTGGATCGACCCATATCATCGGGACACCAAATGGCATTGCGGCTCCAGTGTTTTGCCATCTATGCAGATGGAAAATGCATGTTGTACAAACAAAAGACGGCGTCCAATTTACACCACTAATAACAGTTTGTGAAAAGTATAGTCGATATAAATCAGCGGTTTCATCACTTATTTTGCGGCGATTGCTCATAATTGTAAATTTTCCACACACATAACAAAAGCACTTGAGTTTATAACACCTATCCATATTATTTATTTCACCAGATTCACAAGGCGATTTTCACTTTATTTTTTGTATTCTTTTGTCACTTTATATATTTAGATGAATAACTTTTTATTTTTAATTTTATATTACAGTTTTTAGTTCTTACTTCTTGTGCCAATTTTTTAACTTTTTTAGAAATATCAATTTCAAGAATAATCTCTTCTTCGGTTTATTTTCTGCTACTGTTACATAATCTATTTTGAAGCTCTTTATATACTGTAGCTAAGGCGCTGCTGTTTGGTACCTGCTTTGTTTTTAAGTTATGGAGGTCGTAAATTTTATTGGGGTTTTGTGTTGATTTTGTCGCGAAGTAAATTGTGGGTGTTTTTGTTTTTGTACATTTTCAAGGTGTGAATTTTGGCCGTAATTCGTATACGTGCAGAATACAAATGTCTCATGACTCATGAGTCAAATTGGGACACCTGTCTAATTTCGGTCCTTTTTTGATTCTGTGCAAAATGGTTATATTTTTATTGAATTTAGTGTATGGTTTCAGTTTTTATGTGTTGTACGAAACTTGATTTTATGTAATTGTGATGTGTTCTTTGTATCTTATCTGAGATGAGTGTCTTGTTTGGCCTAAGTATGCCGAATTCCAGTTGTATTTAGCCTTACCTGTGCACTTATGTTTCTCGAAACGGTAAGGTGGAGCCGGAGTCTTCTGTGAGAAGCTTTTGCCAAAACTGACAAGACCCTGCCTTTTTGGGGAACATGCGAGAAGGCTGGGTTTACAGACGAATGATTTTGTAGAAGTTGCATGGACGAAAAGGAAGAAGAGACTTTAGATAACATCCTATGCTCGTGTCCGGCACTATCATACAGAAGGCATAAGTATTTGGGCGTGACCAGCCTTTCAGATCTCGCTGAATGTGGAGTGCGAGATATTTTGCTGTACGTACGTAGCTCCGAATGGTTTTGAACAGGGGTAAAGGGGAAATAGGTTCCTGTGGTATCACAACGGGGCACTCCTGGTCTAATTGTGCGGAAGTGCCACTCCAAGCTCACCTTGGCCTAAGTAAAACACACACATATGGAAAAATAACTCAAAAATGTGAATGTAGATGTCGTTTTTCGGTCTTGATATGTTCAGCAAAGTTGTTGGTCTTGGCTTGCGCAACAATTTTGCTGAACATATCAAGGCCGAAAAACGACATCTACAATCACATTTTCGTGTTATTTTATTTTTTTTGCGTTTCAAAAAATAAAATAACACAAAAATGTGATTGTAGATGTCGTTTTTCGGCCTTGATATATTCAGCAAAGTTGTTGGTCTTGGCTTGCGCAACAAGTTTGCTGAAGAAAGCATAACGAAAATCTTAATGGTTCAGGAGCTATCAACGTGAATATGAGTGTATATTTTGACAAATATTTGTCTCAGAGGCAAAATATGTCGAAAGCGATATTTCAAAAATGGGGACTAACTTTGAAATGGGACTAGCACCAATGAATTCAGCATAGTCGAATTAGGTTTACCCCCCGGGTGCCCAGCTTGTCACGCAAAAAAAGTTTGAAATTCAAGCACAGTGTTATTATTTAAGAACTTTTCTGTTGATTCTTGAGTACACTGTTACAGTTAAGATTTGGGAATTTAATAACAAATTCTTTCGAAACAAAATTTTGATCTTAGATGAAAATAAATGACTGACAATACAATAAATTTGATCAAAATGTCATTGAAATGAATTGCATTGCCAGTCATTTTTTTGAACTAAGGTCAAAATTTTGTTTCGAAAGAATTTGCTATTAGTTAAACAAAATAAAGAAATTTTTATTTATTAATGTAGGTTTTTATTTGAATAAAAATCAATTTTTCAAAGAAGCTTCACTAAATTAAAAGGGTTGGGATAAAATATAGTTGAGGGGTTTAATATGTTTTGAGAATTTATTTGTTACTTTCAATATTATTAGTGTTTTGATTAATTGCATTGTCTTTTCATTGTGTCTTATGTTCTTGGGTCTTGTGTATGGGTCTCGCCAACGATTGAAAAGTCTCTTCTAACTGGAAAGCAAATAGAGAGGCTTTCTGTTTTCAGTTTAAACCCAGGTTCCGTCATTGTTTTTGATAGGTGGCACATGCATTTTGGTTCTTTCTTACCCTTTCGCTGCTTTCTAAAGTGAGTAATCGTTATTCAGAAAGTGATTTTTTAACATAAATTATTATGATGATTTTGGCTTGTTTTAATTCAGGCTAAAATTTAAAATATCTAGCGATAATTTTAAAAATAATTTAGAGGCAAAAACGATACAATCTAATTCAAAATGGAGAAAGTGAACTTATAAAAAATTCTCTTAGAAATATTCCCGCCAGAAAAATGTCTATATAAAAACAGCATAGAAAGGAAATGTCAACGACAAATATACATTTTTCGGAGTAAACTGAACGGGGAAAGAAGCAAAGAAAAATACCGCTTCTGTGAGACCTAATGTGGCATTAGCCATTATCTCCTATAATTGCATGCGTTCATGCAACGGTATCAGATTATTATACGTAAATATTTAGGGTGTTCCATCTGTTAGTTTTTTTGTATTAAAAAAAACACATAATGTATGTTGGAAATTCAAAATTTTTTATTGAAAATGAAAGTTGATTTTCTGCCATTTATAACATAATGGCTTCTATTACAGGCCTGCATCCGAACATCAAAAGTGTTGATCACCTTTTCCAATAAAAGCAGTTCATTGGCCCCAACTTCAGTTCTAATGTTGTTCTTAAGATCTTGAATTGTTTGTGGATCATTGCTTTACACTGTGTTATAACAACAACACTTATGCTATCAAATTATGACATTGAATATATCAATTTTTCCATATACAATTACATCCGTTAAATACTGATGACACGGAATATGTATATCGGTTTTCATATTGACTAGGGCATTTACATTTAATTTTACATTTATTTTGCTTAGTCAATAGTTTTATAAATGATCTTTTTTGTATATAAATCAAATAAATTATGGAATAACTATCAGTTCTTACACAACAGTCAACGTGTTTCTGTCCAGCCCTGACCAACAGCAAGCGAGAAACATTTTAAGTAATTATCAACTATCAAATTTTTCACTTGACCAAAATACGGTCAAATATTGGTCCTTCGATGAAAAAGAATCACGCTAGGTGAAACGCTCCACAAAAACAACAATAACAAAAATTTATTATGAAGAAATTATTAAAAGAACAAAGTGATCTTGGCGAACAGATACAAAAACTAATCTCAAATGTAAGGAAGGATCCAGTTCCCCGGAAAACAAAGGCCAACCTGGAAAAAAGAAGAGAAGAAGGCGCGGATATCTACACAAGATATAAAGAAAACGACAAGCTATTAATTGGCTACGAAGGCATAGACAACTTGCCTTACATAGAAGAACGCAAACATATAAAACGTGCTTGTGATAGCATAACAACTGATATCAACTATAAGCTGGCAACTGCCGCAACAACTCCAACTACAAAAGCAGCGGATGACAACGCAATTGAAAAACTGCCGATAGCAACAACAACTAAGCTAGCAGAACTGAATGACTTGGATATCGAAAGCACTCATACAGCCAGCACAACTACGGCACAACAAAAAGTAGTATCCAAGTTGGTAATCTCGACGATTCAAGTTAACAGCGATGATCCCAAGAAAAGGCTGCTCAGAAAACAGTTAATAAAAATAAATCACTTGGAGAATATCATCATTCAAGGATACGATGGAAAAAATAGGTGAGCTGCACGAAGAAATACTGCTAGAAACAACTGAAGAAGACTTAGAACATCAAGAATATTTTAAAAACAACATTTACTTCGAGATTAGCAGCCGTGCAGAATAATGTACTGCTAAGCTACAACAGGCGGTACATAAGACGATCGAAACAAGTGCAACGAACACCAACAATCAAAAAATTACAGGTTAAAGGAAATTGAGATACCAAAGTTCAATGGGAACTATCAAGATTGGGTTGGGTTCCATGAATTGTTCTCAAAATTTGTAGATCAAAACGTTAGTCTAACAGATACACACAAAATCATGTAAACACATTTGGAGGGAGCAGCGAGCAAAATCATCCAACATTTGCAGCCAATAGAAGACAACTATAAAAGGGCGATGGAAATACTAGGCAATAAATATCAAAACAAAAGGTTGCTAGTAAATAACCATATTAACGCAATTTTTGCCCTACACAATATTCAACAAGAAGCAGCATCTGCAATTAGAATATTGCATGACACCGTCAGGGAAAATCTACATGCAATAAAGAATTTAGGAGTCGACATTGCGACCTGGGGTGCTTGGCGTGTTCAATTTCTAACGAAAAAACTTGACAACGAGACTCTTAAATCATATGAGATGTCATTAGAAAATCCAAAGGAGATTCAATCTACCAACGGACTTCTCAAGTTTCTGGAACAGCGATATCAACTGCTAGAAACCTTACGACTACCAAAATTAACGCCGCCAAACGATAGCATTCGCCATAAACGACAAGCATTCAGTGCAACAATAGTAAAAAATCAATCGTGAATCTTGTGTTCAGGCAATCATAATTTAGAATGCTGCCACAAGTTTAACAAAAATGACTCACATAGAATGAATACAGCTTGTTAACTTACATGATCTATGCAGAAGGTGCCTAGCCACTGGACACAATTTTTAACAATGTTATAGTCAATCAAGATGTAAAGAATGCAATGGCAAGCACCACAGTCTACTTCATACAAAGCAGTCTACAACTACAACTTCAAGAAGCATTTCAACCAACAGTGCGATGAAAACGCATGAGACAACACTTTTAGCAACCGCCCTTGTCAAAACCACAAGGTTTGATGGAAGGGAAGAGCTTTTAAGATTGCTAATCGACACCGGCTCACAAACATCATTCATCATTCATAACAACAGAAGCCAAACAACGTTTAAATCTAGTAGGTCGTAAAATCAGTGCAAAGTTTCATGGTGTAGGCGGACAAGTTGCTGGCAGAGTCAATAGTATTGTAAATATCAACCTACAACCAAGATATCCGTCAACATTTTCAATAGAAATTGAAGCTCTAGTACTAACCAAAATAAGCAAAAATCTGCCAGAAAAACCGTTTATGTTTGAAAAATGGAAACATTTGAATGAGCTGCTATTGGCCGATCCGAACTACAACATTCCCGCACCGATTGATATACTACTGGGTGCAGATTATTACACGCAGATCTTGAAGCCACAGTGCATCAAAGGAAATAAAAACGAACCAGCAGCACAGCTCACGGAATTCGGATGGGTAATTTTAGGAAGAATATCTACACCCAACAAGACAACAGAGCTAAAATACAACTCACACGTCTCATCGACTGAGATAGATGAACAACTAAAAAAAATTTGAGAGTTAGAAGAAATGCATCCCCACGCATTCACACAAAGCCAGAGAAGGAGTGTGAAGAATTCTTTCGTGACACGCACAGGCGACTGAAAAATGGGCGCTACGAATTACGAATCCCATTTCAGAAGGATCCAGCTATGCATTTGGGAGATTCTAAACGCATGGCCATAGCAAGGTTCTTTCAAGTCGAAAGAAGGTTGTCAAGAGAACCAAATCTCAGAAAAAGTTATACAGACTTTATGCGTGAATATGAACAACTTGGTCAAATGGATATGCTAAAAGATGAGGAAGACGTAACTGTAGCATATTTTCTTTCACATCACGCAGTGATGAAATCAGACAGCACGACTACAAAGCTTAGAGTCGTGTTCGATGGGTCGGCCAAAACAACATCCGGTGCATCATTGAATGACTTAATGCTAATCTAATATCAATTCTAATGCGATGGAGAAAACATAAATTCGTTATCAAAGCCGACATAGAGAATATGTTCCGCCAGATCATAATCAATGAAGAAGAACAAAACTATCAACGGCTCCTGTGGAGAGAATCACCAAAAGTAGAAATCAAAACGTTTAAACTTAAAACAGTAACATATGGGACCACGTCAGCAACATATTTAGCCACTAAAGTCTTATGTCAATTAGCACATGATGAAATAAAAAACTACCCAATCCCGTCAAAAATACAAAAGCTGATACATTAGAAGAAGCATTAGAAGCCCAATCACAACTCATACAATTGCTGAAGGCTGGAGGTTTTAATCTAAGAAAATGGCCAAGTAACAAAAAAGAATAGACAACACATCTACCTAGCAACGCTCGCGAAGATGGGCTATGCTCCATAAACATCGATGAAACAATTAAGACGCTCAGAATAACCTGGAACCCAGTTTTCGACAATTTTGGGTTTAAAATATCATTGTCCGAAAATATAAAAGAACCAACAAAAAGAAGCATATTGGCAAAAGTAGCCAAACTATTCGATCCATTAGGATGGTTTGCACCCATCATCATCCAAACAAAATTATTAATGCAGAAACTATGGATAGCTGGTGTCGGATGGGATGATACTCTAAGTATTGAACTACAACAACAATGGAGTAAATTCAAAGAAGGTTCGAATGCAATTGAAAATATTACCATCAGCAGATGGATAGAACACAAGCAACAAGGCGAAAGTGAACTACATGGATTCAGCGATGCATCAGAGAAGGTATTTGTAGCAGTGGTATACTACAAGACAATAAACTCACAAGGGTGTGGTCGTTTATCTAATAGCAGCAACAACCAAAGTCGCTCATATAAAAACAGAATATCGTTACCAAGGTTGGAATTATGCGGTGCCGTACTATTGGCAAAGTTATTAAAAACAGTTCAAGATTCCATGGATTTGGAACACGCTACTACCTATGCGTGGACGGATTCGATGATAACGCTTGGATGGATAAAAGGCGATCCCAGTAAATACAAAACTTTTGTGGGTAACAGAATAGCTGAAATTCAGTAGCTTATGCAACCAAGTCAGTGGCATTATGTGAAATCCAATTATAACCCCGCAGATGTAGCTTCACGTGGAATGAACGAAGAAAAACTTGAGAAACTATAAACTTTGGTGGGAAGGACCAAGTGGGTTAAAAAACTCAAATTATCCATTAGCGCGAGGAACTAAACAAAATTGCTTATTTATCAATGCACCTCCTCAACCAGAGTTCATAGACTTTTCACGATTTTCATCTGCTCTTAAAATCAAAAGAACTATAGCGTACTGCTACAGATTTATTACTATCATTAAAAATCGAATACGTCAAGTTCCTGGAGAGATACCAAGTTTTCTAACAGTAGATGAACTAACCAGATCACACAATGTAATCATAAAAACAATACAAGATTCGGAATTTTCCGCAGACATTAAACTCCTCAAATCAACGAGTAAAGCCAGAAAAAACAGCAAACTATCATCACTAAATCCATTCATGGACGAAAATGGTTTGTTGAGAGTCGGCGGGAGATTACAAAAATCTCAACTTAAATATGATCAAAAGCATCAACTAATTCTACCAAAAAATCATATTTACTCAAACCTCATCTCAATTGAAGCACACCATCTTGTATTACACGGAGGCGTACAAGCAACTCTAGCACAAATACGTTCAAAATATTGGATTTTGGATGGTAAACGTCTAGTACGCACAACAATCCACAATTGTGTAAAATGTTTTCGATTCAGAAGAGCAGCATCAGAACAGTTAATGGGTATATTAACGGAAGCTAGAGTCACTCCATCTGCCCCATTTTCCAATACGGGTATTGACTACGCAGGTCCATTTGCAATTCGTGTATCCAAAGGAAGAGGAAACAAGTCCTACAAGGGATATATCGCATTGTTCATTTGTTTCTCTACGAAAGCAATTCACTTGGAACTGGTGAGTGAGCTAACAACAGCAGCATTCTTGGCAGCATTTAGAAGATTTACTTCAAGAAGGGGAACGCCTTTAAACATATACAGTGACAACGGCACCTTTCAACAAGCAAACAACAACGCAGCTCAGGAAGCATCTAACCATGAAACAAACTGGCATTTCATCCAGCCCGGTAGTCCCCACTTCGGAGGCATTTGGGAATCTGGAATCAAATCAATAAAAGGCCACTTAAAGAAAGTGATCGGACAAAACAACACTGACCTACGAGGAGTTCAGCACCGTATTATCACAAATAGAAGCATGTTAAATTCCAGACCGATTCTTTCACTGTCAAGCGATTTAGATGATTTTGATGCTGTGACACCTGGACATTTTTTAATCGGGAGACCACTGATTTCACCCCCTGAGTCAGATAAAACCAACTTAAGCCCAAAACAGAGGTGGACTCTACTTTCAAAAATGACTCAAGGATTTTGGAAAATATGGTCTAAGGATTACTTGAACAGTCTACAACAAAGGTACAAATGTAAAGAACCAAAAGCAAACTACAGGATTGGTCAGCTAGTTCTAATAAAAGATGAACAACTTCCACCTACAAAATGGGCAATGGGAAGGATAACAGATACTCATCCAGGGTCAGATGATCTAACCAGAGTGGTATCAAATCAATAAAGGGTCCAAAAACACCATCTTCAAGAGACCGATTACAAAGATAAGTCTCCTTCCAACTGAGGATAATGAAGATCCAACAAGCAAATCAGATGAAGATGTAACAGCAGACGACAACAAGGTAGGACAACACAAGGTTGGCAGATCTCGAGTTGCCAGGGTTACCAAGAAGATCTATGCACCACTGCTCATATTACTAATTACGTTCAGTTTTTGCAATTCGAGCGCACTACCATACAATATCACAACGTTCGAAAATCAACCAGCTATCTATTTTGAATCCATTGAATCCATCCAACTGGCTATAAGCGTTCCATAGACCGAGCTAATTATTGTTCATATCCTGACGACAACTTCACAAACTCGAGTATTGGTAAAAGATCAAGAGAAAATACATTTGGACTAATAGGACCATCGTTTGAGCAATCTTTACAAGAAATGGAGCACAAGGATGAATTACTTCACCACCATAAGGTGAGTTTTGGAAGAAGCAAACGTTATGAGGACGAAATAGAAAAACTCAATATAAACAACAACCATTTCACGGCGTTATTAAAGAATCAAACGTCAATCATAGATGCGACTATAAACGTCTTCAAAAATAGACAAGAAGATGTCAACAAGCATTGGCTGGTGTTCAAGAATCAGTTAGAGGAGGCGTTGGAGAGCAACGATGAAAAAAGCAACTTTCTAGCTCTATCAATACATACAATGTTACGCATGATTGCATTCAAGGAGATTCAAGATACACTGATAGAAGCAGTATTGGATACGCACGATAGAGTCATTACCACGAAGCTTTTAACGACCCAACAACTGAAAAAAGAAATAGATTTTATGACGAGAAATCTACCACCTGAACTAATGCTTCCCACTATCGATGACACAGATGACATATTGGCACTATACCAGCTCATGACAGCCAAGACAAGGCTGCAAGGCAAATATTTGATATTTGAGGTGAAGCTGCCATTAGTATATAAGGAAATATACCAAATATATAAGCCCATACCGCTGCCTACCCCCAATAGTCCATCTATATTTATACGGCTACAAATGGAACTTCTTGTGACAGATTTGCATTGGCACACATATTCTTCAATGACAACTTCTGAATGGCAAAACTGTATCAGCACCAACGACTTTAGCATATGCCAGTTAACCCAGGCTCATCAGAATCAAGAAGATGATGTTTTATGTGAGCTGCTCCTGCTACGACAAGAAAGAGTGAATAACAAATTCGAGGTGGTCGAAAGGAAGACGAACAACATTCCCGATACATGGATCAAACTAAGAGATTACAGATGGCTTTATTCAGTACCAGCTGAACGTACGATTAGTATCGTTTGTCAACAAGAGCCATTTTCTACAAAGATATGAAGAAGCGGAATACTAATCTTAGGCTCTGGTTGTACACTGAAGGGAAGAATCATAAGCATACCAGCGAAGCAATCGTACTATCACAAAGTATACTCCTCAATATTACCAACATTTAATCTCTCAATAGAAATGACCAAGCAACCACAATGTTACTCCCATCACTTTCAAAACTTGTCAAAGGTACAAGGAGTCAAAGGAAGCTTATCTCATCACCACGTGCACCACTATGCTGCACTCACGTATGGGCTCCTTGCGCTTGTACTCATAGGCATAGTCTTCGTGGCAATCAAAAGGAGAATTTATGCAACTAAAAATAGACCAGCCAAAATCACTCCTCTAGAGGCGCTGGTATAAAGCACGATAATCTTCACTTCTTGGCCGGGGAGAATGTTATAACAACAACACTTATGCTATCAAATTATGACATTGAATATATCAATTTTTCCATATACATATACATCCGTTAAATACTGATGACACGGAATATGTATATCGGTTTTCATATTGACTAGTGCATTTACATTTAATTTTACATTTATTTTGCATAGTCAATAGTTTTATAAATGATCTTTTTTGTATATAAATCAAATAAATTATGGAATAAATATTGGTTCTTACACAACAGTCAACGTGTTTCTGTCCAGCCCGGACCAACAGCAAGCGAGAAACCAAAAATCATCTAAATCAATTTCATCTAATTTTGGTCACAACATTTCAGTTAACTTGCCACGATAGCGCTCACTAGGCTCTTCACGGACATTTTATCTTACAGCTGTTTCTGTTACACGGGTACGAACTGGGCGATTGTGTTCATATGCTCCAGGTCCAATTTCTTCAAAACGTACAACACTTTTGTGAATTCAAGGCTCTGAAGGACGTCCATGTTGACCAAAATGATCACGTAATTTACGAAATCTTTTTTACAGAACGACTATTTTCGTAATAAGTATGGATAACTAAAACGCGCTGTTGTGTTGTAAATGAAAACATCACTAAAAATGGCATAGGTTTGACTTTACATTTGTAAAAAAAAAAATCGATTTGTCACCACACAATAAAAAAAATTTTGAGCTTAAAAAAACCAACAGATGGAACACCCTTTATATATTACGTACATATCACATGCCATGGCATACGCGACATGCACAAATTAATACAATCAAACACACCACGTATGTGTTATCACTTAACTTATTTTTATCACTATAACTATCGTAATTATTTGCACTTATTTAATTTCTATTTTGTTATTGACGTTTGCTCGTTTCGACCAGGATTTTTCAGTTAATTGAAATGAAAAAAAAAATAATTGAAACGCAGAAATTTTGTTTTAATTGTCTATTTGACCAGGTAGAATGTGTATGTGTAAATTTAATACAAATACATTTTATCACAGCATTTTATTTTTATTAAGAATGTGTGAGTGTCACGATTATTTTACCCCATGAATCATTTTGCATTTCAGAAAATATATTTTCTTTTAAAATTATTGAATATGCAGGCTACTATTAAAATCTTGAAGCACTTCTATTTAGTTATCTACATTATAATTTTTTATAAGACACGACTTTGACCACAAATTTAAAGTTGACGTGCAAAAACACGTTTAAATCGTACCTCGTTAAACCAATCGAATATTTCGTTACGAATAGTAAAGACAGCTACATCTGCTCGTTGGGTAGACATTATTTTATGATAATATCTCGTGACCAAAATTATTTTGATACTCAACAATCACAATCTCACTATTTTAGATTTTTAAGTTATTTTTAGTAATATCACTGTAAGACTGTACACTCGAAGTGCTTTGATTAAACTGAAAAACACTACTTGATACATTGAAAAGAAAGTGACACATACATAGAAAAGTAGCTGAAAACGACACGTTTTTGCTAAGAAAACGACATCAAAATCGAAAAAAAGATCATTAATTTAAAAATAGATCTCGCTCTTTTTTATATCTAGAGGGTACAACTGAGAATTTTTTATCCAAAACTTTATCGTAAATGCGTAATTCATGAATAAAATAATTTGATTAATTTTATATTCTCTTTTCATTTTATATTCTCATTCGCATTATTTATCACAAAAATTACTACACAACAGCCTATTTATTATTTGGCATTGGAGCCAATGGGCATTCTTAAATTTTAGAAAACCAACCAGATTAAACCTATGTATATATTTATTATATATATATATATATACAGGGTGTCCCAGAATTGGACAAACAAACGCAGCAGGGTGAAAAAGAGGCCTCCAATTCCCAAAAAACAAACTCAAATCTAAAAAAGTAGGTATGCCTTTCCAATAAAATCATTTTTATAAGATGTGTTGTCTTGTCAAATATAAAGAATGGTTTTGTAAAGTGTATTTGTTTCTCAAAAATTATTGATGTTTAAGCGACGTCAGCGGGAAAACAATGTACTACAAAAAGTTGACCCACTATCAGAAAAATATGCGGCATTAATCCAGATATTAAAGTGACATCACACACCGGGCTATTCACATCAGAATGTTTTTTATCGATTTTTCCACAGTTTTTCCAGTTTATTAAAAAATGTACTTAACAAAGTTTCGGGTTCTAAAATAAATGCTTTGTCAGAAATAAAACAAAATGACTAAAATATTCTTTTTTTATTAATTTTAACTATTATAATATGTGTTCGAAGTGGTGGAAAGGAATTTGTTCTACTAGGAAAATAGTAAAAATAGCTGACGAATAGAGAACTTTCGAATCAGTTTATTTCATCAAATTCGGTTTCCATCAAATACCGATGAAAACATGCTATTAAAGTTAGCCGAAAGTTTCCAACCGAAAGATAATGCAGATAGTGTATTGAATACAGCAAAAATCAGTCATGAACTCGAATTAAGGATCGGGTTATATCATTCGGGTGAAGGGGAAATTATTTTAGTTTATAGGAATATAAAAATCGATAGGAGCAAGTGTATAAAGAGAGTTTAACTTTCGGCTGAAATAGTCAAGACACAATCTGCAGTATCTTTCGGCTGGCAACCTTCCGGCTAACTTTAACAAGGTGATGAAAACTAATAACAGTTAAAAACAGCTTTCCCAATAGATAAAGGCCACTTAATTTTGCAGAATTCCTTTTTACCTCAAAAATAGCCCAGCTACATTTCAACGAGTCATGCATAATATGTTACAGGGTTTACTTGGTAGAATCTGCCATGTTTACATGGATGATATCGTCAAAGTAGGAGGTGGGGGGGGGGGGGGGGGGGGAGTTTGTAAAATCATTTAGAAAATCTAATCGTAGTGATGAAAAGCCTTTCGAAATTTTAGTTCGTTCGTCGGATTACGCTCTAGGCCCAGTCCTGTCACAAATTCAAAATAATATAGTTCCCATGGCGTTCTCTTCTCGAAAACTTGATTCAACAATAGTGAAATATACTACGATCGAGAAAGAGGCGCTAGTGATAATATGGGCTGTGAAAAAGTCCAAAAATTACCTACCTGCACGGTAACAAGTGTACGCTAGTAACGAATCGTAAACCACTAATTTTTATAAAAACAAAAGAAAATTTTTGGAGTTAGATTTAGATTATGACAATATACAAAAAATAAAAGCATATGAGGTAGCAGATGCGTTAAGCCGGATACCAGGATTAAATGAACTGAACAAAATGCACACGAACAAATCCACAGAAAACAATTCACAAACATCTGAGAGAACTCCAGTAAACCTCCACCCTTCGGATGAGACAGAAACAGTTCATTCTGCAAGTACGTCAGATGCAGCTTTTGAAGACACAATAACCGGTTTCAGTGGCCTTTCAATTTTGGTTTAATGATATTGTGATCATCCAATTCCGTGATGTAATTCCACTGTACACGGGTACGTAAACCGTAGTTGCCCTACTCTTGTTTACCCGTGCTGCCACCTCACAACATTTTAGTGTAACGACATCCCAATACTCCTTTCTCATTAAAAATCAAAGTTAAAACAAAAGTCTCATTTTTAATTTCGTTTTTTGCTAAGATCAGCGAATCAGTCCAGTCATGTCATAGTCATCATAACACTACGGAGGTCTTCCTTCAAGTGGTTGTTTATCTCTCAAATGATAGCACATTTATATTTTTATCAGAAGCCACCTAGAATAAAGTCTACTGCATATCAGTTATTTGTAAATGCAGTACTACTAGTTCTTGTAAATGTGTTCTAAAGCAAACACCTAATATAAGACCCATTGCAATATGGCATAGTTTCATGAGCTGAAGGCAGTTAAAGTCGCCACATTGTATCAGGAAGATTATACTCAAGTACAAATCGCATGAAAATTAGGAATGAATCAGTCTTCGATTTTACGAATACTTAAGCGATATCCAAAGACCGGAGGACATAAAAGAAAGCCCGGACAAGGACGTAAAAACGGTGCACAAACGAGCATGACGACCGATTTTTAAAAACTGCTACTCAACTGAAAAATTAGTTGCTTAGTGCCCGTCAAGTGAATATTAGTGCCTGAACAATTAGAGGAAGATTAAAACAAGTGAACCTAACTCTAAAACGACCCGTAAAAGTTCCATGGCTTCTTCCCCGTTCCAAATCCAGCCGTCTAGAATTTACTAATACTCAAGCAAATTGGGGAAATAATCAATGGGACACTGTTCTCTTTTCAGATGAGACCAGTTATAGAAATTAGATGGACGTAATCTTGTATACAAAAGAGTTGGAGAACGCTACGCACCGTGTAACATAGTGCAAAATGTAAGCTTTGGGGGAGGTTCATAATGTTTTGGGGTGGAATCAGCTGGGAACATTCTTGGCGATCACGTTTTATCATATGTGGGTTTCATAGGTTATGACAGTTATTAATATCTCCCAGATATCGGCATTCGTGCACTTAAATGGCCACCAATGAGTCCGGATCTTAATCGAATCGGCCACGTAAGGAACATTCTAAAACGCCGTATTAGAGCTAGAAATCCTGCACCAGATTCAATAGCAAAGCTGAGTGTTGCAGCGCAAGAAGAGTGGAATATCATTCTGCATGAAATGATGCAAAGCATTATACTTAGTATGCCCAGAAGGATGGAAGCTGTAATAAGGGCACGGGGAGAATACTCATTACTAAATTAATCAAACTTAATTGTAATAAAGTTAATTTTAATGTTTTTAAACCGCTATTGAAGTTAGCCGAAAGTTTCAGCCGAAAAAACCCTATTCAATATCAGGTGGTAGTAAAAAATTCTGTTGATATAAGTCGAAAATTACATCTTCTCGGAAGTTAAAAGTAAATTTTCGCCGAAAGAAAAAAATTGAAAAATCAATATCACACATAATTCGAATATTTAAAAGTAATATGACCTGGGTGAAGTTAGACCAATTCGTAAACTGCTGGATCCCGTATTTATATTTTGTCGTAATAGGGGCCTATGAGTTTGAGTTGTTGCACTCACAGTGAACGCCTGTGTCAAAAATCAGGCCATATTTTATGTAGCATCATATAGTGAAATAAATTAAAAGTTGGACGCATGTTCACGGCCAATTTCACTGTAGAATGTGAAGTTCGTCCACCTTCCGACAAAGTGGCTGCTATTTCAGGTGAAGCTAATGCCGCACGGCAACTTCAATATTAAAAACAATAAAATCAAGAACGTTTTTCCAATCCCTCCGGGAGCATCCAGAAAGTAAATGACTCTAGTTCCATTTCCCACAGCTCTTATCAAAGACTCGTAATCAGCCTTTTGTTGTTTGTTCAATTGCGGAACATTTGTACGAACTGCTTCGGCTAATGCTTCAGTGTCGTATATTGTTCTCTTTTTAATTCGTGGCTGAACTATCATAGTCAACGACTTATTGTTCATTTCTGCTTTCGTCCTATGCTTCACCTACAAATCGTTTGGATTTGAAAGGGAACACGTGGATATGATAATCGCTAAATATGTGCGAATTTGATGCGGTGATCGAGATATGGCTGAATTTTTGAGCGTATTGTCCTAATTCGGGTCGTTATCGAGCAACTGTAAGAGTTGACACTCCTCACGGTAAGTTGCACACAGATGCCCACTAACGGTTCTCAGTTGTTGAAATGACGTCGGTATACGAAGATTCACCAACAATCGAAGATAGTAACATACGTCGCTATTTAGATGCACAGGGTAGATGCGTCCCACCTTGCCCTTCACAGCTGTAGACCGCCTATTGTTCGCTATTAATTGCCTACGATACAATGGGTATCCGTCTTTGCATGTGATAGTGTCGGTAATCAGGTCTCTCGGGTATTGCTTGAAAGACTTGCCATCTGTCATACAGGGTGAATCATTGTTGAAAACTACGCAAGGTGCATAGATCATATTCTTAGACACTCCTGCATCCAAATGCGGATTTACAGCTTCATCCGGGATTTCGGCTGCAATGATGGAATCAGTTCACCCGATCTGATTTTTTGCAGGAACCAAACTAAAATGTGCGCATAAGGCACACGATATCAACAGAATTTTGTACTACCACCTGATACAAAAAATATGTTGATAATGCGTAGCATATCTACATAACCCCGATTTTATAATCTACTAGCTGACCCAGCGAACTTTGTCTCGCCCCAAATTACTTCGTCCGAGCAAACACTTTTGACCTTCACGAAAATTGATTTTGATGAGAGAAAAATCGAACAACTCAACTCAATTCTCAATAGACGTTTGAGTTAGACGATATAGTGGCCATTCAATTCACTTTTTCATCGAATTCAATACTAAAGGTAGGTTTATGGTTGGTTGCGTTCGTTCGTTCGGACATTTGTTCGACCAATCATCTTTTGTACAAAAATCAAGAATCGTCATCTTTGAGCAATATGATTGGTAGAAAAAATTGTCAGAATGAACGAACGAACGCACAACCATAAAGGCGGCATAATGTATTGAAAAGTGAATAAAAGGTCGATTCAAAATTAGGCATCTATCAAAAATTTAGTTGTTTTTTTGCAAATTGACTTTGTGATTTGTTAATCGTCATAGCGAACGCCAAAAGAACGGGGAACTGAATGCACTTGTTTTTATATATATAGAAGAGGATGAGATTGCCAAAATTCTACACAAATTATATTTATAGTAGTCCGCAACCAGCGCCATCTATTGAAAATAATCCGAAGTGGCTATTTAAATGAATGATCATTGTCGAAATACAATTTTCGTCGGTGGTATTAAGTGTCGACAAAACGCAATTTTCGATTTTCCGATTTATTTTTGATTTTTCGGTTTTCCTTTGGGTTTCGATTTTTTTCGAGTTACGGATTTTTCTTTGAGTTTTCTCGAATTTTCTTTTTTTCTAAACCACCACTGTATTGAGATGGACAATGCACAAAAAGAATCATTCAAATTGGTCGTGTCGTTCTCGAGTTTTTGCAAGACTAACGCACGGCAATTGATTTTTATTTAGATAAATAGATAGAGAAAATAAATAGATAAAATAAATAGATTGGATAAAAAAGAAAGTAGCAGTTTGGATGTAGCCTTCCGTGAGATTCGAATCCAGTACCTTCCAACCCAAGCGCCGAAGCTTTAACTACTTTAACCAAATGTACACAAAAAATTCATATGAAAATTGTTTTTTATTCGGTTTTTCGGGTTTTCCGACTTTTCCGGTGGATTTTTTCAAAATTTTCTTTCGTAAGAAGCATCTCCTGGCAATTGCAAACACAATGAAAAAAGATTGAGCCAAATCGGTTTAGCCGTTCTCAACTGATGTGCACACATACATTTTTTACACCATTTTTATATACCGGGTGTTTCTTTTAAACTGAGACGATCAAATATCTCGAAAAATAGCCACTCTACATTAGTGTAAAAATACATTAGTGTAAAAAAATAGTCCCCCACCCCCCGCTTTGTAGGTGGGGCGGGGGTAACTTTTAAACTAAGATAGGAAGCCATATTTTTTATTGCAGATACAGATTCTACGACTAAAAGTACGTATGATTTGAATGAAATATTTTGTTCGGTTCATGATAGATGGCGTTGTAATCGACGAAATTCAATTTTTTCAATTTCTTCTTCTTAGACCACACGCATTCGATTCTGCAATACGTTTGAAATAAAAAACATCGCGTTTTCATTGGAAATACTCGAAATTCGTCATCAAAACAATTTATTAATGTAAATGGCAGGTGAATAAAATAATTTTAGCTTAAAATAAGTGTTCAAAATGATGGCCTGCGACTTCAATGCACTTTTTAATACGCATTTCAAATGATTGTACACAACTGAGAAGTGTGTTTGGTTGAATTTCAGCACACGCATTTCTGATTCGCTCAATCGTGTTCTCACGCGTGTTGTTGGTTATTGTTTGTAAACTTTGTCTTTGAGATAGCCCCACAAAAAGAAATCTGGCGAAGTAAGATCTGGTGATCTGGCGGGCCAATTTACCGGACCAGCTCTACCGATCCAGCGACCATTGAAATCACGATCAAGCATTTCACGTGCCACCACCGAATAGTGTGCAGGACAACCAACATGTTGAAACCGCATGTTCCGTCTCACTTCTAAGCTCAAATTTTCAAGTAATATTGGCAGTTCATTTTCCAAAAAGTTTCGGTACATTTGACCATTCAAGTTGCCTTCAATAATGGGGGGCCTATGAGTTTGTTGCCAATTATTCCACACCACACGTTGACAGTCCAAGGACGCTGATGTTCAACTTGACGAAGCCAGTGCAGATTTGTAACACTCCAATAATGCATGTTGTGTCGATTAACCGTTTCATTGTTTGTAAAAGACGATTCGTCAGAGAACATTCCGCAACGGAAAAAATTGGGGTTTTGTTGCATTTGTTCACGTGCCCATTGACAAAAAGTTACCCGATTTTGGAAATCAGCGCCACGAAGATCTTGGTGTAAAGTCACATGATATGGATGATACTTGTGCAGTTTTAAAATTCTCCAAACACTGGTGAGGGACAATCCGGAATCGTGAACTATTTCTCGTGTACTAACATGAGGATTATGAGCCACTGCTGCCAATACAGCAATTTCATTATTTTCTCCAGTGACTGTTGCTCTACGGGTCCTCTTTTTCGGTTGAACATTTCCATCAGTAATAAATTGTTTTATAGTACGGCCAAATGAAGCACGTGAACGAATCCTATCCGGAAAACGTTGAGCGTAAATAGCAACAGCATTTTCAAGATTTCTGCCAGCTTCTCCATAAACCAGAACGATTTCAATTTTCTCTGGCACAATTAAACGCTCCATTCTAAAAACATGAAGATAATAAATAACACAAACGTTAAATGTGGTTTACAAAACTGAATAAATTGTTTTGATGACGAATTTCGAGTATTTCCAATGAAAACGTGATGTTTTTTATTTCAAACGTATTGCAGAATCGAATGCGTGTGGTCTAAGAAGAAGAAATTGAAAAAATTGAATTTTGTCGATTACAACGCCATCTATCATGAACCGAACAAAATATTTCATTCAAATCATACGTACTTTTAGTCGTAGAATCCGTATCTGCAATAAAAAATATGGCTTCCTATCTTAGTTTAAAAGTTACCCTCGCCCCACCTACAAAGCGGGGCGTGGGGACTATTTTTTTTGCACTAATGTATTTCCCCCGCGGTATGATTAAATTTTGATTATGTACACTTTTTCCGTAGAGTGGCTATTTTTCGAGATATTTGATCGTCTCAGTTTAAAAGAAACACCCGGTATATAGAAGACGAGAATAGCAAAGACACAATCTGCATTATCTTGTTTTACCATCGTTTGGAGACTTTCGGCCTACGCTACAACTACAATAAAACGATTAGAACACCCCGTTTAACTATATCATCATCGGTCCTTGGCACCATTTGTTTATTGTTTGTATTGAAAATCCTACCATAGCAATTATTTTCTATCTCGATATGTATATGTTACGATGAAAGTCCGAAATCGGTAAATGCCCGAACTAAAATTTGAAAAAACTGTTTTATTGCACAAAATTCTATGAAATGGTAGTCTTAAATGCCCGAAACCATTCACCATTCTTCCAACGTAAAGTGAGCAAATTGCGACCCTCATGTAGCTTAGCTCTCTGATAGGGAATAAATAAAATCATTGATATGTCGGGAAAGGCATAAAGGAAAATATATATATATAAGAGGACTCATGTAGAGATTTCGAGGCTAATCTATTTTACTTTTGGCAATCTGTATAAGCCTAACAAGTACAATGAACTATAAAATAACTATAAAATGATAATTTATAAGATACGTATGTATACGGGTGAGTTTTTAAGCTGAAACTTTCAAATATCTCGGAAAATAAGCCCTCTACGATAAAAATGACCATTCTCAAAATTAAATCATTCTGGAGGGGAAATACATTAGTGCTAAAATTAGGATCCTCGCCCCTGTGTGTAAGGGGGGTGGGGGCAACTTGGAAACTAAGATAGGAACCCTTATTTTTTATTGCAGATCCGGACTCTACGACTGAAAGTACAAAATAAAAAAAAACAAAAAAAAAAATCTAATTTAGTCGCATGTTCCTATGCAAAATCATGGCAGAATCGTACGCATAATGTTCTCAATAGGAGAAATCAAATTTAATATCGTCTATTACAGTGCCATCTACCATGAATCGAAAAAAATGTTAAGGAAATCCTACGTACTTTTAGCCGTAGAATCTGAATCTGCAATAAAAAATAGGGGTTCATATCTTAGTTTTCAAGTTGCCCCCCACCCCCTTACAAACAAGGCCGGGAGGTCCTAATTTTGGCACTAATATATTTCCCCTCCAGAATGGTTTAATTTTGAGAATGGTCATTTTTATCGTAGAGGGCTTATTTTCCGAGATATTTGAAAGTTTCAGCTTAAAAAACTCACCCGATATATGGATTAAATATAGAAAAAAATTAAATTTTTGTATATAAATATATTAAAACTATAAAATAAGATTAACCTCGGAAAAACCTGCCTATAAAATTTGCACTACTTGAGTTCTCTTATATTGCTCGATGGGAAAGGTCAGGACGAATTTCGCTAACATCACATCTTTGTATAACCGATTTATAACCGTTTAAGCGAATTTAAAAAATAAAAATTTCGGACATTTACCGATCGCTGAGTTTAACCGTAACATATCCAATCACGGCAGTATGTCTGATAATGGGATTGTAACATTTTCAGAATAAAAAACAAAATTAAAAACATTATTATCTATAAATGATAATTTATTTATAAATCTGCGATGAGTAGATTTGTTTTTTACTGGTTGAGCTGGGCTGTCATGATTCATTTAAAAATTTATCTTTCGCTATGTCCGATTTTCTTAACCAATAAAAATCAATAATGAAATCGAAAACCTCCACTAAAACGAAATAAAAATATTCACCAACTTGTACGTTAAGCCATTATAATACATGTCCTTACGAATATTTTGTCCTGATTCACTAGACGTTTCAAAATAATTGATCACCTTCGATGATTTTGACATTACCGAATTATGATTCGTTTTACCGCTTGGATTTCGGCTATCCGCTTTTGTGCCACATACCACAATTTTAAAATCCTCGAAATTTTGTATATCCTCTAGACGCTTTTCCCATTCGCGCACGATTTGAAATGAGTCGGGATTCGTTAGGTCGACACACACAATTATAAATTCGATCGAGTAGTTAGATATTAGGTTGCGTATGAGCTCATTGTATATTTGACAACCCGAGTCAAATATTTGAAGTCGAAGTGGTTCGCCCTCTTTTGTCATACTCTTTAGTTCGAAATTTACACCGATCGTCTAAAATATATTTAATCAACATTTATTTGTATCAGGTTAGAGTATATATATATAGCTTCGACCGACAACTTACAAATTCATGATGAGTTGGTTGTATATCATGCACGTACTTTTTTATCAGTGAAGTTTTTCCAGCCATTTGATCACCAACCACCATAATTCGTATTAGTTCATGTTTTGTGATATTCACGGAATCTCGAGTGGGTTTTAAACATTTGCAAATCGGCATAGTTGCTGTTTCGTGTACGATCGTTATACAGAGACTGATTAATCTGTGTACAAATTATCCAACTAAAATAAATTTATCGTACTGTGTGTGTGTTTGGAATTTATCAATGCTAGCGAACAATCGACATGATAATTTGTGTAACGTGATTGTATATTACAGTATTCAGAGATATGCAATGAAATTGTTTTTCATGCTGTATTACTGGCGAATCATTTGTCATCTTCCGGATACTTTACCCAGACAGTCCCGACGGTAATTTATTTCTCTAATAAAAATATTGAAAAAATTCTTCTGGAATCATTTTCCACCTCACTTTCCACCATTTATGAATTGCGTCACTCAAAATGGACATTTTGGTATCATTAGCCAAAGTATTTCAATTGTTAAAGGTCGATAACGCAGAGTTCTCAATCCAACTGAATATGCTGCGTTGATCATGCAGATTGTATTTCCAAATGACTGGTGATTAGGTACATTGGTTGAACCAGCTGCGCTCGTAGACTAAGAATCATTGAAATAAGTTTGGATTTTGAAGCGGACAAGTCGGAGAAATTTGAGGAGTTCAATTTTGAATTTTATAATTGTTTGAAGTTAAACAAATTCCACCAACTTCCAACTTCGTACTATCAAATTGATTTCTATTTGCAGTTCCTGAAGAAGTTTGGCCGCCTTAACAATGTATTATTACTTCCAATGAAAATTCGGTTTCGGTCATAATAAAAAAAGATTTTGGGATTAAGGTCATTTCTCCGCTCTTGTGATATTATTTTGAAGATATCCGCAAGTTTGGACTGGATTACTAATCAGAATAAAACTTTATTAAACATAATTCATGCGACATTATACTCGACCATCAACACTAGCGTGACCAATGAAGGAATCTGTCCATTGTACTCGTATTTGTGAACCGTATTCTTTTCAGTAGCATTCCCAGAAATTTTGCTGCAAACGTTGAATTATTTGCAGGCGATCAAGGTGACTCAAACTGCTGGGGGTGCTTAGCAGATTTCATTGTCACCTTTCTACAAACCACTGCAATGAGGCGAACGTTTGTGGTAAAGTTCGTTGTTATCATTCGCGTAGGCTTTATAACGAGCTAATGATTTGCTCCTTGAATTGGTACTATTTGGCTTCTTCACTGATCCAGGGGATTTTTTGTTCTAATGAGAAAATTTAGTGTAGTCGACAAACCTTCGGGTGCTTGTTAATTTTTGACACTCATCTTTCTAGCTATTTCTTTTGCTGCTCCTTAGACTTGTGTCACATTTAGTGAACGAGAAAGGTTAGTCAGTTATTTGCGTGGCTCTGTTAATCAGTTTACGAACGTCTCTCCACTTGATCTGAAGATCCACCAACGAATATCCCTGGTACTTCTCGCGAAGATGTTTTGTGTTTCTAAGTTGTTCACCTCTTAAGTTTTACAATAGTTAATGAAGCTATGCCTGTACGATTCTGCCGCTCTTTGGTTTATGCATCTTCAAAGAGATTGTGGTTAAATCTATCGAAATTAATTGATTCACGAAAAAGATTTTAACAGAAAGTCGGCAAAGAATTGTCGTCATTGATCTCTTATCTCCCTTTTTATTGATTCACATACTAAACTTGTGGCGGAAGTTAGCAGCTGCTGTCGTTAATGAATGCAGGTTAGGATTATGACGAATCTGAAACGAAAGTAGTTATCTGCTATTTTTGGTGAGGTATAGAGCAAGTTTATTGTAAATACAAGTTTATCCTTCTTTCCTTAACAGTATCACCATCTCCACCCTGCTTTTCGTAGAGCCATATTTTGTACCAACAGAAAATTGCTTATTTTCTCTTTCATCATTTTTTAACCCATTTGGATGGATAATATTATGGCTGAAGTATCTGATTGTCTTATTTTGACGTTTATTGGAATAGACCTTTAATTTGGCATTACGCCTGGTATCCTAGTGTATTTGGTCCAATTGTTTTAAAACCTTAAGGCGTTGCTTTGCGACCTCGCTGAATTATGTTTTTATTTGCTGTGTTTTAATATTGGAGCACTATCAGGAGCCAAATGGCAATTTTCTATTGAAACTGCAGCTGTTATTCACTGGTGTCGCTGTACTATAAAAATTAAAACTAAATTCATCAATAAAACAAACATTTATCACCTGAAATATATAAATTGACATTTATTTTGACATGACGTTATAAACAAGAATTCATTTTGCTGCGTTTTAAATTTTTATTGTAAGATTTAGTTTCTAATGGTTTCAGGGGTTTACAAAATAAAAGCCTTTTCAAATTTCCCATTGAAATGGATAGCGCTCTCGATAGCCGCTCCCGATAAATAAGTAGAGCAAGATATTTTTTTTATCGATTTTTACATAAAAAGTTGAATGAAAAATCTTAGTTTAGAGTTAAATAAATTTATTATATGCAATAATAGCGCGCTAAATATAAGTTTTGACATAGAAAATTGGCTGCTCCGGATACAGCTATCGGGCGCTAATAAATAAACACAGCAATTATCTTCTTACCCGCTGGTTTTAAACTTATTAGTTCACCTCTACGGAATGTTATGGTAAATGTGGATTTGTCGTCTTCTTGTATTGGCGCCTTGTGCTTCTCGATGGTAGAACCTAACGAGCTCTAAAATTTCGGGATTGGTGCATTTGGATAAGTACTGTCCTCACGGTTTTTTTTGCAATACTACATTACTACATCAGACTTTTACGGTGGTTTGGACAACAACTCTTCTAATTTAAATAATACAAAAAAAATATTAAAGAAGAATGTTAACAGGGGGATACTGTGCTTCGACTTAACTTTCTGTTTTGTTATGATCTTGTCAATCTACATCTTCCAGTGAACTTATTTTAGCTGTATGCATCGTTTCTTGCTAGGCCTTCAGATCCAGAATGTTTGACGTGATGATCCGTCTTAAGGTGATAAATTCCCTTGTTTTGCTAAAGCTAAATCAATAATTGTGACTTTTGGTTCCATTTTTAGGCGTTGTGGCCTTTGCCGGTCGGATCATTGGAATAATTTTATGTTGCTCCACATATTGGTTACGAGTTAAAACCACCTTCAATTTGTAAATGGTGCGGCTCTTTTGGATCGTTTTTGAATTTGTGGTTATTTCGTCGCTCACTTAGATCTGTCAAGTGACAGAAATTCAGTATCCCCAGTGAAAGAAAATTCTCGGTTGGTACAAGATGAGCATTTTAACCAAAAAATCATCTTTTCCGACTAAGCTGATTTTCACATCGGTGGTTATGTAACAGGCAAAATTGCCGTATTTGAGGTTTATCATGTGTGGAATATGC
The DNA here is from genome assembly GCA_947310385.1 of Nephrotoma appendiculata. Classification (NCBI taxonomy): domain Eukaryota; kingdom Metazoa; phylum Arthropoda; class Insecta; order Diptera; family Tipulidae; genus Nephrotoma; species Nephrotoma appendiculata. The sequence goes on from OX371223.1 coordinate 40,580,321, forward strand.
CAAAGCCGGTTATATCGTGCCATTTTAATTGACTGATTCAAAAGGAAGACTTGGCCGATACTTGATCGTTAGCACACAGCCAACGATACCCATTTGTATTATATATACATTTTTAAAACGAACTAAAAATTGGGGCACCCTGTATTAGTACCGTGTTCATTAATTCGTATTTTAATTTTTTGTCACCAAGAATACGTTTTAGAGGGTATTTTACAAAATTTTACCATAGCCTACCATAGGCCACTAAAAAGGGGAGAATCAGATGTGATGAAATTCCACGTTGTATCATAGGCCAGGTATGGCCTTGGGATAATTGGGTAAGAATTAACCATATTGTTCCACCATCATAATGAATTTCCTTCCAACGGTATAAGAGGAGTTTTTAAAAATAATGATAATTCGGTTAAATCGCCATTGTCTTCCTCCACTCTTAAATTACCCCTAATTAATTCTTTGTGGTGGTCCCATAAATCAAAATTTGAGTTACTCATTGTCATTGCTGGCTTACCTTTAAGCTACCATGGCATACCATGGAAGACTCCTCTAATGGAAAATTAGGAACTTCTTTAGCATTTTGTTTTAACAGTCTTGTAATTTCTTCAACAGCTTTCAATGAATTCATATTATTTTTAAAGTACGCTTTTTTAAATCTCGGATCTAATATAGTGGCAATTGATATAATGTAGTGGTGCTCAATAGATCCGAACTGTTTAGTACACTAGGGTGAACAAAGCTAATTTTAGTTTCTTCGACGATTCATATTATAATTCAATGGAAATTTCGGAATTTTTTTTCTCCAAATTATACATCATTGGAATGACTAAACTGGTTGTAGTATATTTTTATCCTTCAATTTGCTTTGTGACAGCCTCTAATGGTAGTAATAACGATTTTACTTCTTGTAATTGTTGTACATATTTCTTAAGCAGTTATCATGAGCCAATATATCATGAGTGATGAAGACGGATGACGGTAAATTTCGTGCAATTGAAGAAATCTTTCAATCATATAATATATTCAATTCCATCGCGTTGGAACTTCTTGGACAAGCTTTTTTATATTACGTTGTGGTTGAGTTTATGTGCGTATGGTTTTCGCTAGCATCACCACTTTGCTTAAACCAAGTATGTATATGTTTTTGCGAGCCGAATATATTTTCTAAAATTTTTGTAATATTTTTGGGACCAAAATTCAAAATTTTGTTTAATTCTTGAGTTAAATAAGCAGTTGTATGTTTTGCACATAATTCAAACACGCCTGAAGTATCACATACAATTTTAGAATTTTCTTCGAAATGAATTCTGATATATTTGAAGCTGTTGGATATTGGCTCAAACTTATTTTCTAAAATCCTTATTACGGTTGTTCGAAAGCTACGATTTTATAGTGGCCACTTGAAAGTTGTTTAATTAGGAATTGGAATCCGTCATCTTCAACTGTAGATATTCCTTGGTAATTCCGACATATCATAAACAATGAAGCGTTAGTAATCTTCTGATGTTTTAGGCCAGGGGGGGGGGGGCACTTGTTGATAAGCCGTTATGTCAAGAAAGGCTTCACGAATAGATGTTTGTCTCTTACCCAGTATGCAATTTTTCCACTATTGAAAAAATTATTTCAACTATCAAAGACACAGACATATTGATTTTGGACAAAAAAAATCTTTCTCTTTCTTTCGCGAAGTTTTTAATTTTTTTTGTTAGTTTTGTTTATTGATTTGTATCTTCATTCATTTTTTGTATTTTCGGCGATTTTCATTTTTTATTATGTTAACTTGTGTTTTTTGTGTACTTATTTAAATTAGTTACTAATATTTAAAGTTTTTAATATATAACAATGTTTTTACGTGTTTCTGACCAATAAATTTGGTGAATGTGTAACAATTTGCTTATCTTCGGAACAACCCATAGCTATCTCGTGTACTGTAAGCATTGGTCAGGCGAAATGTATTTGGTATGGTGTGCGATTGTGCATGATACTTGCTCGCGCATATTGGTACAATATACACCTCAATCATACTTGATTAACTAACAACTCTCCTTTTGTATGCGTTTAATGAATGTTTGATTGGAGAATGTACTAAATCGTAGTGTTTACGCTCAATTCTTGTCGGTCGAATTTGTACAAATACATTAAAAAGTTAATTGGTCTAAAGTTTTGTTTGGTTGACGGTAGGGATTTAGAGGGGAAGCAAAAAGGTATATAAACCGATGAAAAAATGTGCACAGGGGCAGTCATTAGAAGAAAAAAAAAGAGAAATACTAATTAAATTATTTGAAATTATGTGGATACGATTAGTTAATGAACGACAAGAAAAACAAGATCCATAAGATGGTCGTTGTGATGTGTTGTCCATGAATTTAAAAATAAAAGTTAAAATTAGCAAAAAAATTAATTAAATTGTTAAAAATAAATTAAATTGTTAAATAAAAGAAAAAAAGAAAATGGAAAAGGAAACTTAATTGTTTAAAAAAAAAATGATAAAATTAAGTTCTGTTACTCTGTATGTTCATGTACCTGTTTATCAAAATTAAAATAATAAAATTTGTGAATAATAAAAATTTATATGGGATTAGAAACAATATTAATTAATGGTGTATGTCTTTTTAATTCATTTTTTCCAATAATTTGATAGTGCAATGTTTGCTTGAGACGTATTGAAAATTTATTTACTCGTTCATACAGTGCGCAAGGTCGTTATAAGTGTTGTAAAAAAAAAAAACCCGATTGCAAGTGGACCACTAATAAATGCGATTAATGTTATGTGACGACAAATAAATAATAATAAACTTACTTCTACCTCTGTATATCTTATAATAATAAAATAAATAATATATCTACTATATACCGGCAATAATAATAATACCAAATTAATAACTAACATAAAAGTGAAAACGATAATGTCCTCTTGGATAGTGCTAATAAAGTGTCGCACCTAGTTTATATGTAGTGTGCAATAAATATAACAAAAACCGCCAATATTGGTTCCGCTACGTGTTATAAAGAGCGAAATCATACTCAAATTGTGATCGCACGGTCGCACTATAAAGTAATAACAGTTCTACGTAAATTAACGTGCCAAGTATAAGAAGATCATCTGCAGCCGAATTATCCGATTCCTGTGAACGTAAATGAAGTGCATGCGGCTAAGCGGAAGGACACCATCAGTAAACAATAGAATGAAAATTTGGTGATGTACTTATTTATTACTATATTATCTCTATTTTGTTTTTCTATCACTTTAAATTTAGTTACTGTTTTGTTGTTGTATTTTTCCTTTTAAACTGAATTTTTTATTACATTAGTATAGTATAGTTACACAATCATAGATTATATTCAATTCTTTTGTGAATGGATTTTGTTTTCTGGCGTTTTTCCCCAAATTATTTGTGTTGGGAATACATACAGTGCGGGAAACCAGTTTTTTTGTGTTTCGCTAATGATTGACGTTGTGCATAATTTATTCACGTTATATTTATTTAACATATAGAATGTTTAACTAGGGGTTTGATTATTTTTGGGATGACCTTGGCATAGCCTGTATATTCTGACAAACCATAGCATATCATATGACCATGTAAAATATTATTGCTATCTTTATTGTATAATGGCTGTCGGCGTTACATTGAAAGATCCCTCCCTAGACACTGAAAGCTACCCGCATATGAGATTGATATGTGGCGTCGATCAAGACCCAAGCCATTCGTTACAAATGTGATCTAATTATGATGATTTTTAACTTGTGCAGAGACATTTTTACGTTTACGGTTATATCCCATATACCAGAACCGGTGTGAAGTTTTTGGACACTTTTTTTGGACACTTTTATAATTTGGACAGAAATTTACGCGAGTGTCCAAAAATAATTTTTTTAGATATTATTTCGATTTTGGGTAAATATTTGCACACGTGAACATTTCTAAAAAATGTAAATACAAAAAAAAATTTTTGTTTATAAAAAAGATCAAATTTTTGTATTTCATATATGTACATACATATTAAACTTTTAAGAAATTTAATCATCAGGAATATTATATGAATTTTTGTATAAAAGGATGTTGTTGTAGGTTATGGTAAATTACACAAATCTCAGAGATTGGCTCCCATAGTGACTATATAGGTTCGAAAGGGGATACATTACGGAATTGAACTCACCTAATGCCATTTCGAAATGAGCCGTAGGGCTCTCGTATAAAATTTTTGAACATTCACGCTATCCGTGATTTTCATATGAAAAAATGTCGTTGTAGGTTATGGTAAATTACACAAATCTCAGAGATTGGCTCCCATAGTGACTATATAGGTTCGAAAGGGGATACATTACGGAATTGAACTCACCTAATGCCATTTCGAAATGAGCCGTAGGGCTCTCGTATAAAATTTTTGAACATTCACGCTATCCGTGATTTTCATATGAAAAAATGTCGTTGTAGGTTATGGTAAATTACACAAATCTCAGAGATTGGCTCCCATAGTGACTATATAGGTTCGAAAGGGAAAACATTACGGAATTGAAATCACCTAATGCCATTTCGAAATGAGCCGTAGGGCTCTCGTATAAAATTTTTGAACATGGTAAATTACACAAATCTCAGAGATTGGCTCCCATAGTGACTATATAGGTTCGAAAGGGGATACATTACGGAATTGAACTCACCTAATGCCATTTCGAAATGAGCCGTAGGGCTCTCGTATAAAATTTTTGAACATTCACGCTATCCGTGAATTTCATATGAAAAAATGTCGTTGTAGGTTATGGTAAATTACACAAATCTCAGAGATTGGCTCCCATAGTGACTATATAGGTTCGAAAGGGGATACATTACGGAATTGAAATCACCTAATGCCATTTCGAAATGAGCCGTAGGGCTCTCGTATAAAATTTTTGAACATTCACGCTATCCGTGATTTTCATATGAAAAAATGTCGTTGTAGGTTATGGTAAATTACACAAATCTCAGAGATTGGCTCCCATAGTGACTATATAGGTTCGAAAGGGAAAACATTACGGAATTGAAATCACCTAATGCCATTTCGAAATGAGCCGTAGGGCTCTCGTATAAAATTTTTGAACATGGTAAATTACACAAATCTCAGAGATTGGCTCCCATAGTGACTATATAGGTTCGAAAGGGGATACATTACGGAATTGAACTCACCTAATGCCATTTCGAAATGAGCCGTAGGGCTCTCGTATAAAATTTTTGAACATTCACGCTATCCGTGAATTTCATATGAAAAAATGTCGTTGTAGGTTATGGTAAATTACACAAATCTCAGAGATTGGCTCCCATAGTGACTATATAGGTTCGAAAGGGGATACATTACGGAATTGAAATCACCTAATGCCATTTCGAAATGAGCCGTAGGGCTCTCGTATAAAATTTTTGAACATTCACGCTATCCGTGATTTTCATATGAAAAAATGTCGTTGTAGGTTATGGTAAATTACACAAATCTCAGAGATTGGCTCCCATAGTGACTATATAGGTTCGAAAGGGAAAACATTACGGAATTGAAATCACCTAATGCCATTTCGAAATGAGCCGTAGGGCTCTCGTATAAAATTTTTGAACATTCACGCTATCCGTGATTTTCATATGAAAAAATGTCGTTGTAGGTTATGGTAAATTACACAAATCTCAGAGATTGGCTCCCATAGTGACTATATAGGTTCGAAAGGGGATACATTACGGAATTGAAATCACCTAATGCCATTTCGAAATGAGCCGTAGGGCTCTCGTATAAAATTTTTGAACATTCACGCTATCCGTGATTTTCATATGAAAAAATGTCGTTGTAGGTTATGGTAAATTACACAAATCTCAGAGATTGGCTCCCATAGTGACTATATAGGTTCGAAAGGGAAAACATTACGGAATTGAAATCACCTAATGCCATTTCGAAATGAGCCGTAGGGCTCTCGTATAAAATTTTTGAACATTCACGCTATCCGATTTTCATATGAAAAAATGTCGTTGTAGGTTATGGTAAATTACACAAATCTCAGAGATTGGCTCCCATAGTGACTATATAGGTTCGAAAGGGGATACATTACGGAATTGAACTCACCTAATGCCATTTCGAAATGAGCCGTAGGGCTCTCGTATAAAATTTTTGAACATTCACGCTATCCGTGATTTTCATATGAAAAAATGTCGTTGTAGGTTATGGTAAATTACACAAATCTCAGAGATTGGCTCCCATAGTGACTATATAGGTTCGAAAGGGAAAACATTACGGAATTGAAATCACCTAATGCCATTTCGAAATGAGCCGTAGGGCTCTCGTATAAAATTTTTGAACATTCACGCTATCCGTGATTTTCATATGAAAAAATGTCGTTGTAGGTTATGGTAAATTACACAAATCTCAGAGATTGGCTCCCATAGTGACTATATAGGTTCGAAAGGGGATACATTACGGAATTGAAATCACCTAATGCCATTTCGAAATGAGCCGTAGGGCTCTCGTATAAAATTTTTGAACATTCACGCTATCCGTGATTTTCATATGAAAAAATGTCGTTGTAGGTTATGGTAAATTACACAAATCTCAGAGATTGGCTCCCATAGTGACTATATAGGTTCGAAAGGGGATACATTACGGAATTGAACTCACCTAATGCCATTTCGAAATGAGCCGTAGGGCTCTCGTATAAAATTTTTGAACATTCACGCTATCCGTGATTTTCATATGAAAAAATGTCGTTGTAGGTTATGGTAAATTACACAAATCTCAGAGATTGGCTCCCATAGTGACTATATAGGTTCGAAAGGGGATACATTACGGAATTGAAATCACCTAATGCCATTTCGAAATGAGCCGTAGGGCTCTCGTATAAAATTTTTGAACATTCACGCTATCCGTGATTTTCATATGAAAAAATGTCGTTGTAGGTTATGGTAAATTACACAAATCTCAGAGATTGGCTCCCATAGTGACTATATAGGTTCGAAAGGGAAAACATTACGGAATTGAAATCACCTAATGCCATTTCGAAATGAGCCGTAGGGCTCTCGTATAAAATTTTTGAACATTCACGCTATCCGTGATTTTCATATGAAAAAATGTCGTTGTAGGTTATGGTAAATTACACAAATCTCAGAGATTGGCTCCCATAGTGACTATATAGGTTCGAAAGGGGATACATTACGGAATTGAAATCACCTAATGCCATTTCGAAATGAGCCGTAGGGCTCTCGTATAAAATTTTTGAACATTCACGCTATCCGTGATTTTCATATGAAAAAATGTCGTTGTAGGTTATGGTAAATTACACAAATCTCAGAGATTGGCTCCCATAGTGACTATATAGGTTCGAAAGGGAAAACATTACGGAATTGAAATCACCTAATGCCATTTCGAAATGAGCCGTAGGGCTCTCGTATAAAATTTTTGAACATTCACGCTATCCGATTTTCATATGAAAAAATGTCGTTGTAGGTTATGGTAAATTACACAAATCTCAGAGATTGGCTCCCATAGTGACTATATAGGTTCGAAAGGGGATACATTACGGAATTGAACTCACCTAATGCCATTTCGAAATGAGCCGTAGGGCTCTCGTATAAAATTTTTGAACATTCACGCTATCCGTGATTTTCATATGAAAAAATGTCGTTGTAGGTTATGGTAAATTACACAAATCTCAGAGATTGGCTCCCATAGTGACTATATAGGTTCGAAAGGGAAAACATTACGGAATTGAAATCACCTAATGCCATTTCGAAATGAGCCGTAGGGCTCTCGTATAAAATTTTTGAACATTCACGCTATCCGTGATTTTCATATGAAAAAATGTCGTTGTAGGTTATGGTAAATTACACAAATCTCAGAGATTGGCTCCCATAGTGACTATATAGGTTCGAAAGGGGATACATTACGGAATTGAAATCACCTAATGCCATTTCGAAATGAGCCGTAGGGCTCTCGTATAAAATTTTTGAACATTCACGCTATCCGTGATTTTCATATGAAAAAATGTCGTTGTAGGTTATGGTAAATTACACAAATCTCAGAGATTGGCTCCCATAGTGACTATATAGGTTCGAAAGGGAAAACATTACGGAATTGAAATCACCTAATGCCATTTCGAAATGAGCCGTAGGGCTCTCGTATAAAATTTTTGAACATTCACGCTATCCGATTTTCATATGAAAACATGTCGTTGTAGGTTATGGTAAATTACACAAATCTCAGAGATTGGCTCCCATAGTGACTATATAGGTTCGAAAGGGGATACATTACGGAATTGAACTCACCTAATGCCATTTCGGAATGAGCCGTAGGGCTCTCGTATAAAATTTTTGAACATTCACGCTATCCGTGATTTTCATATGAAAAAATGTCGTTGTAGGTTATGGTAAATTACACAAATCTCAGAGATTGGCTCCCATAGTGACTATATAGGTTCGAAAGGGAAAACATTACGGAATTGAAATCACCTAATGCCATTTCGAAATGAGCCGTAGGGCTCTCGTATAAAATTTTTGAACATTCACGCTATCCGTGATTTTCATATGAAAAAATGTCGTTGTAGGTTATGGTAAATTACACAAATCTCAGAGATTGGCTCCCATAGTGACTATATAGGTTCGAAAGGGGATACATTACGGAATTGAACTCACCTAATGCCATTTCGAAATGAGCCGTAGGGCTCTCGTATAAAATTTTTGAACATTCACGCTATCCGTGATTTTCATATGAAAAAATGTCGTTGTAGGTTATGGTAAATTACACAAATCTCAGAGATTGGCTCCCATAGTGACTATATAGGTTCGAAAGGGAAAACATTACGGAATTGAAATCACCTAATGCCATTTCGAAATGAGCCGTAGGGCTCTCGTATAAAATTTTTGAACATTCACGCTATCCGTGATTTTCATATGAAAAAATGTCGTTGTAGGTTATGGTAAATTACACAAATCTCAGAGATTGGCTCCCATAGTGACTATATAGGTTCGAAAGGGAATACATTACGGAATTGAAATCACCTAATGCCATTTCGAAATGAGCCGTAGGGCTCTCGTATAAAATTTTTGAACATTCACGCTATCCGATTTTCATATGAAAAAATGTCGTTGTAGGTTATGGTAAATTACACAAATCTCAGAGATTGGCTCCCATAGTGACTATATAGGTTCGAAAGGGAATACATTACGGAATTGAACTCACCTAATGCCATTTCGAAATGAGCCGTAGGGCTCTCGTATAAAATTTTTGAACATTCACGCTATCCGTGATTTTCATATGAAAAAATGTCGTTGTAGGTTATGGTAAATTACACAAATCTCAGAGATTGGCTCCCATAGTGACTATATAGGTTCGAAAGGGAAAACATTACGGAATTGAAATCACCTAATGCCATTTCGAAATGAGCCGTAGGGCTCTCGTATAAAATTTTTGAACATTCACGCTATCCGTGATTTTCATATGAAAAAATGTCGTTGTAGGTTATGGTAAATTACACAAATCTCAGAGATTGGCTCCCATAGTGACTATATAGGTTCGAAAGGGAATACATTACGGAATTGAAATCACCTAATGCCATTTCGAAATGAGCCGTAGGGCTCTCGTATAAAATTTTTGAACATTCACGCTATCCGATTTTCATATGAAAAAATGTCGTTGTAGGTTATGGTAAATTACACAAATCTCAGAGATTGGCTCCCATAGTGACTATATAGGTTCGAAAGGGAAAACATTACGGAATTGAAATCACCTAATGCCATTTCGAAATGAGCCGTAGGGCTCTCGTATAAAATTTTTGAACATTCACGCTATCCGTGATTTTCATATGAAAAAATGTCGTTGTAGGTTATGGTAAATTACACAAATCTCAGAGATTGGCTCCCATAGTGACTATATAGGTTCGAAAGGGGATACATTACGGAATTGAAATCACCTAATGCCATTTCGAAATGAGCCGTAGGACTCTCATAGTTACGTGTATCATTACATCTTCAATTTAATTTATTTTATAGGCGGAATATATTAAATCATACTCCGATATCTGTCGATCGAATTTTTTTTTCAAAGATATAAGTTTCTAGATTATATCTTTGTTAGCTTTCGTCCTCATTTCAATTTTTATTGCGTGCTTTTCTTTTTTTAATCGTCTTGTTTAAGATCAGCTCAGATAGACTGTTTTTTTAAAGAATGAACGCATAATTTGATATATGTATTATATAATAGATATAATAAATATAGGTTCAATAAACATTTTATTGTACCATTTATTTTTTTTGAAATAATGGCCAGAGTACAACTGAAACTCCTACTAAAATGTAGTGAATGTCACAAATACTAATCATTATCAGAATGTATTTTGTAGCCATAATTTAGATCATAAAACATTGATTTTTGACATCTCCATTCGTGGCATACGCATCCCAAAATTATACTGACCATTTCGTATCAAAATAACAATGTTAAACCTTTAAACATCTCTTCAGATTTTTTTTTGTAGGCGTACCATCGTTTATATTTTTTTAAACCAAAAAGAAACGAGAACAACCAAATAATATTCGAGATCGAGTACAATAATATAATGCCCGATTGCAAACGAAAAATAGCGAAGAATGGAAATTTAACTTCGTTAATCGTAAGGTTAAGGGAAATTGATAAAACTGCATATTGTAATTTTGGGATGCGGCATTAATAAAAATTAATTATAAGTTCGATACATTTTAGTAGGTATTTCCATGCACTTCGCCCACTGTTGCTAAGTAACATCGAATTAATCCAACTATTACTAACAACTTTTAAAATAATATTTATACCATACGTGTTATATGTATAAATATATACCTGCACTTCGATGTAGTATACATGATATTCTAATGTAAACGATCTGCTATACTCCATATTATATAGGTAAAAACAACATAAACTTGTTGTGATTTATGAAAAATGTAATATTTGGCTGATCTTGAGCAGGACCATAAATGAAGGAAAAACCCACTAACAAAAATTGTAATGAAAATTACATTAATAACGCAACATGTTTTGCAACTAATGCATATATTTGAATCGAATTTTCCGATAAAATCTCTGAGATTTGTGTAATTTACCGTAACCTACAACGACATCCTTTCATACAAAAATTCATATAATATTCTTTTTGATTAAATTTCTTAAAAGTTTAATATGTATGTATGTACGTATATAACAAATACAAAAATTTGATCTTTTTTATAAACAAAAATTTTTTTTGTATTTACATTTTTTAGAAATTCACGTGTGGTAATATTTGTCCAAAATCGAAATTATATCTAAAAAAATTATTTTTGGACACTCGCGTAAATTTCTGTCCAAATTATAAAAGTGTCCAAAAACTTAAAAGTGTCCAAAAACTTCACACCGGTTATACCAGATATGTTCACGGGATCTCTTTCATATACCGAATAGATCAGAAAATTATCTACCAATATTGTGAAAAGGGGACGCGAATGATGATTTTCATTTTGTTTCTCAAAATATAAAACGTCTTCATTTTAAATTTTTTTCTCAATTGGAAATTTTGGTATTTTCTCCAATAAGCTATTTAACCCATTGACATTCCCAAATAAGCTACCAACCCGATTTTTTGTAATAATAATCAAGTAACAGAAAACCTAGAGATGTTCATGGGCTCACATTTATACTTTTGGATAGTTCAAAGATTCGATTCTCGGTATTTCCGAACAGGGTTCGGTTATGGCGATATTTACAGTGCCATACACGACCTAGAAATTTCATGAAATAATTTGAGTAAATTTTCAAATGTTATTTTACCCATCCTAGATGTGTTCACGGGGTCTCACATACATGGTCAGATCAGTCATAGCCCTATGAGGACGATTATTACTAATGTAAGTTGAATTTAGAAACTTTCTCAATTTTTCTTTAATTTTAAATTTGTTACCGGACGCAGAGATATTCACAATTTCTTTGAGGAATTCTGGTATATTGGTCCGATTTTTATGATAATAATCAATTTTTTTCAAAATCGTTATATCATAATCATACCTTTAGATTACATTTTCCTTCGTTGTTTTGGGACCAATTTTCTTACTTTTCTTACATGGTTCGGTTTCAATGATAATTTTTTTTTTCGAAATTGGTTTGATTTTGCTTTCAGTTTCAAAATTTCTTATTTTTGGTTTTGGTTTGGTTTAAGAAATAAGGCGAGAAAACAGAAACAAAAAATGTAACAAAAAAGATATTTTCAGTCAGTTCAGTGTTCCTTTTATGAAAGAACAAAATATAAAATAACTAAAACATAACAAAATTAGAAATTAGAATAGCTATCCTATAGCCATACAATAAAAATAATAAATAAAGTTAGTTTCCAACAACTTTTAAATTAATAAATAAAATATCTTCTAGAAGAGCATCTTCTATATTAGCACGTTTGTAGAGAGTGAACTGAAGTACATCAGAGTGGAAAACGCCCTTTCCAAGTGTCACTTGGGTCGCTGGTACAGCAAACACATTTTTTGCATTTTCACTTGGTACTAGCATTTCTATTTTTTTGATTTATTTCTGGACGATCTCTCTGTTCCTCTTTCTCAATACTTTTAATCATTTCTTCCAGCACATTGATCTTGATGTCAGAATTGTCATTTATGTTAAAACTTACAGGTACAGCTACAATATCACTAGTTTTATTAGCTCCGTCTTCATCACCAAAATATTGCGACGAGTAAAATAAATTTTAAGCAGATGGGATTTCGCTTTTGGCCTTTGAAAATCATTAAGGAGAATTTGATATCTCGGATCCAACTGTTCCACTGTTCATATTTTTCTCACTTCGTTTATCCAGTGCAATTATAAAAATTTCCAATAATTCATTTTTGATTTTTTTGACTCTAAGCGTACAAATAGTCCAGGCACCGTAAAAATCACCCATTGTCAATTTTTTATTTTGAAAAGCCTTAAAGATTTCGTTTGCTAGCTTCAGGACATTCAGTATTTTATCTATATTGCACCAAATATTGGGACTCTAGTGTAATTCCTCGAAATCACTCGAAAATGTTCTACAAAATGTCTGTAACTCAAGTAACCAAGTAAAAGAGTTCCACCTGGTAGCACAATACAAAATTGGTTTTTTATATTTTTCTAGCTTCAGTAAATTTAGCACTGTATTCGTTCGGAGTTTTTTCACAACTTTTCTTGCTTTCTCGATTGTGCCCTTAAACGAGCTATCTCGCAAAATATTACAAACTGCCGATTGCAGCGTGTGTGCAGCACAACGAATTACTTTTAGAAAATTGTGTTGACAGTTGACAATTTCTACTTCTTGCTCGAGATCAAATAAAAATTCGTCATCAATGATACTTGCGTAACTGTAAAATTCGTTTCGTCGGCTCCGTCTTCATCTTCTTCGTCGAATATAATTAAATTGTCATTATTTTGATTTTGAATGCTTTGACCTTCGCCTAGCAATGCACCTGCTTTTAACATGTTTGCACCATTATCAGACGTAATTGTGTAAACTTGATTTAAACTTAAGTCATATGATTTTAAAACATCCATTACAATTTTGGCAATGTCGACACTCGATTTTACTCTCGTAGCTAAAATGTTAACTTGAATTTTCCCATTTTCAATAATTTGAACGTTAATTTCCAAAATTGATCTACCAAGTCTATAGACGCACTATCGATTTTTATTGAAAATATCTTATTTTTCAATTTTTCGGAGATCTGTTGTCTTATAATTTTAGCTCTATTAACTACGTCATCTCGTATATTTTGTCTGTTAATGGTAATTTTTTCTGTAAAACCATTTAAAAATCCAATACGATTTAAAATACGCCTCAATCAATAGCTCAACGCTTCAATCATAGATAATGGCTGGCCATTCTTCGTAACCAATTCGACACAAGCATCTTTTAATTCTTTTGGGGTCATTAGTACATTAATTTTTCGTTGAGTTCTTGTGACAGGAAAAACATTATCCAATTTAGGTTTGTGTAAACAAATTTTTTGTGCTTTTTTAGATTTATTTCATCATTTCGCGTCAAGTTCATCGTATGATTCTGGATGTTTCCTTTTAAGATGACGCATTAAATTTTCTGGATGGTATTACTCATAAAAAACAGCATTCGTTTCACTTGTTGGTTTTTATTGTTTTGTCAATAATAAATTTGTCAAACACCGGATTTTTATTATTGTTGTTCCTGCCATTTTCATTTGGGTAATATGAAAAGGAATAATATAATTGATAAGTTGGAATACTACTTAAGTAAAACGGAAAATACTTACATTCTACCCTTAGTTACAGCAAATGTATTACATCAGAAAATTTTAAATTAAATCAAAACATGAACCAAACCATATAATTTGTTGTTTGTGGTTCGGTTTCAGAATTATTTTAAGAAATGGTTCGGTTTTTGGTTTGGTTCAACTATGCATTTTAATAGTAGTTTAGTTTTGGTTCGCCAAAATTTCAGAGGTTTAGTGGTTTTGTGGTTCGGTTCGCGAACCGATTTGCATCTTTGATTTTTATACCGACGCTTAAGCATGAAGTTTCAATGCCGGTTAATTTGATCCGAAAAATCATCCCGAAAAACCTTTTTTATGTATGGAGTGTATATGGTTGTCTAACGACAAATTCAAATCTCAGCCAAGTAAAATAAAAAAAATAATGAAAATTTGAGTTTCATTTAAAAAATATTTAACAAGAAAGAAAAATCTAATTATGTTTTATCCATAACATTTCATCCAAAAAATCATCATAATTAGATCCCATTCACCAGACTCATAGTGTTTTGATTGATTTCTCTACCCATATAGGAGAGACCCGTGAACATCTCTAGGTTCGGTAAAATAAAATTTGAAAATTTATTCAAATTATTTTATGAAACTTCTAGGTCGTGTATGATACTGTAAATATCATCATAACCGAACTCTGTCTAGAACTATCGAAAGTCGAAACCTTGAACTAGCCAAAAATATAAACGTGAGCCCGTGAACATCTCTAGGATTTCTGTTATTTGATTATTATTACAATAAATCAGGCTCGTCGCTTGTTTGGGGTAAAAATTCTATTGGAGAATATACTAAAATTTCCAATTAAGAAAAAAATTTAAAATTAAGAAGTTTTAAAATTTGAAAAACAATTTTAACAATTAATTTTCCGATCTATTCGAATATATGAAAGAGATCTCGTGAACATTTCTGCGGTATAAAGGATATAACCGTAAACGTAAAAATGTCTCTGCACAAGTGAAAAATCGTCATAATTAGATCCCATTCACTACACTTACAGGGTTTTAGCTGATCTATCTAACCATGTAGGAGAGACCCCGTGAACATCTCTAGGATCGGTGAAATAGAATTTGAAAATTTATTCAAATTCATTGAATTTCTGTGTAGCCTGTATGGCACTGCAAATATCATCATAAACTATCCATGTTCATTTCAGTGTTAGAACTTTGTCTACGCTACCCTAAAATACATATTAAAAACTGTGAACGTCTCTAGGAGCAGGACTTCTCTAATATAAATGACAAAAATTATCTCAAAATGTTTCAATTTCACCACAAAACAAATTCAATTGGAATATTTTTAAATTTAACAGTGTAAATTGTTGGTATTATTTTTGGTATGTATTTCACAATCATACTTTTAACACGAATTTTCGTTTAACGCGAACAAATTTTTCAGTCCCTGCATATAAAATTAGTACAGAAATATTCGGTTAACACGAATGTTATAATTGAATACCTGTGCTTTCATAAAACAAAAAATATCGTTCAGTTTTAGGGAATTCCCCAAAATTAAATTTTCTTATTAAATTTTGTTTTGTTGGAGAGAAATGCCATGGCTAGCGGAAATAAAAAACAAAACGCTTTAACGGTAAACAAATTGAAATTCTGAAAACTGATGATTGAGGCGATCGATAGAAACAGAAATTTGTAAAGAATTTGGGATTTCAAACTCTGATAAAGTAGAGTTTCTGAAAACTGATGATTGAGGCGATCGATAGAAACAGAAATTTGTAAAGAATTTGGGATTTCAAACTCTACTTTATCAACGATTATAAAAATCGTCTAAAAATTCAATCTTCATATGAAAAGGGTGATTTCGATGGAAGCCGGAAACGTTTGCGTTTACCCAATATAAAGATTTGGATTCGGGATTGGTGCTTTAAGCCAGAGCGATCTCGAAATGCTCCAATTTTTGAACCTGTAATAATGGAAAAGGCTGATAACCTAGCCATCGAAATGAGAATTACATAAGTGTGTTAGTGGAGAAGTGAGACAAGTATCATCTTATATAACTTCCGATTGGATATCTTCAACTTTACCTACAATTCTGAAGGATTACGATATAAAAGTCATTTTTAATGCGGATGAATTCGGTTTATTTTTTCGTTGCATGCCGGACAATCTTTAACATGTAAAGTTCTGGTAGTAAAAAATCTAAGGAACGTCTTACAGTACTTGTTGGATGTAATTCCGATGGAGCAGAGAAACTTCCTCTTATTGTTATCGGAAAGTCTCGAAATCCGAGATGTTTTAAAAAACGTTAAAAATATACCCATTCAATATACCACAAATAAAAAAGTATGGGTGACAGCGGACTTATTTTCAAGTTGGTTGAAATCGTTAGATAAAATCCTTTTAAAGGAAAAGAGAAAGGTATAGTTTTAATTATAGATAATTGCCCAGCACATCCAAAGATCCAGCTATAGAAAGTGTCAAATAGATTTTTCTGAATCCAAATACTACTAGTGTAATACAGCCTTGTTATCAAGGAATCATTAATTTAAAAGTGTTTTACAAAAAAATGTTCCTTTAAAAATAGCATGTATTGAGCTTAAGAAAGATATGAAACAGGTACCAGTCTTAGATGCGTTGTACATGTTACGACACGCTGGTTGAACAACTTTCGGTTAGAAAGTTGTCGTGGGAGTCGAATTGTACCTACAAATTTATTATAAGCTCTTGTTACCCACCAGGGATCAAATATCATTGAGTTTTGCTTCGGCATCTTTTAAATCATACTAAGTCTCTATACTTTGACTTCAGAAACATTAACTTAAATTCGGTACAAAAGAATAGGTAATGAGCATCTCAGTTTATGGGCAATCTACCGATTTGCTGAGTTCCATTCAGACCGTTTCTCCATTGCAGTGTAAAACTGCGACGAAATGGTGTCGTCAAACATCCAAGAGATATACTGCAACATTTATTTGCTTATCTACTAAGGCAATACATCTTGACTTTAACCCATTTAAAAGCCGCTCGAAACATCAAGTTTCAAAAAATTACTCACGTAATATTTTATTGGTTGCCTGTCGGGTGTTTTATTTATATATACGACATAAAGAATTCATCTGTGTAACTTGCTGTGCATTTGATTGAACACAATGATGTATATACCAATTCATCATCATCTAAATTTTGTTATCATCAAAAAATTATTTTCCAAGTAAAAAAAAAATCTTACGTTTCATTGAGCGCCAACATACACAGACACTCCACACATCAACCTATCATTCACTCGTTATATTGATAAACTTTCCAAACTTCCGTCTCTCGCGCGCCTTTATAAAACAGTTGCTCAGCCGAACATAATTTATTTTTACTGTTCATAAAACATAAAAGTTTTTCAACAGGAACACAAACGAAAAATCAACCGGAAACCGGTATGTGAAAAACCAAAAAAAAAATAAAAATAACCAATTGTTAACATGGTGATTGACGACTGTACCTTTATCTATCTACGAGTATATTCTGATAATGTAAAATTTCTTCACCAAAATATTATTCCCCGTTGTGCCTAAATAAATATATGTATATGTGTGTCTTTGTGTTCAGACACAATGCTGTTCGGGGAACAATGAGATGTGGGTGAAAAATGATTTTTTTTCTTAAATTTTTTTATTATACGCGACATGTACTTGGGTATGTTTGTGTATGTCAACCGTTTTAATAAAATGTGAGGTCCTTTTTACCATTATGTTCTGTAACGTGACTCGATCATAATATCATGTAAAAAAGGGTACAAACTGTTTGATTTCGATTTTTAAACCCAACATATTTTATAAGTCGTATGGCATTCTTCTAACGAAGTTACCGCCAACCCCGTCAGGAAGTGCTTTCTTACTAAATTTTACAAAATTAAGGAATTTGAATGTGACGCAATCCTCCTCATTTTTAAAGCACACTTAAATTTGTTTGGAGATGACTGTTCTAATTTATACAACTAATGAATAACTTCCCAGCTAGCTATACTACCAGGCGTTTCAATATTAGACGTTAGCATGCAGGTGCGGAGGGATTTAAATAAATGTGCGGAGAGTCAAAAATACTTACAATTTCAAAACTGCTGTCGTGATTTATAATAGGATTTTTAGTATTAATTTTCATATTATTTAGAGCTTTTCGATTGTTGGACCCTTGGTCACATATTAAAGTTCTCACCGTTAAGTTTAAGGAGCAGCACAATCTCAAGCTATTCTGTATTAACGTATTTAATGAATTTGATGAAATCGCGTTTTCTGAGACTTAGTACCTTAAAATGTTTTTCCAGTTACCAACAATACCACGCACCATGAAAACACACACGTATAACTGCCAATTTCAGACTTTCTACAATCATCACCCAAATCAACAAAACCATCGACACAATTTCGAATTGAATTACATTTTAAACCTTTACGAATCTAAATTTCATCGAAAATTAAACTTTTAATTTTTTAACAATATTTTAAACTGTTCTGGCCACTTCTGCGTTTTTGACCTGTCTGAAAGCGACAGTTGACAAAAATTTTTAGAATGTTCACTTTTATTTTTATTAGCAATTAAATTATTTAAATTTGACTTAGGTGGTGCAAGTTGAACAAATTAAATTCACGGACGACTTTAATAATTCTTCTTAATACTAGTTTTCATTTTTTGTTGGTAGTGGAAACACCTTATACACTTGATACCTTTGCTCATTGACAAGTGGAATCCTCAATTCGCAATTTCATTATCCATCTTACTTCCGGGAATTTCTAATGTCCTTGGACTGTTTTGATGTATCAGGTTCAGCTGTTGGTCAAGTTGTTCCCGTCTATAGGCAAGATGCATATTTTTTGGATTGGTCTTTTTAGGAGGTGATTTCCCTTGCAACGAACCGTAACCACCCGAACCTTGGCATCTCTGCCTGGGTGTAATTCCTCAATTTTGCCTAGAGCCCATTGATTGGCTAGTAGATTCGGTTCTTTGATTAAAACTACATTGCTCATTTCTATATTCTCCTTTTCTTCGTGCCATTTTAATCTGCGTTGTAATGATGTCAAATATTCACAAGACCATATTTTCCAGAAATCTTGTACCAGTTTTCGAGTCAGCTTCCAACGCCTGCTTAATGTGCAGATTACTTCATTAATACCTTGATCAGATGTATAGCGATTGATGATTCTCCGATAAGAAAGTGTCCCGGGGTTAAGATGACCGTATCTTCGATGTCCGTAGACGTAGAGCACAATGGTCTAGAATTAAGACATGCTTCTATTTGGCTTAACACTGTCGACATTTCTTCGTAACTCAATACAGTTTCACCTAAAATTCTTTTTAGGTGATATTTAGCAGATTTTACCGCGGCCTCCCACAATCCACCGAAGTGGGGACTTGCCGGGGCATTAAAATGTCAATCACTATAGATGTGGCTACACAGTCCTCGCAGGGAAGTAAATCGTTTCTGTGTAGCTAAGAAGGCATTTGTTGTTAAATCGCTAACAACTTCTAAGTGCACTGCCTTTGATGAAGCCTTGAACATTTTTCTACTGCGGCCCACTGAGGATTTTAATTTGATTGGACCAGCATAATCAATCCCCGTGTGTGTAAATGGTCGAGATGGTCTAACTCGTGATGCTGGCAACTGTCTCATTAACTGTGTTGCTTCCTTTGTCTTATACCGGAAACAACGAACACACTTGTTAATAATTTTTTGAATTATTTGTTTAGCATTTATAATCCAATATTTGTTTCTGATTTGACTTGAAACTAATTGACATCCTCCATGCAACGTCTTAGCATATGTGTCTTCGATTATTAATTTAGTAAAATGGTGGTTTTTTGATAGAATAATCGGATGTTTAGTCTTGAACGATGCTATCGAGTTTCTTAGTCTTCCATCTACTCGTAGGATACCTTCTTTGTCGACAAATAAATGTAATTGCCATAAAGAACTTGTTTTGCTTAAGCTGAAACCACTTTTTAATAGTTTTAATTCTTTATAAAATACAGCCTTCTGAATATTGCTGATTATTTCTCTTATTAATTTCGTGTACGATGAATATTTATCCCAGATGTCACATTCATGTATTGCTGTTTTCGAGGTGACCACGATTTTCTTCACTTCTTCCTGATTACTAAATACTTGATGGTTTGATGATGACACCTCAACTCATTGTTTTGGATTTCATTTGGCGTAAGGCCTCGTGTATATCAGCGGGATTATCTTCCGATCTTACGTCAGACCAATAGGCTGAACCGATGTTGTTTTATATTTCAGCTACACGATTTCCTACGAATGCCTTCCATTTGTTTGAAGGCCCTTGCATCCATGCGAGAGTGATGGTTGAATCCGTATAAATATATATATATCGATGTTTGCGACTCTAATGATTGCCTTACGCTATCCATTAATATTGCTAATAAAAGTGCCCTGCATAGTTCTAGTCTTGGCGTATTTATTTTCTTTAACGGAGCTACTCAAGTTTTTGATGCTAGTAACGTAACCTTAACATCTCCGGATTCCAAAGTTACCCTGCTATATGTGACAGCAGCATATGCCGCATCCAAAGCATCACAGAATCCATGTAATTCTATGACATTCTGATTGGAATTAATCCACCTAGGGATTCTAATTTTGCTTACATGCTGTAACTCCTGTTGAAATTTCATTCTTTGTGCTTCCAGATGATTAGGTATGTTCTCGTCCCAACCAATGTTTTCTTCTCATAACCTTTGCATTAATATTTTTGCGGTTATAGTTATGGGGGCGATCCATCCTAATGGATCGAAAATCCTTGTAATGTTTGATAGGATATTTCGCTTGGTGTTAGCCTTTTGTGCCGTTAGGATAATTGGCACCTTAAAGCTAAATTCTTCTCTTTGAGTATCCCAATATATACCCAATGTGTTTTACATTCTGATCTTCTGTGATATCAACTGTCATGAATTCTCGATTTTGCTCCGGAACTGTTTGTAATACCTCCTTCGAATTGCTGCACCATTTTTGAAGGTTAAAACCGCCACATTTCAATAATATAGTTAGCTCGTTCTGCAATATTAATATTGCGTCTAACGACTCAGCTCCAGTCAAGACATCATCTACGTAGAAATCCCTTTTTACGATTTCTGCTGCCTTAGGATATATAGTTTCCTCGTCATGTGCCAGCTGATGTAATGTTTTTATTACCAGGTATGGTGGCGAGGCAGTGCCATAGGTTACTGTTGTTAAGTTGTATTCCTGTAACGGCTTATTTGGTTCATCTCGCCAGTCTATTTTTTTTGCAAATCTTGATGTTCTTCGGCGACTTTTATTTGGCGATACATTTTTTCGATGTCGGCGGTGAAGACATATTTGTACCTTCGCCATCTCAGCACGATGGAAAACAGCTCTTGCTGAAGAGTTGGCCCTATTAGTTGTGCATCATTAAGGCTGCTGCCTGAATATGTTTTCATTGAAGCATCGAAAACCACTCGAAGCTTAATTGTGGTACTTGTTTCCTTTATAATTGCATGATGTGGTGATAATTGTTTATTGTTGTTGAATCGTTTGCTGGTACCATGTGTCCTATACTCAAGTATTCGGTTATACAATTCTGATTTATCTCTTTTTCTCACCTAGCTCTATGTTTTCTCTTAATGGAAGCTTTACTTCATACTAGCCATTGGATAAACGTTTATATAGCCCTCTTGGTAAAGTCTTTCACAATTTACATGTTCAGTAGTTAAATGTTTAGGAGATTGGATTTCTTCGATTTCCCAGAACCGTTGTAGATCATCCTGAACAGTTGAAATCATGGTTTGTACTTGATGTTCATTTGATGATTTTATAGCTCCAAATATGATCCAACCCAATTTGGTACGTTGAACTGTTGGCCCTATTCTCCTTTAATCATTTCTGGCATAAGGATATCCGAGATGTAGTCCATTCCTAGTAGTATATCTATAGCGCCAGGTACATTAAAATTGGGATCGGCCCAAATTAGGTCATGGATGTGCTTCCATTTTCCCGTATGTAATTCGTTGTTTGGTAATCTTCTTGTTACCTTTGATAAAATGTAGGCATTGATTTCTAGTTCAAAATCCGACTCAATCCTCTATCGATAAAAATTCTGGCATATGTTCATCGCTTCCATTAACGAGTTTAATTTTTACAAGTGCTGTTGCCAGTAATCCGAAACCTGCTTCTTCTTGCTGTTGTTGTGCCACACTTGTTACAGATGTGTACTGATTTAACAGTGTATTATGGGTGCCCTTACATATATTACATTGTGAATTTGTTTCACATCTTATGTGGGCCAAATGTAGTAAGCATTTTTTACATAAATCTGCCTTTGTTACAAATTCGTTTCGCCATTTAGGAGCAATGTTCTTAAAATTGATGCAATTGTTGTTCAGATGTTCTCCCTTGCAGTATCTACAGAAGTTTTTAACCGAGTTGTTATAAGTGTAAGTTGTGTTTCTCCCTAAATATTTTCGTTTGTGGATATTAAACGAAACACCCTCTTGTTTAGGTTTGTTTCCAATCATCTCTACCGACTGGAAAAGCGTTTCTAAAAAACTGAAGAAATACTGCATTGTTGGTATTTCTTTTGGATCTTTTAACTTCTGCTCAAAGAGTTTGTGAGTTTCGGCATCTAATTTTAGTAGTAATAATTTCAATACCATTGGGTCCCAGTCTTTGACGTCGACGTTTAATTCGCGATTGAATTTCCTTGGCTGCGTCCACTATTTTCCTTAGAGGTCCAGCTGATTCGGCGTGACTTGCCGGGATGTTCAACAATATTTTTGATGTGTGTTGACACTAGTAATCATTTGTTGTTGTATCGTTATTGGAGAGTATTCCACGCGGTCATGTAGTTTTCATCAGTTACTTGAAATGAGTTCAATAAACTGGCCGCCTGATCTGTTACATGGCTTTTTAGGTAATGCATTTTCGTTACGTTTGGTAAATCCTTGTTAGAATGTACAATCTGTGTGAATATGTTTCTGAATGTTATCTAGTTAAGATAATTTCCATTAAACATTGGAATATCTATTTGTGGCAGCTTGATTTTTGATGTTAATTGTACAGGTGCTACCTTTACTTGTTCCATGTCTTCCAATTTATCCTCCAGCTTTGCTATAATGTTGTCGTAGCTCGCTTCCCAATCATTGTAGCTTTCAATGTATTTCGATTTCAAATTGTTTAATTTTTGCCTTAGGTATGATTTCCTAATAAGCTCACTGCCCCAGTATTCTTGGATGATCTGAATCGTCTTCCTATTCATAAAATATGTTATTTCTTATTCATAATATGTTAACGGCTACGATGTTTTAACCTATCATTGGTGCATGTTTACGATGTTTAAACAA
This sequence comes from Nephrotoma appendiculata, assembly GCA_947310385.1. Lineage (NCBI taxonomy): Eukaryota > Metazoa > Arthropoda > Insecta > Diptera > Tipulidae > Nephrotoma > Nephrotoma appendiculata. The sequence goes on from OX371223.1 coordinate 40,603,896, forward strand.
TCATATTCTATAAGCCGTATTGTTGCGACACACATGTAACTTTTTTACTTCTATTTAATTGTATTGTGTGTATACATACACGAAATTTTATTCTTTTTTTACTCGGTGTTATGTTTATGTTCGGTGTTTTGAACCAACTTACGCATTTGAGAATTCCTTTTTAACTTATTTTCGTCCGAAAAAACACTATAACTATACACACAATTGTGTTGGTTGTACTTCAAATCAAGCGAAATTTTTTATCAAAAACGCCATTACATACTATGTTTTTTACTCACACATTTGTGTCGTTTGGACTTAATTTGAGCCATTTTTTTTTGGTAGTAAAAGGGATTTATAATTGATCTTTAAATTTATTTTGTTTTTTGTTGTTTCTATAAATATAAATAATAAAATCTAATCTATCAAATGTGTCGTGTTCGATTTCTATTGGCGGTACAGCAGTCCCATTAAATAGAAGTAATATTTACGCCAATACTATCAAATAAAAGTAAAAATGTGACATTATCTGCGTGTATAGCCGATCATAGTCCGGCTTATACAATATGAGGGTATGATATCAAAGGGCCGAATGGGTCGAAGAGCCAAATTTTTTTTTTTTTGTGTTTAGAAATATATTTTTTTATTTAATTTAATTATTTTTGGCATGACAAAATTTTCCTTCACCAAAATGTTCCTTTCCTTTACCAAAAATGATATTTTTAAAACAAAAAAAACAAAAAAAAAATTCGGCCCTTCGACCCATTCGGCCCTTCGTACCTATTCCAATATGAGTGTGTTTGGTTTTGAATAAATACATAATACATAAAGGGCTAGTTATATAGACGAAAACGAAACGGACTGAAACGAAATGAAACGGAAAGACGAAGGAGGCATGGTTATATAGACGAATTGGTGAAACGGTTTTGACATTTTCATATTTGTTTTTAATTTTATATTATTTCAAGTTTACTTCTCGTGTGTATGAAAACTAACGTGGAAAATCCATTTTATATTTGGCAAACTAAATAGAAATATACAAAATATATAAATTTATACAAAATATAAAATATTTTGACAATTTGACATAAGTGCTACTAAGGATAACAAAAAAAACATAACCGATAGTGTATAACCGCAAAGACGAAACGAAAGCAAATTGAATTGAATCAATTTCTCCGTTCGTTTCTTCTATATAATTGGTTTAGTATGTTTTCATGTATTCAATTCGTTCGTTTCGTTTCGGTCCGTTTCGTTTTCGGCTATATAACTAGCCCTTAAACCAAAAACAAAAACACAAATTAAAAAATATTATAACACACTCTTATGGGCTAGTTATATAGCCGAAAACGAAACGGACCGAAACGAAACGAACGAATTGAATACATGAAAACATACTAAACCAATTATATTGACAGAACGAAACGAAAACGGACGGAGAAATTGATTCAATTCAATTTGCTTTCGTTTCGTCTTCGCGGTTATACACTATCGGTTATGTTTTTTTTTGTTATCCTTAGTAGCACTTATGTCAAATTGTCAAAATATTTTATATTTTGTACGAATTTATATATTTTGTATATTTCTATTTAGTTCGCCAAATATAAAATGTTTTCTAAGTTAGTTATCATACATACGATTAAGTAAACTTCAAATAATATAAAATTAAAAACAAATATGAAATTGTCAAAACCGTTTCACCAATTCGTCTATATAACCATGCCTCCTTCGTCTTTCCGTTTCATTTCGTTTCAGTCCGTTTCGTTTTCGTCTATATAACTAGGCCTTTATGCGTAAAAAAATTAAAATAGTACAGGGGCGGAATCATGAAATACAACCGGAAAAATTTAAACGGATTTAAAAATATTTTCAAAATTTTTCTCGCCCCAGGTTCGTCGCCATTTCATTTTATGAAATGGCATTGAAACTTTTTGTATTTCAAAATTGTAAAAATTCCGGAAATATATAATTATTTTGATGTATACAGGGGCAAGATCATGAAATCCGACCGGAAAAATGAATAGTTAGAAAATATTTCAATGGACAAACATAAAAAAATTTGAAAAATGGTCAAAGTTTGCGTAGACATTTTGTATGAAAACTCAAATAAATGAAAGTTTAACATAAAAATTTAAATCGACAATTATTTCATAATCGAGCAGTTTTAAACGGAAATGTTGTACCGGTAAAAATGAATTTCGAAAATCTGGTAGGAGATTAGCCATTGCTCTTCAAATATTATAGAAGTTGCATTTATTCATTAATCCGATCGCAACCATTTTATACTTAAACTAAATAAAATTAATGTCACTGTAATAATTAAAAATCATTAAAATAAGAAAACACGAGAAATTAAAATAAACAAAAACACACGCATGCACAATCGTGTACATATGCAGCCGTCGACTTGTCACATGAAACTGAGAAGTGAGAAGAGAAAATAAAAGATTTAAGATCGAGGCACAAAATTTTCGTTTAGTTCTGACCTTTAAGTTGAATATGTCAAAATGTATGGAAAACCGAAAACATGCTCACATTATTAAGTTAAATGCAGACCCGAACCAAAACAGTTGATCAAACTTCAATAAAAACTTAAACAATAACCTCAAATTATTTATTTTTTCGTTTATCGTTAGCGTTTTTTGTCAATGTGTAAATCTTCACTCATTATTAAATTAATTGATATGATATTATGAATAATTGGTTGAATTGAAAAAATTGTCGTGTTTTTTTATTAGCGCCCGATAGATGTATCCGGAGCACCCAATTTTTAGCGCGCTATTTTTTCAAATTAATTTATTTAACACTAAAGTAAGATTTTTCATTCAACTATTTAGTTAAAAATCGACATAAAAATATTTTGATCTACCTATTTATCGGGAGCTGCTATCGAGAGCGCTGTTGACAAGTATTCAACTTGCTGCGTTTTAAAGCTTTATGGTAAGATTAAGTTGGTAACGGTTTAAGGTGCGTACAAAATAGAGGCCTTTTCAAATTTCCTATTGAAATGGAAAGTGGTTCCCGATAGCGGTGTCCGATAAATAGATAGAGCAAAATATTTTTATATCGATTTTTAACTAAAAATTTGAATGGAAAATCTTAGTTTAAAATTAAATAAATTAAATAGTTGCAAAAATAGCGCGCTAAATATAAATGTTGACATATAAAATTGGGTGCTCCTGATACATCTATCGAGCGCTAATAAATAAACACGGCTAATCTTACAATAAAAATTTAAAGTAGCGTAGTAGCGGAATTTCGGATAGATAATTTCCCTTTTAGCGCTCAATAGCCCGCCCCGGATAGCAAATAAAAAACATACCAAATATTAATTGTTTAGTTCAGCCTCAGCTTGAACTAATTTAGCACTTTTAATACACTTTTAATTCCGAGCTTTCCACGGGTGAGTTCTAATACCGGAATATTGTAATAAAAGCATATAGTAGAGTTTGATTAGAACTGAATTGTCCATTTATTTTTTGTCGTTTATATACAATTTTGATAGTTTCTTGTTGTTGTTTTTTACATTATATATGATCATATATCAATTTCAATATTTTAATATTTTATAAAATCCAAAAGTGCAGAATTGCATGTAAAAAATTAATTATTTTATTTATAGCTATATTAAAATTAACATTCTGCAAAACTGCATAATGTTGGAGTTAAATGACCCTGTTCATATTGAACATTAATTATGTGGACGGTTGTCCTACCGCTATCAGGTCAGGCTACCTTCAGAATAGAACATAACGAGCAAACATTCCGAACCCTGAAACAAAAATTAGAAAAAAAAATTCGTATAAAGCAGATTGAAGTAAATGTTAAACTTAATCAAATCGGTCAGTTCTCTCATATAGCGCCTGTAACACTTCGTCCTAGATAAATAGATAATAGTATTTTTCGACTTCGTATCCGTTCTTTATTAAACATTTTCTATTGTTTCAGGTCGAGTTTGAGATAATCGAGAAGTAGTATTTGTGAGAAGCATTATTCCATTTGGGAAACTGGCGCTTACTTTCAAAAACAAAGTATATTGACAATACTAAAATTTAAATAAACAAAAATAAATTAAATTTTCAGAATTGTTAAGGAAATAGCAAACAGTTTATAATTTGACATATCAAAAAGAAAAACAGCTAACAATAAATTCTAAAGACGACATAGAATTTTAAGAAACTAAAATAAAACTTTCTTCCTCTACCATGAATGTTGGTAGATACCAAATATTTATCTGCTAGTAGAAAGAATTTCCTTATTGTCATACCCATGTACATAAGTATTTATGCACACATAGAAAATATTTTTTTATGTATATTACATTTTTATAAGATTTCATAAACGACATTAAAATACTTGCTGTATTTTACATGACATCGCGAACTAAATAGAATTTTGTTTAAATTTCATTCTGCCTCGTTTTTCCAATGTATGCACATATTTTTCAATTTCCCTTAGTCACAATAAAATTTTAATAGAGTTTTACTAGACAAACCAAATTTTTGTGGTCTGTAACATGTAAAGTGTTTCTAGAAGAAAAATGTTGGTGGTTCGGTAACGATGATTTATTTAAGATTCTAACAAAAAAACGTTAGAAGTTCACGGGTATGCAAAAAATAAGTGGGAAATTGGGTGGCTAATTTTATGAGTATATGTTTGGTAATGTATTGTTACTACCATTGATATGGTTAAGTTTAAAAATGCTGTTTTCGAATACAAATTTAAAAAAAATAAATACGAGTACGTCATATTTTGAAAACTCTAATGTTTCATTTCATTTATTTTCAGGTAAGACAACCAGTCACTAAACGATATTTCATAGAGGTTAGCTCAAAACAAGCATTTGGTAAGTAGTCTACAAAGCAATAACAAATTTTTTTATATACAACAAATCGAAAGCTTTCTGCTGTTATGAAAATCATTTTAGAAATTTACCGTGAACAGTGTTTGTGCGATAATTAATAATGCTTTAAAGGGTTAACCGTACAAAAATTTAAAAAAAAATTATGTTTGCGATAAATGCAGTTTCTGTGCTCTCGCCCATGGAAAAATTAATTTAAATTAAAAAATTTAACGAAGCTTCGTTAAATATGAATTGTCACTTAATAAAAACTATTGGAGCGAAATTTTGCGGCCAAACTTAAAACAACTAAAATCTATATATTCAACCAAATTTACGGCATACTTGTTACGACTAGTATGTCTGGAATGTCATTAAGAATTAGTGTCGTCAAAAAATTTAATTTTTTTAATTTTATAATTCTTTTTGGTTGGCCCTTTAGACAATTACGGGCTAAACCTATTTCAAAAGTTATGGGTGCGTATAACTAGGGATCAGCTACCACATTATCTGTACCTCTTTGATGGATGAATGGTATTAAAATTGAACGCTTGAAGTTTCATGCTCCAGCGAGCTTCTCAAAACCACAAACCTTTAATCCGACAAATTTATAAGTGTCAATTTTAAATGTAATTTTAGTTCAAATACGAGTTCTATAGATATATCGGCTACCGTAATTTCTAATAAATTCTGGGCTGGGCTTCACACAACAGAACGTGAATTTTTTATTGTTTAGTGTTGTCTGATAATTTTTTTTCCTGGGATACTATAGTGGGATAATTTCTAAGAGACGTTAGAGAAAAATTTGCAAAAATCTCGAAGTTGAAAATTTTCATGAGTATTTTACTTTACTATACTACGTAAAATTAAATTTTAAAATTTTTAAAATCAGTTTATTTTTAATTTTTTATTGCCACGACGTAAGTTACGTATGATTCTGTGATAACCATCAGCGCCATAACGGTAGTTCTTATGGTGCTTTAGTTAAAGTTGTTGACATTTTTTAAGATCTTTCCAATGATATGCGACACGTAAATGCGGTACTTTGGATTATTATCCGATGGTGCTAGATCTATGCGAGGGATCAGTACACCTTTATTGCACTCCGAATTTATATTGGTCTTTACGAAGTTCCATGGATTCTTCGGTATAATTAATCGGATGTTATTACACAATCCCTTCTTCGGATTGAGGTTTCTAATGGTATTATGATACTGGCTTTTTTCCAACTTTTTCAGCCGCTGAAAAATCCAATTGAAGCGAGAATAATAATAGGTATACATTATTTTAATGAAAGTGAGTGCATACACAGTAGCCATGACAAAAAACTTAAATGTCAGAAAAAAATTGTTGCTCAATATTTTCTAGCAGTTAATCGAGCAAGAAGAATTCAACTTTGATTCTTTTTTTGACATCTCCGACTTTTTTTAATCATTCCACTTGGAATTTGAATGAAGACTTCTTCAAAAATCCCTGGTATTTGAGACAAACTTCGAAATCCCACATGCAATAACCATTGATTGTGCTCAGTCTGTCCTTCGCTACGCATATTGATGGTAAGAGTCAATTGGTTGAGAACTCTCCACAATGAGCTAGATTTAATGCAACACTCGATGATTTTTTTCCGGGTCCTTGGCACTACTGGCCATGACCGTCGAACTTAAACACCACACTGGATGTTGATTCCATTATTTAACGAAGCAGTTGGTCGATACAACGAAGTCCATTTGCGAGCAATGCCCCCCTACGTCTAAATGTCAAACTCACTTGAACCAGCCGTTTGTTTACCGAAAAGAAACGATCCAGTTCGGCAAGAATGTCGCCTCGGCAATTATGAATCGCGGCGCATTTTTGACCTATTTCGGTCACTTCAGTGCTACCAACCAAATATGAATAATATTGAGGCCTAGTCTTCGATCGGCAAATCGATGATTTTCGCATCCATCGAAGCGAATGGAACAGCACTGTTAGTAATCTATCTGAGAGTAACTTTTCAAGAAACTCTGAATAATTAAATTCGACACCGTCTATATCCTTCGTTTTAGGCAGCATAAGTGTACCTTTTTTGCGGCAGTCTGTAAATTTCTTATAAGTTGGAAGTTCAACGCGAAAATGTTTTGCTCTACAAAATTAGCAATTTACATTCAAGGGACCACAATAATGCTCTACACTTTTGGTTTCATCGAAATTCACTGCCTCGGCGCGAATAGATTGACTTTGGTGGGCTTGAGTCAAACGAAGAGAGTTAACTTTCTCGCACGAGGAACTGTCAATTCTGCGAAGTTTGATCGAATGTTTGGCGACCGACAAACCACCCCAGCAAACAAACGTTGATAGCAGTATGAAACAGATTGAATCATTTGCACACGTCGAAGTGAGAAAACAAATAAATTTACTTCGGTTTCTTTTATAATGCATACAGATACACTACATATTTACCCCCACTTAATTTCTTGTTTATCAATTTTATTTATTTTGCAAAAATTTCTATTTCATTTTTCAGTCTGGAGATTTCATTTGAGGTGTGAGTTGATGCAGAATCTACTTAAATATATATTTAAGTAGATTCTGGATGATGTGTAAAATAACCATTGTGCATATATGCTATGATGTTTATTTTACAAGTGTTTTCAGATGGAGAATACATGGACAACATATAAAATGAGTATACAGAATTAAAAATATGTAGTTGTATCTGCGAGTGTATATACTTAAGTACCAATTGGTATATACAACAAAACATACAAATAAAAAATATTGTTTCTATAGTTAAACCGTTAAGTTAACGTAGGGGAAACAAAACCGATTTTTCGGTCGGCAAAAATATGAAAAGCATGGAATTAGGTGCATCAATTTGAAGTAAAAATTGAGCGCTCTAATTATAAGCTGTTTATGCGCTCATTGTGCGCTGATTTGTATTACTGGGACGAAGTGTTTTTTTCACCAATGGGCATAGAACTCGAAATATTTTCTGTTCACATTTTGTTGTCAACACCTTAAGATTAGCGTTAGGAAGTCATATTTATATATTAGAAAATAAACGAATAATTTGCTACCAGTACCAAAACGGGGGATAAAGATGGTCAATACAGAACTTAGGCTAAGCCCACGGACTTTCAAACAATATGCCACTATTTTTTTAACTTACCTATAAAACATCGAGAATAACAATTTCGGAATTAATTTTTGCCTTTTGTCAGAATTTTTATAAGTTGGTTCTACGGACCGAAGCGAATAATCATGAATATCACGTGAAGCAATATTTTGGGCCAATCGTTTGGTTACATGTTGTAGCAAAAGTATCCGTTTCAGTATCTCATGGATCTTTTCCTATCATGCACCGTACTTGTAATCTCAATAGTTGGTGACCTAACTTGATTGAATATTACCAGTCTTCCTTAATGGCACTGGAAAAATCCCAATTCATAATTCATCTATTTAAATGACTCTTGGAATACCCAAAACTGGATTTGAAGCAAATGTAAGTGCTTCTAGATCGCTATCGGATAATTTTGGTTTCCTTATCCAGCTTTGTCAAAATGCAGTAGCAGCTCTATTTTAACTTAGAGTGGAGGATAAAACGAATATTCTCAATTAGATACTCTAATTGAGAATATTCGTTCCTTTAGCCTTGTTTCGAGTTTCTGTCCTCTTGATTATTATCTAGGTCATAATTCCACGAAGGAACATACATATAGTTGTCCCGATTCATATTGAGAGAAATTTACTTGATATGCACTTATAATTATCGCGAGATAAATAAGCAGTTGTGAGAGACGAGTCTCCTTCGGGTCCCGCTATATTTAGTTGACGGAAAATGTTTGGGCCTCACTTGAAATAGTTGATGCGTTTTCGATCTGTTATGTAGACCTTGCCAACATTGTGCCATTCATGTGTTAAATACTGTTTGCTTTGATAGTTTTTCACGTGCTGTTATGTGGCAGAGTACTGACATGGAAGATGGGTTGGCCCATGAGTTCTGCACACCGACAGTGTTTATTTTCATCACAGATCGTAATCTGATGATGAAAAATCCCTTTTGCATCCTGCCCCTATCGGAAGTATATCATCGAATAATAAACTAAATATTAACTGCCAGCGCCAAAGCTTATGAACTAAAGTTGTATAGAAATTGTTGGCTGAAGATCGTTAAACGATATACTATACACGGCATGAGACACAAGTAAAGCAATTTTGCTGCAAGCTCCCAAAAAACTGGAGATTTCCTATGGCAGGTAGCCGTCACCCTTGAAGTAGAGATCCCAAAAGCTTTTCAATTCTCCGAAAAATAAAACAAGATTGGAAAAAAATAATTTCATCTGGATTCATCGAGATATCATCGGGCACACATTCAGATATCTGAACGGACGGTCAAACTTTTTATTCATCACGCCATCATACCTAACGCTAAAATTTCATTACATTCAAAATAGTACAAAATTTTCTCTTTTCGTGGAGATGGCTGATCAATTCGACACCCACTTGAGATGGAAAGGCGGAAACACCCGCAAGTTCTAATGGAATCTGCCTAACCTCCTTACTACATATAGCAATACTGTATCTTGATGGGCAATCAGTTTCACCTGGGCGAGGCATTTATTCAGAGAAAATTACTCAGTTGAGGTTTAGAAAATTAATTACACTTTTGTGAGATTAGTGACACCTAGGTTTAAGTAGTAGTATTATAGATTATAGCACAAATAACTTGGAACAGACAAGAAGTTCTGCGAAAGATCTCGGTACATATATTCGGGTGCAATGAATATAATGGGTGAGTCATTCAGGAGATTCGGCACGCGAAAGTTTAAAAACAAACATGAACAATGCAGTAAATAATAAGTGGCGCTAAAGTCGAAATACTGGTGTAATTAAAAATAATTGTTAATGGTGAACTAATAAACAATTGAACAATCTAGTGGATTTTAGGAAAATTCGTGTGGCACATGAATACGACTAACCATAATCCAGAACTAATAATGTAAAATTTCCGATTATATATGTTATCGCTCGCAAGCCGTGATTCATACTAGATAACGCCACCATGCAAAAATGGTTTGTTATGCGGTTTAGTTTGCATTACAAGCGGTCAGCCAGACGACATATTAACAAAACATGAATAGTTATACGGTTATCCGACGTAAACGTGTTCCAAAAAAGAAATTGATTGACGAATTTAATTACGTCATCAAACCAAAAGTGATAAAAATTTGTGTTGTGGGTGATTCAAATTGTGGGAAAACCTCATTGATACGAAAATATTTGTATGGTGCAGCGCCACGCCATTATCAAGGTGTAAGTTTTATCTACACTGCCGTTGATAGTATTTCTAAACATGTTTATCCGTATATACAGACCATTGGATACGATTATGATGTACAACGCCTCAACAGGCAGAATAAGGATGTTCGCCTGGAAATTTATGATACCGGCCACCCCATCTATAACGATATGGTATTTAAATGTATTTCGGAGTATTCGATCGATTACGTCGTGATCTGTTACGATTTGCTGAATAAGCATTCGTTTAAGGTGGTAAGCGATTGGATAAATGCGATCCAAGAGTTTGGTAGGACGAACCGACATAAAATATTGATTTGTGGCACGAAATCGGATATGCTGGATATTCGTCAGAAATCGATACTGGTGGCATTTTTAGGGGTCACCCTTCGAAATCGAACGCTCGGATATTATGAAACATCGGCGAAATTAAATCAAAATATTTGTAAGTTCTGATCCCGTGTTATATATGTTGCGGTTGATATAATTAATCTTAATCGTTTTTGTTTTGCAGATGAAATATTTGAGTATTTAATCGATGATTTTCTATCGAGAGGATGAGTGAGGTACGCAGCTCTGTGTTTATATTCATACTTTGTTATATAAATAAACTTTATCTCTAAATATTTATTTGACCGCACACAATTCTACGAATTAATTTACGTGTACACATGCCATTGAGATTGAGCAAAGTTTAATTTAATTTTGGTCCATTATGAATAATCTCGAAAGTTGTGTTGTAAAAATAAACATAAAATTCAACTCCCACGGCGTACACAAAGGTCAATAATAAAAATATCGCTCTCATTTGCATTGACATATCTTTGTCCATTCTACGCGATGTCGTCGTCGTCGCCCCTAATCCAAATCTCATTCAATTTCCTCCCCGCCTCAATATAAAATCCTAATCCAAATTTATATTCATTTCTCTGAAGCAACCGCTGTATACACAAAATTTATATTCAAAATAATTCAAAAGACAGAAAATCTTCTTGATAATATCCTTTTTAAATCCTGAACACATACATACATATTTACCATTATATACGTAAGAAGAAAATCTTAATAAAGCTCGACTTTATCAATTATGATAACGGTATATAGAAAAAAAAATCTACTGGGGTACATGCTGACTGTAAAATCTCTTCATTTCCCGTAAAATAATATTTCCGCCTTTGTATCCGAAGATCAATTTATCCTTATTAAAGTCACAGGAATAATAATTATGCCGCATATTACAAAAAATCGTATTATGTGAGACGTCTCTAAATATAAATTATCGGTGAGATTTGGAAACAGGCATGTATGAGATATTTGATACAGGTGGTAAAAGATTTGTAATAACCCGTAACAAATTTGTTTGAAAATTTATTCGTATAGGTCTGGTCTACCAAAAATCAATCGGTATTAGGACGAAGCCAATCCGACTACCACGTCAGCATCTCAAAATGAGTTATGTGGCATGGATCTTCGACCAAGTATTGATAAATTAAAATAAATTGAATTTATTTAAAGTTTATAGATTTAAGGAATTTGTAAATTTTTGGAGAATGAACGTCGAAAACTACAAAATGAAAACAGAAGTGGAAATTTCCATTTCTAATTTCACATTGGAAAAATCGTATGATTTCACGTGAAATGGTACTGAGTACTATAGGCTACTATAGGCTTACCCTGTGAATTAGTTTTTCCGTAGATCTCGAAACAAATGGGTGATACGAAGTGATGTAAAATGTGTGAATCGTTTGTGTTGTTTTCCTATAATGCCTGGTACGCAGCTAAAGTGAAATGAAATATTACATATCAAAGTAACACAAGCGAAAACGAAAATGAATATTTCGAAATTGGTATTTTTCGTATTCGAATAAAGATGTCTCTGTTTATTTCTAGACATTTTTCTGTAATGGTGTTCGTGGTTAATGGTCTAGCGTGAGTTTGATGTTGGCGTGGACATTATTCATTGTCATGAATAAAAAATTTCAAAAAACACGATGATCTATACAATGCCTACATTGCTGAAGCAATAACAGAGCCGGGTGGGTATACAATCTAAACCAGGCAATCCAAAAATACCGGCATATGCTACAGTGTCAGAATGGGTCGTACGATTTACAAAAGATCTTCCATCTGAAACTATTATAAAAGCTTTTAATTGTTGAGGGATAACCGCCAAAACTGAATTTAAAATTGAGAATCTTCATGGTCCATTGGTGACACAATCATGATACTTTTGATATAAATATCTGGCTTGCAAAATTTTCTAGTGAATTTATATAAAACGATGAGAATTGTTTTGAAAGCATTGATGGAAAGGATTTTTTTTTTTTGGATGAAACAAATATCTACCAACTTTTTTGAATGTATCAAATACATTAAATCAAATAATTCGGAAAACTTTATGGATTGAGTTGCTCGTGTGTTGAAAGCTGGACAAAGAACCGAATCGGGAATATACATTTTTGCAATTTCTGTTATCGAAAATTGGAACATAACAGTCATTACTTAAAATATTGATTGTGTGAAAATTAACGAGCATTTATACGGAGTTGAGAATCCGAGAGATGTAATAATAATATAAATCGAAAATTTTTATGGTCTTCAAATGTAATAAAATAATAACTGTTTAATGAGCCATTTTTATTTACTTTTTATATTTTTATTTTTTAACATAATTAAATGATAACAATGAATGTGATAAAATTACATAAATACTATTTAATATTTCTGAGAGGCTGAATTACAATAAATAAAAAACAAAACATAAATTTTATTGTTTATTTTATTATAAAAAAATGTCCATTAGAAAACCTAGGCGTTTTATTTGAAATTTTTGATTTGAATTTTGAAATTTGTCGTTTTTTTGGCACTCGCGAATAGAACGCATATGCTTTGTTTACGAGGGAAGACAGTAGCAACAAAAAAAGATAATTTCCTAAGAAGACCTACAAGTGGAGCAATTTTTTTACAAATGTCATTAATATGCACTCAGAAAAAAAATATGATAAATACATGATTACATTTACCATATTATGATAAAAGTTAATCATTGTTATTATTAATATCATCATTGTGTGTTAAATACAATCATTTAAATGATTGATTTTATCATACTATTATATTCTTGATCATTTTCTTGATCTTCTTCATCATAAGAATGATGATCACAAGTGGTCACAAGTGATCATCATTCTTATGATGAAGAAGATCAAGAAAATGATCAAGGATATAATAGTATGATAAAATCAATCATTTTAATGATTGTATTTAACACACAATGATGACATTAATAATAACAATGATTAAATGTTATCATAATATGGTAAATGTAATCATGTATTTATCATATTTTTTTTCTGAGTGTGACCCTGCCAAAACATATGAGCATCAAAAGTTACTCTTAAATATTTAAATAAATTAACCCTTTCAATCATAATGCTGTTCATTTTAACTGGAGGTACCGTAACCATTGATTTATATGAGGAATGAAATATCATATGTTTAGTTTATGATATATTAAGTGAGATTAAATCCGATTTAAAGTATTTTAATTATATATCGAGATCGGGATTCATATCATTCATTATCCCACTGGGCGATCTAAGGTTTCATAGGACAAAGCCGTATATCAGCAAAAAATCCTAATTTTATCATTTAATGGTAAATAAGAAATATCATTAATGAAGATTAAGAATAAAAGTGGTCCCAGAACACTACCTTGTGGAACACCACATTTAATATCCAACATATTACTTTTTACTACATTATCCATGGCATACTGTTTCCTGTTTGATAAATAGCTTTTCAGCAAGCTATACGGATCATCCCGTATACCATGGTATAATTTGCTAAGTAGCAATTCATGATCAATACAATCAAAAGCTTTCTTTAAGTCTAAGACAAGCGCTCCAATATACTTTTTAATTCCGTAACAGCTCCCTTTCTAAAACCATATTGATGTGAGTAGAAAAGTTATTTGATTCAAGAAAATTTACCAATCGGAAGAAGAGTGTTTTTTCAAAAATCATGTCAAATGCTGATAAAGTTGAGATAGGTCTGTACTTATTAATTGATAAACTGTCACCATTTTTAAAAACGGGAATAACTTTCGCAACCTTTAAACATTAGGATAAATATCAGTTAACAAACATTGATCAAACATTTGAAAAAATCTGCTCTACGTTTAACCTTCTCTCTGTGTATTAGGGTTAAATTGACCCCAGACGATTTTAAACTTGAAAAAAATACGGTTTTCCTATTTATATGGCCCATCCCGTATATGATATCCTCAACTAATATTTCACACTTAAATTATTTTTAAATTCCACAATTACCATATAACATATTATGAAAAAAAAAAACCAAGCACATTTCTGTGTACTAAGGTCAATGACCCCAAGTTATTTCCATGTATTATCTCTTCCCTATATTATATTTACCATTTAAAAATACATACCACCACAAATTTTAACCTCCATACTCCACCCATAAACATTTTTAAGCTATTTTCTTAATTCTTAATATATAAAAATCACGTGACACGATGTTCGTACACGCTAATCTCCGAATTGTTCTCATATTGTTACAACAAATATGATCCATGTGGTACGTGCGGTGCTTTTAACAAGTCATTGCCAAGCATGGACAATGGAAAATGTACAAAGCGTTCCCAAAGCAATGTATTAATGATATCATTACTGATATGGACGGTTATCTATTGTATTGACGCAGAGTATGATGGCCACACATTCACAATGCGAATGTCGAACACTACAAATCAAAAAGAAATTGATCATCAGTGGGTAGTACCAATGCCTTCTAAACTTCAGGCCGCTTACACCAAATGATGACGACACGCTAAGTCGACGTTGTTGTTGCTTTCTCTAGTTGCTTTGTTAGTGTATATATCTTAAAATTATTATTGCGCAGTCTCGGTTTAAACTTAAATTGACGTCATGTGCGCAAAATAAGATTAGTAAAAGGCCTGTAGTTTAGAAGGCATTGGTAGTACTATACTCACCAATACTTTCAAAAACGTGCAAGACTCATATTAATGTCGAGTTTTGCAGTTCTTTACACACTTAGAAATTTTGCCGCGATTTATGATGCAAACCTTGCATCGAGGCTTATACGATGCAATCGTGTATTACATTATAATGCAAAGCTTGAATTGAAAATATTTACGATGCAGTTGCGTCTAAAACTACTGCAGTCGTGTGTCGAAATAAAATTTCTATATAATCTGGGGTTAACTAGTTTTTAGCGAATTTAGAATAATTCGCTAAGGCATTGTGTATATACTTTTAATATAAGCTTAAAATATTCATGCGCCAAAAACAAAACCTGATGTTTTCGATGCTGTATAAGATAGCAGAAAATTTCCAGCAGAAAAAAATAGTTTTTTCTATTCATCGCTAGAGGCATCACTATCACAAAAATGAAATTATATCTGCTGATATTTTTTTACACCAGCAGAAAATTTTTGATATTTGTATGCAAATTAAAAATTCTCAACAGAAAGTTTTATGAAAAATCAGAGAATTTATGAAAAAGAAGAGAAAATGTATGTTTAAACATTTTGAAGCGATGAAAGTTAATTTTCTTTAAAAAACGATTTGCGTATATGTATAGTAAGGACTCTCAAAACATACTAAAATTATCATAATCATCATTATGCAAACAGAGGGCAACATCAAAAAAATCGCCATCGTTGAAAGCACTGTAACGCCAGCCTCTAATGTCGGCTAGCGTTAGCAAAAAGAAATAATAATAAAAATTTTAAGAGTCACGTGTGACACCAGAGTACAAGGATATGCCATACTTTGCCGCTAGCTCAGTGGTTGAGGTAAAATTGGTCGAGGGTTTTGTACTCTGATAATAGATCACACCGTATGGCAACGAGATCAAATTTATGCTCACTCACATGACTTACCCGATTCACATCACTTCTTAGGGCCAATCCTCTCAACTACGCATGATTAATAATAAAAAAAAATCATATTTATATCCCCACATATTGACAAAATATAAATTTATTTAACACTTCATTAATATATTAGCAAATGAAACAATATATAAAAAATATTATTTATCTTGAACCAAAAATGAAAACAAAAACAGTTACCAATAATATAAACTATTAAATCTAGTTTGCAAGAAAAAAAAAAATGTTATAACAATCCGCCAAATTTTAAGTTAATTAATATAAAAGTATTTTGAATGTTTCGCAAATGGAAACAAAAAAAAATTATAAATGGTTACCTTGTAGTATCAATAGACGGAGAAAGCGCTTCCAACGACCTTGGCACTGCAAACGGTTTCCTAAAGAACTCAATTCTAAAAGAAGAGGAACAAAAATATATAATATTAATTAACAAAAAAAAGCGGCAAAATTAGAACTAAATGTAATTGGTAAAAACATTAGAATCGAAAGATATTTAATAATTAATTAGAGTCATGAAAACACAATTGAAAATTGAATAAATTGAGAAAGAAAATGTAAGGTAAGACTTTAAGCAAAATTATAAACTTAATATAAATAAAATAAACTCATCCTTAACACAAAGGAAATATCCGTTGATGTTCAAGCACTGTACCGCACGACACAACGATACCACATGCGATGACGAAAACGGTGGATTCAACGGTGCTCTGGCTTCTACTGTAACGGCTCCTAAGTTGTCCCAAATGTATGGAAATGTTCTTTCGATTACGTCCGCAAGATCTCGCTCAAGACCACTTGATTGTGGGTATCTAGGTTTCAACGTTGACCAATCTGCAAGCTTATCCACCAAGTACAACGATATGTCCAATAATGTTCTTAACATATGACCACATGTGCCAAGTATAACGGTATGACCAATAATATCCTTAGCATATGACAAAAAAACTGCTTAACGGCCAAAATTCAGCAAACGAAGAGAAAAAAAAAATCCACGCGTACAAGGACGCCAAATAATACACACCAGCGCGTCAATCAACGCGGTATATCAACACACACGCTATTTAAATATGATCGAGACTCGTAAACGCAGTGATATTTCCAATTAATAATACTCCGCTAACGTCACGCCAAAGATTCAAATCACGCCCAACTGTACAATTATCAGATTGAGCTTTCACAATATCCCGCTTGCACGCTCACGATCTCGTAAATTCAGTGATACATTTTTTGTGTACCAACACCTCGTAACTGCTGCCTAACAAGCGCCTCGCTAAAGATTCTACCCACCACACTTTACTGTACAATCGCGCTATTTAGCACTGCATAGTGTACCCTGTACGCGCTCAAGGCGTACTCAACAAGACACTACAAATTTCACCACAGATCGACTTTTGTTTGTTTTTATTTAATGTTTCACTTCTATGTAGTTTAACTATCGATCCACTTTTAATTTGCTTTCATGTAATGTTGCGTTTCACTAAAACTATCACTTATAATTTTTAATTGTTTTTAATTATAATTTAAATGATTTTGGTTAGCACTAAATCATATTTAACCAGTTTACTTGACTAGCTCCACTTTACGAATGTCTTTTCCTAAGAGAAAGTTTTCGTTTTTTTTTTTTTCAATCAAATTGTTTGTGTTCTTATCAAAAAAAAATCTACAACTACCAAAAAAAATTATACCTGTCCTACCAGTTTTTCCCGCCAAACAGCCCAAAAAAAAAAATTACCACACCCATCAAAAAGAAAAAAAAATATACTTTGATCGCGCACTATACAGCTACGCAAATAGATAGCCGACATTTAGGTAATATTCTGAATAGTACCGATGCATTGTAACATATAGTAGGGGATCTAAAATCAATTCGCCTCACGGTGAATTCTATGGAACGAATGTTACAGCACTCCATACATTTCTGCCGACATTTTAATATAAAATGGTTTCAGTTTTTTAACAAAAGTGTTAGAAAAACCCCCTGTCACAAAACTGAATGACTTCAAAAATTGTATGGAAGGCTATTGACGCCAGGTGTGAATTTTATGTTGCTCATGTATATGGATTATGATCTCAACTACCATTTACACCAAGGGTAGTTACAGGGGGGTTTTTCTAACACTTTTGTCAAAAAACTGAAAACATTTCACATTAAAATGACTTCAGAAATTTATGGAATGCTTCCAACGATGGCGATTTTTTGATGTTGCCCTGTGTTTGCATAATGATGGTTATGGTAATTTTAGTATGTTTTGAGAGTCCTTACACTATACATACGCAAATCGTTTTTTAAAGCAAATTAACTGTCATCGCTTCAAAACATTTAAACATACATTTTCTCTTCTTTTCATAAATTCTCTGATTTTTCATAAAACTTTCTGCTGAGAATTTTTAATTTGCATACAAATATCAAAAATTTTCTGCTGGTGTAAAAAAATATCAGCAGCAAAATTTCATTTTTGTGATAGTGATGTCTCTAGCGATGAATAGAAAAACTAATTTTTTCTGCTGGAAAATCTCTGTTGTATTTAAAATGAAAAAGTAAGCCAATTCGCAATAAAATATGTTTGCCCAAGTTTTTTTTCTCCAGCCCTGTATATAGAGCAATACCATGTAGTTGTACTACTAGCGTAGCGTACGAACTTCGATTTTTTTTACATTTATCATCTATATTGTACTAGCTGACCCGGCGAACTTTGTTTCGCCCCAAATTACTTCGTCCGAGCAAACACTTTTGATTTTCACGAAAATTTATTTTGATGAGCGAAAAATCAACCAACTCAACTCAATTTTCAATAGACGTTTGAGTTAGACGATTGAGTGGCCATTCCATTCACTTTTTCCTCGAATTCAACACTAAAGGTAGGTTTATGGTCGCGTACGTTCGTTCGGTCATTTGTTCGACCAATCATCTTTTGTACAAAAATCCAGAATCGTCATTTTTGAGCAATATGATTCGTGGAAAAAATTGTCAGAATGAACGAACGAACGCAACCATAAAGCAGGCATAATGTATTGAAAAATGAATAAAAGGTCGATTCAAACTAAGGCATCTAACGAAAAATTAGTTGTTTCTTGCAAATTGACTTTATGATTTGTTAATCGTCATAGCGAACGCCAAAAGAACTAGGAACTGAATGCACTTGTTTTTATATATATCGGGTGAGTTTTTTAAGCTGAAACTTTCAAATATCTCGGAAAATAAGCCCTCTACGATCAAAATGACCATTATCAAAATTAAATCATTCTGGAGGGGAAATACATTAGTGCTAAAATTAGGACCCCTGCCCCTGTTTGTAGGGGGGTGGGGGCAACTTGGAAACTAAGATAGGAAACCCTATTTTTATTGCAGATTGGGATTCTACGGCTAAAAGTACGTAGGATTTCCTTGAAACATTTTTTCGATTCATGATAGATGGCGTTGTAATAGGCGATATTAAATTTTTTTCGATTTCTCCCACTGAGAACATTATGCATACGATTCTGCAATATGTTTGCATTAAAATTAACACGTTTGCAATGTAAATACTAGAAATTAGTTTTAAACAAATTGTATTTCTTAAATTAAAAAAAAACTACTTTTAGCGTAACCCAGGAACAACGACTGCGATGATGTTGCATAGGAACATGCGACTAAATTTGTTTGTACACAATCAACTTCAATTTCCCAACCACCCCATACTTTTCTTTCCGTTAACGCTGGATCGCGAATAAATTTGAATTTTGAATTATAGATGAAAAATGTGTAAGAATCTCAACAATTAGTTTCGAACGGATGAGATTACTTATTATATTAGTATAATTATTATTTAATTTATTATTATTATTATTATTTTCCGCGGTAAATTTTCTACTCGATTTTCAATTTGGTATCGTTTTACAATGTATTGTATTGTAGAAATACTTCGTTGCACTATTTGGCTCATTTCTTTAAATGTTTTCCTGCTTCCCGATGTAAAATTACTAATTTTCGTACTTCAATTGATGTTTCACCTTGCTTACGGCCTGTTTTACTAAAATTTGGATTAAATTAAGGTACTTCCAGTCAATTCGAAACTAAATGCTATACTGATATTGAGTGCAAAGCGTACCGCGCAAAAACAAAAAACGGATAATGATAAATAACGGTAAAATTCAAACACAAATGAAATTTTACGAATATGAATGCGACGCTTAATTTTCCTCATGTACAGATTTAAATTTTTTTCTCTGAATTGCGCCGTTATCGAAACCTGTTTTTCATCCTATAATGAAGATTAAGAGTGTATGTACTTAAGAATTATGCAAATGATTAAATTATAATATCATTTGTATATTTTTTTAATCGAGTTTTTTGGAAAATATTTAATTTACGAATACGAAAGTGACCCACTGTATATTAGTATATGTCTATGAATAAAACCACAATGTTAGCGGCAGATGCGGACGTCTAATCTATCTGAAACAACTGAAATCAGCTGTCACTATAAAAAATTGATTATAGTCAAAGCCACGTTTTGAAAACGGCCGGAATTAATTTGTATTTCCAACGCCAATGACAGCAGCGGCGCCGTCCGAAATACACTAAGTGATAAAACAGTTATAAAGCCATTAACAAATTGTAATCAGCCAACAATTTTTTTTTTAAAAGTATAGTCTCAGCTACTTGTAAAATAATTTAATATACATATATTAAGCTTTATGAAGGGAATTTATGTTAATCAGCTTTCGGGCAATTTAAAGCAAAACCATATTACATCTAAGATCACAAGCCTAGAGAAAACAATGAAAGTTGGTTTATATGGCTGGCTTATGTGGACAGTATATTACACAAAGTGTCACATTCATATGTTGAACTCTACCTATCGGTAAAATCTCAGTTCAACAACCATCTATAGTACATCCTACACACCTTATTATTAAATTATTAACACGTTCCATCTTAAGAATGTGTAAAGGATGCTTGCTGCTTGTAAAATCTATATAAGAAAAAATCTTTCTCTCGATAAAATTTAATTTTCATATTCAATTACTTATCTCATCGATCAAATAATGAAGATAAGGATTTTTTTTATTGTGTATTGTTCTTCTTGATTAATTTAATCAATTTACTTTTTTTTTTGTGTTTTGCTAAGATATGATAATGAAGTTAAGTGTAAAAATATGAAAGACAACAATATAAAAGAATGTACTGGAGGTGGAAAATCGTTTGCAGGAAAAGAATGGGACGATGGGTGACATATTTTTATTAAAGGGGTTGTGTGCGTACGATAAAACTGTAATATCTATATCTAGAAAAAAATTTGTTGCAAATCATGCTATCGTACAACGGAATTTTTAGATTGATTTTATAA
The DNA here is from genome assembly GCA_947310385.1 of Nephrotoma appendiculata. NCBI lineage: Eukaryota > Metazoa > Arthropoda > Insecta > Diptera > Tipulidae > Nephrotoma > Nephrotoma appendiculata. The sequence goes on from OX371223.1 coordinate 40,625,263, forward strand.
GGCACATTCTAGATCATTGCTTCTCATTCATTGCAATTTCCCTTTAAAGGTTAGCATTTCTAATTTTTTTATTTATATATGTATGTGTGACACGCGGTCTAATGCTAAGAACTCTCAAAACAAAAACTAAACGAAGCCTAATCGGCTGACCCGATGTCTGGTATGGAGCTATGCAACGTGCAGATGGTTAAAAAATCAAACCTATAGCCGTACGTCCTCAATTTGACTACTTGTCATATATCGTTGAAAAGTTATAACTTTTATTATTCTCATATCATTTCAAGGGTCTTGGAGAAATCAACAATTTTGTAATTGCTCTAGTTCAAAAATCCACCGTTTTAGCACTGGTAGCTAATTATTCAATTATCCTATAATATATATGTGTCGTTTGTTATTGAAAAGGTCTTGAAAAATGCTGTACCTAAACTTCACTATAATATTCGAAACTACCGTTGTAGCACTGGGAACAGTTCAACGAGCAGATCATATATGAATTAATTCCACGATTCTATCCCAAAAATTACAAACTAAAATCATGGGGCAACACTAATCAATAAAATATCAATAAAATCCTCCCAGTAATTTAATTCGAAATAAATAGTAATTTGTGTACCTATCCCAGCCCAGACTTTATTAGAAATGCCGTTAAAAATAAAATTAAAATTGGTTCCTTTCAATTCTTGCGAATTTTACCCATGCAGCCATTATAATTTCCGCCCTCAGAATGAAATCCTGTGCTTGATCAAAATGTATACCCGGTGGCTTTAACTATCTTTACTTTGTATATTCGTTTAAGGAATTCAGTATAACAGTTCAGGTTCGTAGAAGCTTCTATTCGTTGTGAACATTGGTCAACTTCAACAAGTTGAATACAGCTCAATATACCTTCCTTAGTTCTAGATCCCCTATTGATCACTTGCATCCTTTTAATAAACTTAATAGGATTGTACCTAATCCTAGCTAATCACATTCTAGAACTTTACATTGGTTCTGACTTAGAAGTTGGTACATATGAATTATCAATTATAAGCATTTTTGGAATATTTTTGGTTAACTGAACTCGGCACAGATCTAAATCCATACCCGAAGTCTTCTAGGCTATCTACTGAATAGGGCAAATCCAGGATTTCCATCCTGAAATTCATGAAGGTTACAACCTTCCAACTTCCTTCAGTTATCAACTATTATTCTAACGTCTGCATAAAGCAAATCAGTTACAGCTACCTTGATTACTTCGCTAAAACGAGGTTCCACATTTCGCATGATATATCTTCCTTTTTGGTTTTAGCCTTTATCTTATATCGCTTTGTTTATATTCAGTCACTCAGATACTAGGCTTTAGTTTATATTCAAGATGAAACTTCAAAGAAAGTTTGCTATTGAACGAAACATCACGATAATTAACGGAGTTTAATCCATTGATTGCCTACCTAAATCGGGAAGGGACAGACACTGGTAAATCCAATATTCCTATGTCTATTGAAGACGAGTATACTCGTCATAGAAGGATGCACAAGCATCTCTTACTCAATACACCACATATTTACTATAAGTAGCCTTATTTTTATGGGGCAAATGCCCACAGACTCCTCCACAAGAATTAGAAATTGATTAGGCTTATGCTGATAGTGATTACGGAGAAGCTGTTCTCCCCCTTTATTATTCAATGTTCCCGAAGTAGAAAGGCTACTATCAGATATGCGCAACACGTCATGCTGACAGATGAAGCCTGTGATTTGGCTAGAGTCCTAACGCAGCAGCTCAGATTTCTTTGAATAACGAAAATTTACGTCAAATGAAATAATGTTATCAGTCGTTAGACATATAGTATAAGGATTTTAAATAGAAATTGCTCCTGAATGTATGCAATGTAAGAAACACAAGTTTAGTAAGAATTACTAGATGGTGTTGTTTGATCTTCATGATTTTGATGTAAATTTTTTAATAAATTTTAGGGACATCTGTTGCTCCTGTCCTTCTATTTTATATCAATTTTCGACCGAACGCTTACCATCAAAGGTTAAATAATAAATATTATTAGGATCCCGCCGATTGGTTTTATGGGCAACTAATTCAGCATGGGCGAGACCTTAAATGTGCATATCCATACTGCGGTAACTTGAATCCGGTAACTTCTTCGTTTGTTTCCCCTTTACCAATAAAACGTAAATGTTTTATAGGTAAAGGAGAAAGGAGCGAAGAAGTGTAACGCGATGTTATTATTTTTTATTTATTTTAATGCCATCTGTTGGTGAATATTATAGTATCATTATTCTATGATTTGATTGGTATAATTTATTTTAATGTTTTATTGTTTTATTTTAAATCGTGTTTTTTTAATTTTCGTTCATAAATCAGGAGTGGGAAATACCGAAAACAAATTTCATCGATAATTAAAAAGAGTTTATTTTTGTTTTAAAAAAATGCGCTGCAAAATGGAGCAAAGCGTAGTATTAGACAAAATCGTCCGAAGAACTCTACAAGGTATGAACAAATTCTGTGCAATTTCAACATAATGGTAATGCGATTCACCCACAATTTGGTTATGTTTCGTCAATACCTGGGAATCAATATCCGCAGTACAACTTTAATGAACGTGTAACGTACAATCCCGTACTGAATTTGGAGACGGAAAATAATAATTCACCATGCGGAAGTCGAAGTTATCAGCCGTCGCAGAGTCAAGGTTCTCATAGCCAGACGCTGAATCCTGATCCCAGTAGCCGTGATTGTTTTACTGTTAGATGTTGAGTGAGTGTCGGTGCTAGATCAAAGTCTATTTATAGATTGCATGATACAATCATTTTGTTCGCCGCGGTATGTAATTTGAAGGGAATTTCGAAGTTATGGTATCAGTCAGTGGCAAGTGTGAGCCATGGCTGGGTAGATTTTCGTGACGCGCTTGCAACAGAGCTAGACTATCATCGGGAAGTGGCTGATGTTCATTTCACATTGACAAGTAGGAAAAGACGACCATCAGAGAGCTTGACTGAATTCGCGTATTCTATTCGAAAAATCGCAAGTGAAATTGATTTATATGACCAAACGGTAATTAAGTATATAATATCCGGGTGTGACAGTGATGAACAAATTAAATGTGCGTTAGCAATAAAAATTTTCAATCAGTATTTGAACTTATCGGTAGATTTAAAAATTCGAAAATATTATTAACGTTAAATCACTCAAGCCCGCATATCATAATGAAATTACTAAATTTAGTAGAGAGGTTTTGGAAAAAGTGCTACAACGACTTTAGGTAGAATTGATATTCAGATTAGTATTGACCACGAGATATATATTCATGTTGACGATCTAGTTGTAAGTTATAACGACCATTAGTGATAGGACGCAGTGCAGTGTATTGTCGCGTTTAAAGCCAATAATTTGTTGAAAATTTAGAAAATCAGTGATATTCATTTTGGATTCAATGTTAATAATGTAAATGATCAGTTTAGTGTGAAAGTGGCCGTGAATACCGACAATAAAAATTAAACAAAAACTTATCAATTCGACGACAATAGCGATAATCCTAATAATAATAAAGTAACCTCGAATAGTCAAGACGGTTATAAACCAAATTCGGAAACTGACGTTTTGAGTGGTAAATCCAGAGACGAGATTATTCAATGTGATAGTAGTAACGAAAATATATTTAACTTTGCTGATGAATATTTTGAGGACGACGAGGTAACTGATACCCCAAATATTAACAAATTAGTAAATCTTTCGAGAAAAAACGTTAATTTTCCGAATTCTATAGTAAGTTGAAAATTAGCGATCATAATTTAAAGCAAGTATTGACTGTTGAATCTGTTGATAGATATAGCAAGATCAGTGATGAGATGTTCGATGGTTGCGTGAATTCGAATATTGATGCAATATTACGACGTGATATTAAGAATGTGATTTTGAGTTTTCGCGAATGATTTGCATTGAATATGTCAGAAATTGGTAAAACGGACAGGGCAAGTACATATTAAAATTAATTTGAGCGATGTCGAATCATTTTCGTATCATCCATATAGAACGACTATCATTAAACATTCTAGTTTCGACTATTCATCACCGATTGTTAAAAATAAAAAACAATCAAGGAAAGGTTTCCTTTGCCAAATATGGAATATTGTTTGCACGGGCTAGGAGGTAACAAATATTTTTCAGTTTTTTAAATTCTAGAAAGTTTACGTCATTCATGACCCCTGACGGCAGTACGAATTTCTACGCATGCCGTTTGGGTTAGCAAATGAATTAGACGAAAAAATTGTAGTATATTTAGACGATATGATAATACCTAGTCGTACCACCGAAGAAGAAATCATTCTGCTCAAGAGAGTTTTAGGTTTAACATTAAAATTCAGTAAGTGTAAATTCATGGTAGATAGGCTTGAGTTCTTAGCGCATGAAATTAACGGCGATGGTATAAACCCCGGTATAGAGACAAAACTTTATGTTTTGAAAGATTTTCTATTCCAACAAACGTTCAATACGACATTTTATCGGGTAATCTTCATATTTTAGGAAATTCGTTCGAAGATTTTCGTTACTAACGGAACCACTGACAAGGTTGACTAGAAAAAATGTACAATTTATTTGGCCGACCAACAAGATCGTGCATTTAATGAAATCAAGAATAATTTGTGTCAACGTGACGTATTAGTTCGTTTTGATTTTAGAAAATCCCATGAAATTACACGAGTATTGTTAGTGATCGTGCATCAGCTTCCGTGATTTTTGAGAGATTCTGTAACAAGAACACAACGTACATGTGATCGCGAGCAATTGGGCAGGTTGAACGATACAACTGCACTCTTCTGCATTCATTGAGAACTGTGTTGGACTCTCACCATGAATAATGGGAAGATCATCATCTCAAGTGTTGTTTTTGGAGTATAATCCAAAACAAATAGCTGGTGATAAACTCACAATTCAACTTCTAGATGATGCCAACAAAAGGAGTCCATTTGATTATGAAAAACGCAATCTGATGAAAGAAGAGGCATCAGAACGAATCAAGTTGAACCAGAAGAAACAGAAGGAAAGGTTGCCGATCATCTGACATTAGTCGAGACACCGGAGGACGATTTCGAGTTGCCCAGTTCCGAGGAATAAGCGGAAGATTGAGGACAATCGAGTTTAACAGCAAGGCCGAGTGTAACGCGGCGTTATTATTTTTCGTTTATTTTAATGCCATCTGTTGGTGAAGATTATAGTATCATTATTTGTTTTGTTTTATTTTAAATCTTGTTTTGTTGGTTTACAGAAGTTATCAGATTCAAGTTACCGTAGTGTGAAAATGCACATTTAGAATAAGACTGCTCATTTGAGGTTTAGAAAATTAATGACATTGTATGAGATTAGTGACATCTAGGTTTAATTAGTAACATTAATGTTAATTTTGTTACATTTTTGTGTGGTATTGTAGATTATATCAGAATTAGCCTGGAACAGAACTAAAAGATTCCGAATATTCCGTGCGGTATAAAATTGGGGGATCAACACACAACACATTCAGAAGATATTGTATGCGAAAAATTAAAAACAAAAGAGAAAAACTATTAGTGGTGTTTTATGTGAAATAAATAGTGTAATTTAGTGTTAATTGTAGAAAGTGAATTAATAACAAATAATAGTGAAAATTAATTGTTGTTGTGTTTTAAGTGTTAAATAAGAATTGGAAACTTAATATTCCGGTTTTTGTAAACCGCCAAATTCTATGAGTGTATTCACAATCCAGTGATATGAACCGGATTTGGCTCTATTTATTGTATACATATGTTATAGGTCTCAACTGTATTAGAATCCCGTGGGTTTGTATGTACCGACTAATTTTTATCTAATCAAAAGTATACCTAAATAAATATAAACTCTTATCATTTTGGTCAAAATCAAATCAATCATTAAACCATCCAACCAAAAATGGTTAACGTATTCCACCTTGACCTTTACTAATATTTAGGGCTGTCCTCTATAAATAAACCCGAAACAGGGTTATTTCTATATTTCAATTTTAATTATTTAAATTCCCATATCGAACTCAACAATTGATTTCACAATTTTCGATATTTAGTGACGCGTAACCTTTAAATATATTATGGCTTCAAGTATTAAAGGGGCACGTCTAAAATAAATGATTGGAGCGATGGGAAGGTGAACTATACCAAAAACGATTCTGAGATGTGCGGTGAGCGTGGAGTGTGTCATAACCGCAGGCCTCAAATATACGAGAACGAGTAAAAATTTTAATTAATCGACCCATCATCATTACATCGTCGTCATCAACTTTCGCCCATAATAGATGCGTAGGTTATATCGTTTTGTATTTTATTATTATTACAAAACATTTATACAATTTTATAGCCTAATTTGTGTATGTACATGGGACTAATCGATATCATGTTTTCCACCCCAGTATAAAAAACCCCAATGGCAATAAAAATAATAAATAAAATGAAACGAAATTTGGATCGACATCGACATTCAGTACACACACAACAATTTCGTAATTGGGGTAGTAAACATAACCAATCCAACCAAACAACCAACCAACCAAGGCAAGAGCGCGGCGTTATTATGAATGAAAATTTATTTTTGTTGGTGTTTTATGGGTCGATGGAAATGGTATTTTTTGTTCCTTTTAGGATTCGTTTATTCCAATTAGATTTAAATTTGTGAAAAATTGGCTTGCGTTCGTTCGACGTATAAAACCAATTTGGAAAAATATATATTTATGTACATTGGAAAGGTACAATTTTTTCTTATAATTTATTACAAAACAGATTGCAATTGAAATTTTATTATTTTTATTTACATTAATTGAATGCCGGAATTATGTTTGATGTACTGGGCCAAATAAATATCAACGACGCCCCACTTGCAAAAATAATTTTAATTTACATTTTAAAATTTATTTTTTAATTGATTAAAACTAGCAAGTGATTCTATACTCATGCGCGTCTCGATCGAGAAGATAAACAATTATATTCTTCTTCTCGGTCAACTCATTCGTTCGTTTAACAATTGTAACCCAATTGTGCTATTTTTGTGTGCATTTTGGTTACGATGATCGAATACAGATGACGCAGTGGACACTAAGAACATGTTAAAGTTAGCCAAAAGTAAAAAAACGATAATACGAAACGATCATAATTCGAGATTTTGCCAGATAGTCACCAATCCGACTATATCAATGCGATAGCCCATGAACATAATGCCAATTCGAGGGATAGATTTTGAGTATAGGTTTGGGGTGGGTTGTAGAAGTGAAATTTTAATTTTCCCATGTTTTATTGCTAAACACTTTCGCCATTCGAGTTTTTTTCCAGATAGACATCAATTTGGCAATGCCAATTCGATAGGTTTGGGGTGGTTCTGATGAGGTTATAAGGATGAAATTTATATTTTCCCCTTCTTTTGTTGATATTATAAAATCGTAAATCATTCGAGATTTTGCTAGACACCAATCAGACTATGTCGATTCGATAACTCTTGATGCTAGGTAGGTTTTGATTATAGGTTATACCGGTGACATCTTATTTTACCTTTTCAATAACCAATTTGCTCTTGTGTGAAGTTATCCCAGCCTAGGTTTTGATTCATTTCATTCAAATATACTGTATTTGTGAAGTTAGCCCAGCCCAGAAATTTTATCAATTTTAATGAAAAAACGAAAAATTATCAAGTTTATTAAATTCGATTTGTTTTTAATATAATAAAAAAAAAATTTAAATGTAACGTATAAAAAAACTGTAAAATTTTAAGTTGCATAAAATAATGGAAATATTCAGGCAATGTAGGAAAAAAATCATTCCGTGGCATGTTCCCGAAAATCAACTCTGGGCTGAGAATTTCATTGATTTTTATATAATTTTTCGTTCCGCTCGATAAATTAAAAATTATTTCGCCAAAACTAAAAATGTCTCGGATCAGGGTAACATGATTTTTAAATGTATACACCAGTAGCTAGATTTCAGCTAAATTAGAAAAAAATCGTTAAGTGGCAAGTTCCCGAAAATCAACTCTGGGCTGGGAATTTTATTGATTTTTATATAATTTTTCGTCCATCTCGATAAATTTAAAACTATTTCGCCAAAACGAAATTTGAAAAGGACTTTAACTAAAAACTAATTATCTAACCGGTATTTCGATTATAAGAAAAAATTAAATACTAGTGCATACATTTCAAAATCATGTATCCTGACCCGATATATTTTTAGTTTTGGCGAAATAATTTTAAATTTATCGAGCGGGACGAACAATTATATAAAAATCAATGAAATTCCCAGTCCAGAGATGATTTTCGGGAACTTGCCACTTAACGATTTTTTTCTTATTTAGCTGAAATTTAGCTACTGGCGTATAAATTTAAAAATCATGTTGCCCTGATCCGAGACATGTTTAGTTTTGGCGAAATAGTTTTAAATTTATCGAGAGGGACGAAAAATTATATAAAAATCAATGAAATTCCCAGCCCAGAGTTGATTTTCGGGAACTTGCCACTTAACGATTTTTTTTTATTTAGCTGAAATTTAGCTACTGGCGTATAAATTTAAAAATCATGTTGCCCTGATCCGAGACAATTTTAGTTTTGGCGAAATAGTTTTTAACTTATCGAGCGGGACGAAAAATTATATAAAAATCAAAAAAATTCCCAGCTCAGAGTTGATTTTCGGAACTTGCCACGGAACGATTTTTTTCTAATTTCGCTGAAATTTAGCTACTGGTGTATAGGTTTCAAAATCATGTTACCCTGATCCAAAACATTTTTAGTTTTGGCGAAATATTTTTTAATTTATAGAGCGGGACGAAAAATTATATAAAAATCAATGAAATTCCCAGCCCAGAGTTGATTTTCGGGAACTTGCCACTTAACGATTTTTTTCTTATTTAGCTGAAATTTAGCTACTGGCGTATAAATTTAAAAATCATGTTACCCTGGTCCGAGACATGTTTAGTTTTAGCGAAATAGTTTTAAATTTATCGAGCGGGACGAACAATTATATAAAAATCAATGAAATTCCCATCCCAGAGATGATTTTCGGGAACTTGCCACGGAACGATTTCATTCTAATTTAGCTGAAATTTAGCTACTTGTGTATAGGTTTCAAAATCATGTTGCCCTGATCCGAGACATTTTTAGTTTTGGCGAAATAGTTTTTAATTTATCGAGCGGGACGAACAATTATATAAAAATCAATGAAATTCCCAGCCCACAGATGATTTTCGGGAACTTGCCACGGAACGATTTCATTCTAATTTAGCTGAAATTTAGCTACTGGTGTATAGGTTTCAAAATCATGTTACCCTGGTCCGAGACATTTCTAGTTTTAGCGTAATAGTTTTAAATTTATCGAGAGGGACGAAAAGTTATATAAAAATCAATGAAATTCCCAGCCCAGAGATGATTTTCGGGAACTTGCCACGGAACGATTTTTTTCTAATTTAGCTGAAATCTAGCTACTGGTGTATACGTTTCAAAATCATGTTGCCCTGGTCCGAGACATTTCTAGTTTTGGCGAAATAGTTTTAAATTTATCGAGAGGGACGAAAAATTATATAAAAATCAATGAAATTCCCAGCCCAGAGTTGATTTTCGGGAACTTGCCACGGAACGATGTTTTTCTAATTTAGCTGAAATCTAGCTACTGGTGTATACATTTCAAAATCATGTTACCCTGATCCGAGACATTTTTAGTTTTGGCGAAATAATTTTTAATTTATCGAGCGGAACGAAAAATTATATAAAAATCAATGAAATTCTCAGCCCAGAGTTGATTTTCGGGAACTTGCCACGGAACGATTTTTTTCCTACATTGTCTGAATATTTCCATTATTTTATGCAACTTAAAATTTTACAGTTTTTTTTATACGTTACATTTAAATTTTTTTTTTATTATATTAAAAACAAATCGAATTTAATAAACTTGATAATTTTTCGTTTTTTCATTAAAATTGATAAAATTTCTGGGCTGGGCTAACTTCACAAATATAGTATATTTGAATGAAATGAATCAAAACCTGGGCTGGGATAACTTCACACAAGAGCAAATTGGTTATTGATATGATAGTGTTGCCTGATTATAAAATTTTTTTTTCTGGGACAGAATCCTGGGATAACTTCACATACGTTAAAATTGGTTGCAATTCGAGATTATGCCGCAGACATACACCAATCTGACTATGCCAATTTGATGGCCGGTGACCACAGCTAGATTTTTATTATAGATTTTACGTGGGACTGATGATGTTATAGGGGTGAAATTAAGAGTTTCCACTTCTATCGATAAAATCGTCTATCATTCGAGATTTTGCTAGATACAGACCCATCTGACTACGCCGATTTGAAACGATGGCCAAAGGTAGATTTTGATTAAAGGTTTAGGGTGAGTCTGATGAGGTTGTAGGGACCAAATGTCATATATCTTTCATACAGCCGAAAATTGTCGATAAAGAAGTTTAATAATTGTCAAGCTCTCCACGGTTTGTAATTGTCGCTAAAATGGCTTGCAATTCGAGATTATACCAGACAGACACCAATCCGACTATGTAAATTTGATTACTCATGACCACAGCTAAATTTTTATTATAGGATTAAGGTTGATCTGATGAGGTTATCTAGGTGAAATTTTGATTGTTTCCATGTTTTTTCGATAAAATCGTTCGTTATTCGAGATTTTGCCACAGTCACACTAATCTGACTATGCCAATTCGATTGTCTATCGCCATAAGTAGATTTTGATTTTAGGTTTGGGGTGGGTCAGATGAGGTTCTACGGGGTAAAATGCCACATATGTTCATCCATCATGCGTGATTTTGCCAGTTAGACACCAAACTGAATAGGGTTTAGGGTGGATCCGATGAGGTTATAGGGGTGAAATTTTGATTTTCCTCATGTTTTGTCGATGTTTAGTCGACTTGGGGAAAATCAAAGTTTCACTCCTATAACCTCTTCAGACCTACACCAAATCTATAACCATAACCTCCCACCTCAAACTTAGAATTAAAATCCTCCTAGAGTTATATTTTATAGAGTTCTCATAGTCAGACAGACCCCGCTCACTTAGCAAAATCTCAAATGGTGAACAATTTTACCCTCGAAACAACGGAAATTGGAACATTTCCTCATAAACCAACTTGTAACCTATTAAGCGGGGCAAGTAGGAACTCGGCTCTGAAGTTGGTTGCATTAAAATATACTGGAACACATCCAAATCTCTCGCCATTTTGTATATATGTTGCTTAATCATTTTTGCTTCTATGACATAAGGTTCAGTCATTTACTACATAGCTGTCGTTCCGTGTGCATCAATTTTAAGAGATGGGTGTCCAGCAACGTTTACGTCATTGCATTCTATTCTGTTTTCAAATAAAAAAAAAACGCTGTCAAGCTATTGAATTGATTAATTCGACTTTAAAGTGAATATTCTGTGACTCATCCAACAATAAAAAAGGGGTTTGCAAGATTTCGTGATATCAATTTTAGTCTGGCGAATGAGCCAAGTTGAGTTTTACTGGATGAAAATCGGTATCAAACACAAAACGAGCTTTCCGAACAGTTAGGAGTTACTCACCAAGCAATATCACTTCGACTACATGCAATGGGCACAATACGAAAGAAAGGAAAATGGGTTCCTCATAAACTGACCGAAAAAAGTAAAAAAGGATGGGGGGCGGGGAATGATGTTCAACGGGTGATCAAAAGTAGATTTTGTACGATAATCCTAAACGCAGAAAATCCATATGGGATGATTCAGGTGAGCCATCAACATTAGTTGCAAAACTGAATATTCATGCCAAGAAAGTGTTACAGGGTGTCTGGTGGGATTGAAAAAGAGTCATTTACTACTATCTTTTGGAACCTGGTCAAACTGTTACAGCTGAACGTTATCAGGCTTAATTGATCAAATTAAGTAATACTCTGGAGGAAAAAAGACCATTTACGAGACAAGGAAGGCGGAAGGTGCTATTCCTGCAGGACAACGCTCGTCCTCCTACAACAAAATCAAACCCGGGAATTCATCTTATCCGTAGGGTGGGACGTTTTACAGCATGCGTCGTATTTTCCACACTTGGCTCATGTTTGAAAGTTCAACGGTTCATGAAACTTAAAAATGTGCAAACATTTTGGCTAAGGCCATTTTGAAAAACATGAAACATCATGGGAAATGTTCAATATAATTTATTGATTTTCTGCGGTCATATAAGAGCTTCTGGTCAATGAATTTCTGGTAAATGTTCCCCAAATTGTCCATGTAGGTTTAGTATGTACCTTAAATAAAAGAAAAAGAACAATTAATTTTGCCCAAAACTTCCCACTGTCAAAAGTCACTAGGATCTTCCAATTTGTGGAGTAAGTTGAAGTATGAAGTTTTAATCTGATCAATCAATCCAGTCTGGGCTGTACAGGGGCAAAAAAACAGGTTTTTCTCAAATCATTTTCCTCATCATTTATTTAATTTAGAATCTTTTAGTTCATAATCGTTTTTGTCGTAAATGACATAATTTTCAAGATATTTCCAAGAAACGTTTAATCCCGATCAGTCAGTCAGGGATGTAGAGAACCAACGGACATTTATTTGGTCAAAACTACCCTTCTTGATTTCGGCGCTATAGGTAGTGAATGGTAAATTTGAAAAAATCTCGAGCTCAATAATGTTCATGATTATTATACGTAAAAAAAGTAAAAACAGCCGAAAGTATTGGTTACTTGTGGGATTTTGAGGTATTGTCCAGAAACAAAAAATTATTAGAAAAAATTTTGTCGATACATTTTTCCCAAATTTTTCACGTAGCCTCAGTATGATCTTATCTACTTGTGGGAGTTAGATATTAACAATAATCTAAAACTATTTATTTGGCCGCAAAATGAAAATATTGTTTTTCGAAATCTAAACGATAATCGAGATAATTTTTTTTAATAGATTCTAAAGTTTCGAATCCAAAATACAAATGCACTGTAATTCTGTATTTACTTATAAAGAATTGGGCGACAAGCACCAATCATTGACTCATTTCAGAACCTTGTTCAACATACATTTTAGAATCACAATATAAACCTGCGATACAAATTTCACAATCATTGATTAAGAATTAAACAAAGTTCTCACATCATAGTCAAAATCCATTTTAATCGTGTACCATGGACAAATATCAGAACTCCATCTAAAATGTATGTTTTAATCCAAAATCAATTTAGAAACCAACTTTCATAAGGATTGGTTATGAAATGGCCATAGCCAATGACCTATGGCCTATGATTTAGTCCAGTTGTTTTCATATCCTAGAATTTTGTCCAAAACTCTGTCACTTTAGAATCCTTAACCAATCCTAATAACCAAATTTTATCATATATCGTTAAGAAATGGCGCAGATACATGGAACATTGCAAAATTTCATTTATACCGAATTTCTTTAGTTCATTTTAAGGAACACTTTTAGGATTTTATTCCACTGGAATGTCTTATTTTGTGAACAAAGAGAAGAGAAATTCTCTTTTGTGGTAGTGCTGCCACTTGTAGCGAGTAGCGTTATCTCTTATTTTATATAGCATAATTAATATGAAGTTACGGTATTTTTTCCGATATCGCTTCTTGTAGTTTGAGTTATTTAGGCTGTGTGCCAATCTTAAGGTAAAGGTCAATTTTAGGTCAATTTTTCGGTAAATTCAATTATTTTTTAAAAACTCTATGGCAAACTGATCGAAAAATCTGCCCTAAAACCGTTTTTTTACTGTAGTAAACGATTTACCTTGAGTTTGGCACACAGCCCTAATTATATTTGGGGCTCAGCGTATTTAATCTCGAAGGACCAACGTTTGATTAGACAGCTTGTGTTTGTGCTCGCTGGAGCTATGTCTGAAGGTTTTAATATTTTTGTTTATTAGCAAATTACCATGAGGTCTGGAATTGCAATTGAAAGGTCTTATTTATACATAAAATTTTTGCTGCCTAACAGATTACAGGAAATAGAACAAATACAAAAAAAAATGTTGAATACAACTCGGTGTTTTGTTCAAGTGTACCATAACCCGTTCGAAAGACCCTTGTTAGTAAAGAATTATTGTATTATTGAGGTTAGTTGGTTAGTTTGGACACTTCTACTGACTATCTTCCTTCCACTCACCATAAGGATGAGGAGGGTACTTCTCCAAGTAATTGTCTATGATTTGTTACATCCTTTTTCTGGTTTTCGCTTTTAGAATTAAAGAAATACACGAACATCATTCTTATGATCCCAAACAATTACCTCATGATCATTTTCCCCAAACAATATTTCACATACATGCCACCCCTTTTTTTGTTATTCTTTTCCTTCTCCCTTCTTCTTTTCCCTTCCTTTTTTCTCCGTTTTTCTTTTTTTTAAGTTTGAGGAAATAATAATTCTTATAAAGACAAAATTGCAATGCATATAGATTTGAAAAATATCTTTCCATCGAATCCAATTAAATCATTGGATGCAACCTTTGTTAAAATCGGCGGAAAAATTCTTAACTAATCTTTCAAGCTATATTCAACCGCGAATAACTATCGTTTGTTACATTCAGTTGCAACAACCTAAATTCAATTAGGTACATAAAAACAGACACACAAAATAAATTCAATTGTTTCTGTGTTCGACATTAGATGGCATCTCATCATACAATTAATTCAAATTCAATATTTTTCCTCAAGAAGTCATTCAAATTTAACCACAACTGTACACCTAATTGCATCCGCTGCAAGGCACAAATACTAGACAAATCTGTGAGGCAAATTTCACAGTGTTTAACCGAACACCAAAGGCCTATTGCTGATACCAAAGATCACCTCAACATTGAAAGCATTATACAACTCATTGCAACCCAATTCAATATTCTCCTCAAGCCAACAACTGAACTTGCTTAGATCAAACAATCGAAAAGCATTACACTACAACGAAATATTTTCAACCACAGTATGTTTAAGCAGACAAAGAGCCATTCCAAAACTTTACATATAATCATCTCGCCTATCGACCTATAGGCAACATTTTGAATACAAGTACTAAAATTCACGATATAAGCGTTTGACTCACACCTTTAAATGTACAACCGCTAATCGATAAACTAAGGCTAGTTCATACTACTGTACCAAATTAACATGCCCTCGCCTCAAATAAACGAATGAGTCTTTTGGTCCTAATTCCAAATCCCACCAAAATATTAGTTTTTAACCATCAAATCAATAAAGCAAAAGCTAGTGTCCATTTATTTAAATTTCAGAAACTTGTACATTTGATCTTCATAATAAAATTCACAAACCTACAAAAATGCACTCAGGATTCTCATTGGAATTTTGAGCAATTTAAATTTTTATTCATCACAAAAGTTAAATTGTTTTTGTGCTCGACTTTAGGTGGCATATCGTGCATTAAGGTGCAACCTATTACAATTTTTGGTTTTGAACTTCGACACGACACCAACAAACATGAACACAGCAACAATAACAAGCCCATGTTAGTGACGTTCGATTAAAATCAAATTTAAAAGTGGAAAACAGTTGCTCAATACAACAAAATCTGTTTAATATCTTTAGTGTATCATTCAATGCAAAGTCAGTTATGGATGACTATGAATGGCTCCATTATAGGGCTCCAAAAAGAAAAGTACTCTTCCCATGCGCGCTTCACTTAGAGACGAAACAACAATGATCACAATTCAATTTGAGGAACTCCAGCTGTACACAAACAACCATGCTATGCAACTCCGATGGTGCACCTCCAAAAACCACCCGAACAAACAATTCCCAAATTAAAAGCCCATTGCCTACACGTCCACCATACTCATGAAATTCATGTCAATTGGCATCAAAAGCAATCCCACATCACTTCGCGCCAACATTTAAACACGATTTCCATAAGGGATAACAAAGTTTGATCATTGAAATAAAGCAATTATGCAAATGACATGAGCTTACGCTTTATCTTCACTCGAAAACCCTATGCTGATTGGTGAACAATCCCTCAAACTACGCCGAGGCGAAGTATAAACAGATACACCACCCTATCAAGAATACGTCATATTAAAAAATCAAAAACTCGAATCAACGACAGCTGCGTTGAAAATATCGTTCTGTGCTGACCAACTACAATCCAGCCCCTTACCAATTCGATCCGAATGAAACAATGTTATGCACAACAATTAATACGTCTTACAACAGCCCAATTGGTTTAACCCTTGCACTCACCTTTCGACTAAATATTAGAAACCTCAGACAATATACTAACATTTACAATGACAATCACAAAACTACATTGTATACTACCAAGTGCAAGCCATGTACGGCTTGTTATTTATATATTTAACATGTTCGCGCAAATAGCTATACTGGAACAGTGACGAGAATTGGTTGATCCTTCTTTAAAAACAAGTGTAATCGTGCACCTGCCTATCTGTACATATGTCCAATCAAATTCAAATTCACTTACCTTGTTACGGCAACTCTACATGTCTAACCACACCGAAGATGTACCAAGAACGCGAAGAAATTACTTCCAGAGCCCCCATGAAAACCACGTACACTAAGAGAAATATATACACCCTCCTTCCCCCTTCCCTCCCAAACAAAAATTTTCAAAATACGCTAGTCAATAAATGTTCGAGTCAACTCCGTCAAAATGATCGACTCATCTTAAACAATATTCTCAAACTTCCCACGAAAGCCACTCCATGCCACAATGTAACGGAAAATTCACCCGCGCTCGCATCCGACGCCCAGCATGGCTAGACTAAGACTCTATACCTCTCCGGGCCTGTGGGACTGTCTACACAGCTTCCTGTCATCAATAAATATATCATCAAATCGAAGCCACGTTCATGTACCACAAGCAATCCAAGCCAATATGGCATTACCATAATAAGAATTACGTAGTAATTCCAATTTTTAGGTTATGTAATCTTTATTTTTTTTTCACACAAATTTTTTAACACACAACTAGTTTATTAATTAATTATTAGTTATTTATTAATTAATTATACTGCTAGCTATTTAAAACATATAAATAAATAAAACAAAATTACAATTAATAATAAAATTAAAATTTCATACAAAGCAAGATAAAAATAATTAAATAAGAAAATAAGAAAAAATGAATTATTATATTTTCATTTTGCGTGAGTCGACGGTTCAACAGAAACTCGGTGATGCTGGTTTTTAAACTGAACAAAAACTCTGGCAAAAAAGATCGCATATGTCAGAGGGGGTGAATTAGCAGAGGAGTTGAAAAAATCAGCATTGAAAACAGTAAGTGTAGTCGGCAGGAACCGATGAAATTCTCACAAGATGAGACTTCAGAAAATATTATTTCGTTAGCAAATAACAGGTTGAGATATTTACTAGGATTGTTGCTTATCCAGTTTCGAATGCCAGCAGAATTTTGGTATTTGCCTTTTCGTCTATCGATTAAAAAGTAAACATACCTGTAGATATTTAAGAGGAACTGCGATAGTGTCAATATTCAGGCATTCTTTAGTGCAATCAAAACTGATGAAGCAATTACGTATCTGATCGGCAATTTGAGACAAATTTTGATGCAGGTGACAACCAAGGTGTCAGCAGAGGATTGACAAACCCCTCGGTCGTTGACCGTTATATTTTATGGACAATCCTTAAATACGTTTAACCAATTCTCGCTTTCATTAAATTTACATAGGCTCTCTCTGTCTCTCTTTCTGGCACTATATCTCATCAAGAGATTTGGCCGCCTCAAAATGAGGTTTCATAATCATATTTTCATTTCGGATAATGAGTGATTAATTCATTGATCCTAAACCAGCAGTGAAATTTTTGGAATAGGTACGAAGGGCCGAATGTCGAAGGGCCGAATGCCGAAGGGCCGAATGTCGAAGGGCCGAATGTGTCGAAGGGCCGAACGTGTCGAAGGGCCGAATGTCGAAGGGCCGAATGTGTCGAAAGGCCAAATGTGTCGAAGGGCCGAATTTCGAAGGGCCGAATGGGTCGAAGGGCCGAATTTATTTTTTTGTTTTTAGAAATATACATAATTTTTTAAATTTGTTGTTTGATAACAAAATAAAATATTTTAAGAATATTTTTATATTTTTCATATTTTTTTTATAGAATATGTTGTAAATTTTTTTTTATTAAACGTAAATGAATTTCTTATCAATTTATGTATTTTAATATTTTTCATCTTTGAATATTTATGAAATTCCAGGTGTCCGATCAGCGATACATTTTGGTGAAATAAAAACAAATTAAATAAAAAAACAAAAAAAATCAAAAAAAAATCGGCCCTTCGACCCATACGGCCCTTCGACCCATTCGGCCCTTCGACATTCGGCCCTTCGACACTCGGCCCTTCGACACATTCGGCCCTTCGATACATTCGGCCCTTCGACATTCGGCCCTTCGACATTCGGCCCTTCGACACATTCGGCCCTTTGAAATTCGGCCCTTCGACATTCGGCCCTTCGACATTCGGCCCTTCGACACATTCGGCCCTTCGACACATTCGGCCCTTCGACATTCGGCCCTTCGACATTCGGCCCTTCGACATTCGACTCTTTGATATCATACCAAATTTTTTCCTTGACACCACCGGGAATCAAACCCGGGACCTCCGGTCGCTGGAGCAACCATGCTGACCACTTTGCCCCCGGGGCGGCAAACCAAAACAAATTTACATAGGTACTCAACATAATAATAATTATTGCAAGAACAGGATAGAATTTTACCCAAAATTCACAAAAATACCTGTAAACAATCGACGGACCAGTTTAAAACGGTTAACAGTTTGAAAATTATATAATTATCATCACAGGGATGGAAATATTAGTTAACCTCAACTATATTTGCCTCAACCTAATTAGCACATGCAAATTTATTTAAATTCTCAAATTAAAATATACGACAAGCGCTGCTAATAAATGTCAAAAACATTTAAGTTTTCCCCAATTTTTCATAATTATTTTGTTGTTGTTTAATTTACATAATTATGTTATGCGTTTCCTGATAACTTTTAATTAAAAAATTTGGTTTTGAGTTGAAAACAAGTCAACTGAAAAATTAGATTTGTTTAATTGTGAGCTTTGTGCTAATATTATTTCCGGGTGGCATAATATCGGGTACGTATGTGAATCGACAATCTCAATACGTTCATATCCTCGTACATTTCTATAACAAATAATTAAGTAATCGTTTCGTATCATTCCGTATACATAAAATGAATAGGATGGTGATGATTCAATTTAGCAGCAGCATAAAAAAAATCTGGTGAGACATCAGACAGCATAAATAGATAATAAATTAAATTAAGTGAATGTTGTATACAGGAGGATTTTCACACAGATGACAGATAAATTCTAATTAAATTTCTTATTCATCCTTAAACATTAAGTAAATAAATAAAACTTTCATTTGCATTTTCTATTTAATTTGTTTATGAGGAAATTCGAAAGTTGCACATAACATGTAGTACTTAGGTACACACTCGTACATACATTGCGAACAATACCAAAAAATATAATAAAATCTTCTTATTCTTTTTCATATCCGTATATGTTAACAATTTGATTATGTGAATTTTTCTGATATACTACAGAACAAATACAATGTTGTGATATCAGAGCACCGGTATCAGTGTATAGTCAGTGTTGCAAAATCCCCAATTAGCATCGTACAGTTGCTATATACGAGTACAATAATAAAGTGAAGACAATTGTTTTAAACATTTCGTTATCTATACCAAATTTGTATGCAGTGTTTACTTAGATAATTAGTGTAAATCAATGGGACGAAACGCTTTGAAGGCGTTTGTCAAAATTACATTTTTACTCACTTCAAAACTAATGATTTTTTACAAACTCACTATAAATTTTAATATTTGTAGTTGATTGAAAACAAAATAATTTTCCATTATGGCTCAGGATAGTCACAAAACGCACTCATTTTCATTTATTTATTTTAAAATTAGAATCATCAAATTTTGTATAGGGGCTAGCTATCCTCTACCAACAAGACGTTGACTGCGAACATGGAGTGGTGAACCTCCCGTGAAGGTTAGTTGCAAATGTTGTTTTTCGCTTTATTTTAATTATCGTTCGTTATTATCTGTTTCGTCATTATCTACTAACAAAAGAACAACTGAAGTCTCATCACTTTAGTATTGACAGGTATCTTAAAGGTTCTTAGATAAAATAACATCACAACAATATTGAACATTTGCTCGAATATAGGTTCAAGTAAATTTGTATTGAGATGAAAGAATACACAAATAATGAAAAATCGTTACTAATTGGCCGGAAAATTAAATTTTCTTGCTCTTAATGAATACTATACGTATCGTGAATTGTATATTATCGGAAGTCGAAATTAATTAAGTTTTGTGTTGTCGTTTACTTCCACAACGCTTAAGATGACAAATTAATTTTCTTAATATAGACGGAAATTAAATCTTTTGTTGATATGTATTTTCTGGTTGATTTTTTTATTTATTTAATAAAAAGATCAGTCAGAAGATGTTAGTTGCATAGTAGATCAGATGCAGCTATGAATTAGGCCTTAGGTAACCATTACACCTTCCTCAGGTAACCATTACACAAAGTTTTGTATTATTAAATTTTTAAGGGAGTTTCTGTTAATTCGTATTGAATTGAGCTTGGTCGTCTAGCATGCTTTACTTTAAGACAGACATCTGTTGATTTTCCATTATTCGATGATTTCCTAAATTGTGTTGATTTTGAAAATTTCTAATTGTTTCGGAGGCTCTTCAATGCCCTCTAATAATTCCTGAAATCTGACAAACATGTTTCGTGTAGAATTTCGCGCACTGTAAAGATATTTGCATGCTTTAAGAAGATGAGTGGGTGTTTTATCACTACTATAAATGCAGGTTAGATCTAATTTACGTTGGGTAGGATCTGTAAGCCATCTTTTGAAGTCGTCTATTTAGTAGTTTGTGGGTTATATTTTATTGTTTGTCTATAATTTTTTCTTTAAACAAGGTTTTTGCTGTTATTATAGCTTGAGGAATATTTGGGTTAGCGATTATTAGCAATTGTTTTTTAAAATAGTTAATGGTGTTGGTGGCATTGGTGTTTTGGGTCCCTTATTTGTTATATTTGATAATCAAACTCCTCAAGTTTTAATTGCCACCGGATCAGTTTGGAATTGGGCTCTTTTAGGGACAAAAGCCACGTTAGTGTTTTATGATTCGCTATAATGGTGACTCTTTTTCCGAACAGATACGGGCTGAAATATTTAGTTGCGCCGACTATCGCTACAGGCTCTTTTCAATCGCAGAGTAGTTTGGCCAATTTTAGTCAGAGTTCTTGAGGCATAACAGATAGGAATATATTTTCCTATGATTCCTTAACAGAGGACTGCTCCTATAGTACTATGTTATACGTATCAGCCGTAATAATAAAAGGTCTATCAAAGTCGGGGTATTGTAGGATAGAATCGCTAAGAAGTTGATTGCAACTCTCGAGAAATGTAACGAGGTTGTTACGACTTCCTTCGGTGTCATAACGTTGCGCTCCCCTGCAATTTTTTTTTTTGTGTTTATTTCACAAAAATTTCGTTACCATCAAACAAGTAATGCACTATACTGGTGGCATTGCCGTCTACCCTATGGCATTGAGATTAAAGTTCCTAATTGTGCATGGGCCCTATTGTGCTGTTTTGTTTTTACCCACTCCTATTGTATTATGTAAACGTCGAGAAAATTATGGAGCGAGGCCAATGTGTACCTTGTGCGTGTATGCGACGAGTGAAAGTATAGAAAAATATTTTTATAGTACTGTAAAAATCTGACCTCTGTCTAGATTTTGGTTTGTTTATGTGAATATTTGGGTTGCCACTGGTGAGTTCCAAATATTCACTGAGAATTAAACTAACTGTTGTTTTGCGTTTATAATTCAATTCAATTCTAGTTTTATTACTTCAATAAACCGGGTTTTATACATAAAATATTGCTTACGCATGAAATCGACAATAATTATATACAACAAAAGTACAATATAAAAAAGAAAGAAACATTAAACCTGTTGAATTTGCTACAATATACAATATTCCACCCGTGTCGCTACTGTGTCATCGACCGCTTGGAATATTGTGTTATTGCGCATGTTGACATTGATTCAACATATTCCCGGGCCTACTGATGTCACACCTCTGTTAAACCATGCTTTCGTTGGCTCTCTCTAGAGGAGATGGCGGCCGGTGGTTTGCAATGCATCTTCCTCTTAATTTGTTTGCTACCCAGATGACTCCTATTATTACAGCACTCCCAAATAGAATGTGAATCATTGCGTAATGGTGGATATGATGAGCACTCTGACGATGAAAGGTAATCTGTTCATCACCTTTCAATGATTCTAGCTGATCATCCAATCCGGTTGTTTCTGGTGTGGTTAGTAAATTCAATTGATCCACCTCGTTTGCCTTATTTTTGACCACAGCACTGAATTCCCGTAGGTTGTTGGCCCTATGCATTAAATGAGTCGCCTGCTGAGCAAATTTATTGATATTGTGTTTAGCTGTTCCTACAGCAATTAATTGAACGTCCGAGTCTCTGAGCACGCAACCGGATTCGATTTCCACTATACCGGAACCTACGATAGTATAAGATTGGATTCTAGACCCACATATGGCATCGATTGTGATTTCGTTGGGTATCACATATATCCACTGATTGGCAGCGTGAAGTTTGATCCAATGATTACTAGCTTTGGTTGACCTAGTGCCGCATACGGTGTCCAATTCGTTCTTTCGTTGTAGTATTGCTACCTCACATGACGTTTGATTTGACGGAGTGTTGATAATTTGTGATACTTCGCATAAGAGATGTACAGGTTTAAATACTTGACATTTATGTACGTCTTCTCTGGTTAATAATGCGAAGTGTTCACGCCGATTGTCCATTGCTATATAGTCAGTGGAGCTAATGATTTGTGACTGAGTGCTTCCATGGATAATGTTGGGAATTGGGACTACAGCTATTAGTGTATAGTCCCACACGAACGATAGTGGTAACGTGATTTCAATTATTACATTTTTTTGAGTTACTCGGCTGCGGATTTGCATGCTTTCATACACATGGTGGAGGTCGTGAATGTCGTGTCCTGGTAGAGTAATGGTTACCGGCACGCGTTGTCGAATGAATTGTAACTCTTCTTCCAACTGACTTGGAGTGAGTATGGAGGGATGCAGGACATCTTGATGAGCATGATAAATCACGTTGAGTAAGCCTTGTTGCGTGTCCTGGAGGCTCTTTAGAACTAGCATCATTTCAAAAATAGTCATTAGCGTAGATCGCACTCTGTCTTCATACGTTCTATATTCGTTTAACTGCAACATTTCCTGCCGCAAACGATGTTGATCCTTAATTAAGTTGTTTATAGATGCCGTGGTGAGGTTTGTGTTATGTTTTACCAAATTGATGGTGTTATCCACAATAGTTGTTTGATTTTTGATGAGAGTCAAGAGATAATTTTCGTCACTGTTAATTTGTTCAAAATAAGACTCATACTTGTCAGCTTCTCGCTCGGTGAGTACTCCAAATAGGTCCCCTAGTACAAGGCCCACTGAGTCACCGAGCCCTCGCTTCATCCGTTTACGATCCTTATTACTTTCAAATAACAGCTCGTTGTCTGCTATCAAATAATTATATTGAAATAAGAGTTGCTGAAGTATGATGTCACATTTTAAACCGGACAGCTCCCTACAAACTGATTGTAACTCTGTGTGGGCTCTTTTAAAGTTTTCAATTTCCTCCCAGTAGGAAGATAAATTGTATTGAACAACTAATGTCCATTTTGTCGCCACAATCTCCAACTTGCCCAATTCCTCGAAATGTATTCCAATAGAATGATTGAACGGACTTATTTCGATGTTGCTGCTCACAAGACCGAATAGGCAGCACACTGAAAGGATGGCTAGTGCCATGTGGTTCATTTTTCCTGTCGCCTTGGTTCGACGGTGAGGTTGTTGCCTGGATACCAGTTTGCTGTTTTGAGTTGGAATTGCACTGGCCTTCCCGGTGGTTGTTTCCCTGAGCGATGCAATGGCTTTCATAGGTAACATCTCACTTGAATCGTCGTTGATAGGAAGTTTGCACAGCTTTGTTATTGGTCGTTTGTAGGTCGCGTCTTTACACTTTACTGTTACGATTCGTACCAAGTCATCTTTTCCGGCGTGAGTGTCTGTGATCCGTCCCAATTTCCAGCGAGTTGGGGGTAGTTGATCATCCTTTACCAATACTAGATCGTTTATTGCCAAATTTGGCTGGGAGGTTTTCCACTTGCTTCGTTGTTGAAGTTGGTGAATGTATTCAGAAGACCATCGCTTCCAAAAGTCTTGCGCCATTTTTTCGACCATGTGCCATCTCGTTCTTAATCCTATGTTGCTGATAGTCGCTTCCGGCATCGCCTTAAGAGCATCTCCAATGAGAAAGTGTCCTGGTGTTAGCGCTGTTGTATCTGTCGTGTCGTTGGTTAATGCGATCAGCGGCCGAGAGTTGAGAACCGCTTCGATTTGAGTGGTGAGAGTAGTTAATTCTTCGAATGTTAGAGTTGAATCTCCTATTACTCTCTTAAGATGAAATTTCACGGATTTTATTCCTGCTTCCCAGATTCCGCCAAAATGTGGGGTATGAGGTGGTATGAAATGCCATGTCGTTTCATCACTGGCTAACATGGCTGCTACGTCGTCAGGTAATGTGGTCATCGCTGAACTGTACGTCTTCTTCATTACGGAATTTGCACCCACAAAATAGGTTCCGTTGTCAGAGAATACAAAGCCCTCGTCTAGAAACGAATCTTTTGTAGGCCGCTATGAATGCCTCTGTTGTTAGGCTGCTCACTATCTCAATGTGTATGGCCTTGGTTTTCATGCATACGAATAGGGCAATGTATCCTTTATAGGATTTGTTACCCCGACCCTTGGTGGTTCTTAGCTGGATGGGTCCTGCGTAGTCGATTCCCGTTTTAGAAAACGGTCTTCCCGGGCTCACTCTTGCTGATGGTAGACTACCCATTAGTTGCTCCATGTGTTTTTGTTTGTAGCGAAAGCAGGTTATGCATTTTTGTATCAATTGTTTTACAGCTCGTCTCCCATCGATGATCCAATACTTCTGCCTCAGCATTGCAAGGGTAAGCTGTGCGCCACCATGTAATGTGTTTTGGTGAGCTTCCTCAATTATCCGTTGAGTAATTATGTTGTTTTTGCTTAGAATTGCAGGCTGTTTGCTGGCGGTTGTCAGATTGGAGTTTTGGAGACGTCCCATCACACGGAGTAAGCCTTCGCCGTCTAAGAAGGGGTTTAATGAACCTAGCTTACTGTCCTTTTCTAGCTTTCTGTTCTTGTTCATGCAGGCGATTTCTGGCCCGAAATCTTGGTCTTGGGTTATTTTTATAATTGCTGTTTCTGCTGCCTTAAGTTCATTACCGGTTAGCCAACCCTTGTTACGACTTTCTTGTTGGCAATTATTTATGAATCGTAGACAATATGCGACCGTGCGCTTGATTTTACTGAATGTGGACAGCCTGTTAAATAAATCTGCAAGTATGTGTGACCCTTTTATTACCGTCGCCAGCACTCTCTTTTCTTCCAGCTCTGCTTGTAAATCTGATGGTGGGTCCGGAACGAGTTCTTCAGTATTCCACTGCGGTGGCATAGTTGTTAGGAAGCTTGGTCCATGCCACCATAAGTTGTTGTCAATGAGCTGCTTGGGTGTTATGCCACGTGAGGCGGCGTCCGCGGGATTTTCCTGAGACTTCACGTGATGCCAAGTTGTTGTTGGTAGTGTCTTCTTAATCGTCGAGATTCTGTTTGCCACAAACGTTTTGAAGCGGCTTGGGTCTCCCTTAATCCAACAGAGTGTTATTGTTGAATCTGACCAAGCGTATGTATTAACGTTCTCAAGCTTCATGGTGTCTTGAACGTGTTTCAGTAATTTTGCCAATAATAAGGCCGCATTTAACTCGAGGCGAGGGATTGATAGCTTCGTTTTGCTTGGTGCAACCCGTGTTTTGGACATTAATAGCTGAGCTGCTGGTTTACCGTTGTCATCTACTGTCCTACAATAAACCACTGCCGCATAGGCGTGCTCTGACGCATCAGCAAAACCGTGTAGCTCTGTTTTGCATCTAGACGTTGTACTGAGCCATCTTGGAATTTTTAATCTTGATATCTCATTCAGGTCATCTTTGTAGTTCTGCCATTTGGCACTTATTCTTTCTGGTAGTTGTTCATCCCAGCTTATTCCGATTTTCCAAACATCCTGCATCATGATCTTGGCCATGATTGTTGTCGGCGACAGCCATCCTATGGGGTCAAAGAGCTTTGAAGAGTCAGATAGGAATGAGCGCTTGGTGTGCTGGTTGTTGGTTAGTTGCAGTCCGGCTATATCGAATTCAAAAATGTCTTCCGCCGGGTTGTATAGTATTCTCAACGTTTTAATGGTGTCATTTAATTTTATTTGAATATTTCCGTTGGCCTGTTGCTCTCTAGGAAGGCTTTGCAATATTTTGGGAGAGTTGGATGCCCATTTTCTCAAATTGAATCCACCTTGCGCTGTGAGGGCTTGCAGATCTTGCAGCAACAGTAGAGCTTCGTCAATGCTGTCTGCGCCAGTAAGTAAATCGTCCATATAGAAGTCGGTCATCATTATTTTAGCTGCTTTTGGGTGAGTATTGCATCCTTCCTTGGCTACTTGAATCAATGTTCTTACCGCTAGGAAGCTGGCAGCGGTAGTTCCGTACGTTATTGTTTTTAGCCTATATGCTTTTATCGGCTCGGAAGAGTCCTGCCTCCATAATACTCGGTGATAGTCCCGGTCGTTTGTGTTGAGCCAGATTTGACGGAACATTTTCTCGATGTCGGCTGTCATGACAATCTTGTGCTTCCTCCACCTTAGTAGTATGTCGGCCAAGTCCTCTTGTAGTTTGGGCCCGGTCATCATGATGTCGTTTAACGAGACCCCAGTTGTTGTTTTTGATGATGCATCAAACACTACTCGAAGCTTGGTCGTTGAACTGCCTGGTTTGATAATGCCGTGATGAGGTATGTAATACGTATTATCGCCGCGCTCCACTTCTGGCTTTTCTTGTATCAACTCCATGTGGCTCAAATCTATGTATTCTTGCATGAATTGTTTATATAATTGTTCGTAGGCCGGATCTTTGACGAATCTTCTTTCGATTTGGAGAAGTCTGGCTACTGCTCTTTTTCTAGACTCGCCAAGTTTGACGTGATCGTCCTTAAATGGAATTTTTACTATGAATCGTCCATCTGTGTCTCGACTCAATGTTGATTGGAATGCCTCCTCAACTTGATTTTCTTCCGCTGTATGGCTCCTTTCTTCAGGAATGCTATCAACCTCTATAAATAATTTTAGTTGTTCCTCGATTGACTTGGTTGTCACCATGGTTGTTCTTGTTTTGGTGTTTACGTTACTCAGGCTGCCAATTACGACCCATCCGAACTCCGTGTTCTGTGCCATTGGTTCTCGATGGTCACCTTTGATAATACTATTGGTTATTATCAGTGGATAGTAATCTGCTCCAATTATGAGATCAATCGGCTGAGCTTGATTGTAGTATGGGTCCGCTAACTTTATGTTATTAAGATGGGTCCATGCTCTAGTGTCAATATCAGCTTCAGGTAGTTGTTGGGTTAGCTTGTTAAATATTAAAGCTTCGATGTCTAAGCTAAAGTCTCCATCAAATCTTGGCACAAGCTTAATGTTGATTGTATGCTTGCACACTCCTGCTTCGCTACCGCCAATGCCTGAAATGTTAACATGTGTTTTTCTCTTTTTGATGTTTAGCAGATTGGCAGCTCTCGATGATATTAATGTAGCTTGGGACCCTGAATCAATTAACGCCCTCAATGTGGTGAGATGTCCAGTGTCTGTGGCTACTCTGACCATTGCTGTTGGTAGTAATACAGGCCCTTGTTGTTTAACTACTAGAGTTTGTGTGATCCCCATGTTGGTTGATGCCTTGTTATTACCATGCAGAAGAGTGTGGTGATGTCCTTGGCACACAATACATCGTATTGCGGATCTGCATGGGTTACCCATTGGATGTCGCGTTAAACAACGTATGCAGGTAGCTGTTTCACAGACCAACTTGCTTCTGTCTAGCGTTGGCATTAGCTTGAACTGATTGCAGTCTTGCAGCAGATGCTTTCCTTGGCATCCCTTTACTATACACTGGCTGTCTACGGTTGAAGCGTGTACCCGTTTCAGTTGTACCATTGGTTGCGGCTGTGCGCTTACCACCTTGTTGAACCCCATAGCCTCTAGCGATTGGAATCTCCTTTCTATGAAGCTGAAGAATTCATTGATTCGTTTAGTTTCTCTCGGATTCTCTAATGATGTTTCGTAGAGCCTAGCGGTTTCCGGATCTAGTTTTTTGCCTAGAATGAACATCACTAGGGCTTCAAACGGAGAGTGTAATTTTAACTTGTTGATGTTGTGTAATATTTCAACTGTAGTGTCATGCAAATTACGAATTGCTGCCGCTGATGGTGCGTGTATTGTTGGTAAGGTTAATAATGAGTTGAAATACTTATTTGCTAATAATCTGGGGTTGTTGTATCTTCCTTGCAGTATTTCCCAGGCCTTGTTGTAATTGTCACCAGTTGTTGAGAGGTGACTGATCAACTGGGCTGCTCCCTTTTGTAGATTTGCCTTCAAGTACGTCATTTTGATTGTGTCCGCCAGCTTATTGTTGTTGTGGATGAGCTCGGTGAAAATATCGTTGAAGGAGCTCCAATGGTCATAATCGCCATAAAACGTTGGTAGTTCTATCTTGGGCAATTGTACCTTGACTTCTCCAGCCTGGTTCGAAGTCTCTTCTTTCCGGCTGCGCTGCCATCGCAATGTTGTTGAGTCCACTCTATCCTTGAGTGCCTCATAGTAGTTGTTTTGGAAGTAGGGAGCTGTTTGCTCTTGCTCTTCCATTTCTACTAAGAGGTTTATGTGCAAATCGTCAATTGCCCCCATTTCTTGCGATAATTGAGCCATTTTTAGCTTAATGAACTCCATTGGAATGTTGTTGTTGTCCAATGCTTCTTCAATTGATTCTAATCTTCTATGCATCATCCTCATCAGGACATCTTGCTTCTTGAGCAGCTTCTGGTTGTTGTATGCTACCCCTTTACTGGAATTTTCAGACTGATGCTTGTAGTCCTTACTGGATGATTCAGATGATAGGTTATTCTTGTTGGTTGATGAAGTTTCACCTCCTCGGTCGTTGTTATTTGACTCCATGTTATTTGAACGTGTTGGCTGCCGGTTGTTGTGGTAGCTCGAAATCTCAATGTAAAATTCCTTTACAAAGTGAGTTTAATTGTCCGCCGGTTGTTCTGGAGGCTCGAAGGACCATGTAAAAATCTGACCTCTGTCTAGATTTTGGTTTGTTTATGTGAATATTTGGGTTGCCACTGGTGAGTTCCAAATATTCACTGAGAATTAAACTAACTGTTGTTTTGCGTTTATAATTCAATTCAATTCTAGTTTTATTACTTCAATAAACCGGGTTTTATACATAAAATATTGCTTACGCATGAAATCGACAATAATTATATACAACAAAAGTACAATATAAAAAAGAAAGAAACATTAAACCTGTTGAATTTGCTACAATATACAATATTCCACCCGTGTCGCTACTGTGTCATCGACCGCTTGGAATATTGTGTTATTGCGCATGTTGACATTGATTCAACAAGTACGTTTCTCGTTTTGGTGTGTGGATTGATGCGCGGTAAGAAATAGTGGGCAAGTGACGCGCACGAAGAAACCGAATCAAATATTCTTCTAGATTTTTTGGTGCGGGAAATTTTTAAAAGTCTAGATTTGGAATTATTTTAAACTAGCAACCCGTGCGACCCATGCAAGCAAGGTCGGAATTTATGATTTGATTAGAAATAAAAGATGAATTAAGAAATCAATTTTAAGAAAAGTTACTGATACTGCATTGACTGGCAAATAATATGCGCGTGAAACCATTTGACACTTTGAAAAATAAATATAGGTTTTGCTACCTATTACCATAGAAAAATAAGTTTACCATAGATTTCTCATTTTGATAAATCGAAAGATAAAAAAGAATTGAGTAAGAAAGTTCTAACAATTCCAATGTCATGATTGTATTTGTGATTTTACATTGCGCGCACAAACACAATCATGACATTGAAATTATCAGAACTTTTTTACTCAACTCATTTTTGTTTCTCGATTTATAAAAATGAGAAATCTATGGTAAACTGATTTTTCTATGCTATTACCCTTCTCAAGTTGAAAAAAGCTACGGAAAAAAATGCTACGGACATTTGTGCATTATTAATAAGATAAGGCGAATTCCGTTTTGATATTAAAAATATAATCAGAGTTTAGTTTATAATTGTAAAAAAGTTATTGTCTAGTTTGGTTTTTTTAGAAGTCGGGATCGATTTTTTTTGGTATGAGTGAAATTTTCCAAATAAAAACATTATTAAAACTGAAATAAAACACCCACCGTGTAAACAAGAAAATTTTGTGATAGACGAGTACAAAATGTCGGAATATTTTGCCTAATCTCTGAAAAGTATTTTTTAATATTAATAGCAGGGAAGTATGTTCTAAATAACAACAATAAACAAGTATTAGAAAATACACTTTTAAAAAATTCTTATAAGAATTTTGAGTGAAAACTAGAAAATAAACTCAAAAAAGTTTATTTTACATTCTTCTAGAAAACTCTTACTTTTAAGTATACTAGATCATTAAATCGAGACTTACAAAATAATTGTTCAATAAAGTAGTTCTGGTTGTTTTTTAAATCCTAGTATGCTGCTTTATAAATATTTCCTTGCGGCTGCTATCACTTCAAACGATAATTTCTATCATTTGAAATTTTGACGTGACAAATAAATAAAAAAAATTCAACCTAATGCAGCCAACTAAGATTTAAAAAAATTTCATTGGGTGTTTTGCACAAAATTATTTAGTAAATTTTGATTTTGAAATCTAGTAACCAGGAAGATCCATAATGACGTCGCATGAAGTGAGACGTCTAAAGGAATTAAGTATCTAGTTTTCAAATTGAGAGTACGGGTATCCTTTTTAGTTCTAGTGAATCAAGACTACATAGTGAATCCAAGTCGGTTCTACCCGACTTCGTGTAGTTGGGCAATTACTTACCCCCCAGAGACACCCAAAACCTTCGGGAAATTCTGCAGACAACCGAAACCGACAACCCTCCTTTGCATCTTAACGAAAATGAAAAAAAATAAAAACGTATGTTTGTAGAAACCGGTGGGGTAATGGTAAAAAAATGGAACCGAAAGTCGGGTACCCGAAATGCGGGTAATTGGATTCCCTAGTACATACGTTTATGTTTTTTCCATTTTCGGCCAGATGCATAAGAGGGTTGTCGGTTTCGTTTGTTTGTGGCGATGCCCGATAGTTTCGGGTGTCTCTGGGGTGAGTAATTGCCCAACTACACGAAGTCGGGTAGAACCGACTTGGGTTCCCTAATCAAGACGATTTTATTAGTTTACGAAAGTTTCATTAAAATAAAGTCTGGATATCGTTAACTGTGTCAGAAAATTCGCCTATGTGCAAATGTAAGCCTTACGTTGACAGAATCAAATAAATCGATTTTTCATTCACGCAATTCAAATCGGTCTTATTGGTTTGAGTAGTTTTAGTTTAGATAAATTTTGGATGTCGTAGAGTTTGTCGAGAAATTCCACTATGTGGAAAAATATGCTTTATGTTGGACAAATTCAAATAAATCAAGAGCCATTTTCATATCTAGAGGATAGGTCATTTTTCGTCCTCGCAAGTCTAATCGATTTTATTGGCTTGAGTAGTGGACACAAAGAAATAAGTGTAAAGCCATTTCATAAAACGGAAAGGAGTCAAATATTTGTGGAAAATCAATTAGAACTGCGAGAAAGAAAATCTTCCTAATTTTCTCTTTATGAAAATGGATGTTGATTCATTTGATTCTGTCAACGTAAGGCTTACATTTGCACATAGGTGAATTTTCCGACAAAGTTTACGATATCCAGACTTTATTTTAATGAGACTTTCGTAAACTAATAGAATCTCAATTTGAAAACTAGGTACATAATTCCCTTACACGTATCACTTCATATGACGTCACAAGTGCGTGAAGTTATCCCAGTATTTCATCCCAGAAAAACAAAAAAATGTTCATCAGGCAATACTATGTATATCCCATCCCAGGATTTTTAAATTCATCCCAGAAAATTTTAAAATGTCACAAAATCAAATCATCGAAAATCAATCTTTATTTAAATAATTCTTCTGTACGTTAGTTTGAAATTGAAATCCTCCTAAACGGTTGGATCGATTTAAATGAAACTTTGTGTGTGTGTTTGGGTGGTTGGTCCTGGATGGTTGAAATTCACAATTGGACCTGGTAGGTGGCACTGTGATCGGACTCTAGATTTTATTTTTTTTATTTTTTAACGAAACTTTAATTTCTAATTTTTTTAAGATTTCTTGCATATCAGAGCATCTAACCCAAAAATTTCATTAACCCCACCACCCCCAATCTTTATATATATAATTTTTCTGTATGTTTGTTTGAAATTGAACTCCTCCTAAACGGCTGAACTGATTTTGATGAAATTTTATGTGCGTGTGTTTGGGTAGGTTCCTAGATGGTTTAGATTCACAATTGGACCCGGTAGGTGGCCCTGCGATCGGGCTCTAGAAATTTTTTATTTTATTTTTTAACGAAATTTTTATTTTTTACGATTTCTCGTATATCAGAACACATAACCCCAAAATTTCACCGCCCCCAAATCTTTGGTATATATTATTCTTTTTTAATTGTGTATGTAATTAAACTCCTCCTAAACGGCTAGATCGATTTTAAAGAAAGTTTGTGTGTATGTTTCAGTGGGTTTCTGGATGGTTTAGTTTCACAATTAGACCAGGTAGGTGGGACTGCGATCGGGCACTAGGAAATTTATTTTTTATTCTTTAATCAGAAATCTTGTAGAATCTTGTATCAGAACGTATAACCGCAGCATATGGTCCCCAGAAACCTAAAATGTCGTCATCGATCTCTTGTGATTTAAATACAACATGATGACCTCTGTCTATAAAAAAAATCCCAAGACCAACCGTATGTTGAGATTGGCACAATACGTCCATATGTGAATGGCCCGGCCCATACAGTTCATGTATGAATTATTGATTTAAATTTATGGTTCCCGGGAACCACGAGTGTCGGTACCGATCTCTTCTGATTTCAACACGGCATCGTGTCCGCTATAAAAAATAAAATTCACATGATTATCCTGGGATGGCTGGGATGTTGTACCATCACTATTTTCGACTTTCGATTTATTTTATTTCTCATTTTTTACGAGTAAAATGGCAGCCTATTTCATTTCCAAAACTACACATTTTCTAATGTGTTCTGAGCTTGCTCGCGTAAAACATCACTCTATTTCTTTTCTCGAAGTCGAAATAAGTGATTTTACAACATCCCAGCCCTGGTTACTAGATTTCAAAATCAAAATTTACGAAATAATTTTGTGCAAAACTCTCAATGAAAATTTTTAAATCTTAGTTGGCTGCATTCATTTGAAATTTTTTTATTTATTTGTCATGTCAAAATTTCAAGTGATAGAAATTCTCGTTTGAAGTGATAGCAAGGAAATATTTATAAAGCAGCATACTAGGATTTAAAAAACAGCCAGAACGACTTTATTGAACAATTATTTTGTAAGTTTCGATTTAATGGTCTAGTAACCAAGAAGATGAGCAGTCACATCACTTGAAGTGATGCGACTAAGGAAACAGGGGTGTAGATTCATTTCATTGTATTACCTTATAGGCATTTTACGACAAACTGCACGATTTTAGTAATTGTTTAAACTAAAACAACCTATATCGAACGAATTGACTTAATTTACCAGAACAAAATTCAGAAGTTTCCCATTTTTATGGAAATTTTCTTTAAACTTTGCAATTCATAATAGGAATTAGATGATGGGGTAATGTTAGGAGTAAGTATTTTGTAATTGGAATTTAACAGATTGACTTGTATGTTCCCGGTCTACGTTCGTCGTAGCTAGGATACCGTAAGCTGGTTTTAATCTATCAATGGAAATATTTTCCTTTCATATCTAGTATAAAATGCTTTCGGAAACGACGAACTACTTTATAGGGTACTCTATCGACACGAACGAAAACGTGCTCACAATTATCCAGATCTCTTGGTATAAATATAGATGGTTTAATCGGCTTTCGAGTATGAACATCTGATGAGTTAAATTCCATATTTGTACTTGGTGCCAAAAATTCTCCTGGCAGTCGTAAAGTTTGTCCATATACTAATTCTGCCGGATAACACTACACAGGTCCTCTTTTACAGATGCTCGTATTCCCAGCATGACGAAAGATAACTCGGTGCTCCAATGTGCAGTATTACCGCGGACCTTGAGTGAACATTTTAGCTGTTTGTGGAATCTTTCTAGCATTCCATTTGGCTGAGGATGATAAGCCGTGGTACGAATTCTATGTGCGCCTAAAATTCGTGTTAATTCGGAAAAAGTTTTCTCACAAAGGGAGACTACCTTGGTCCGTCGTGATTTCAAGAGGTATCCCGAATCTGGAAATATATTGTTCTACCAACGTTTCAGCGATAGTAATTACAGAGCTTTCATAAAGAAGATAAGCTTCCGGCCATCTGGTAAATCTATCTACAATAATAAGTATATACCTGAAATTTTCGGATGGTGGTAGAGGTCCCACAATGTCCATATGTATATGTTCGAACCTACTCCTTGATATTTCAAATCTACCAGATTCTGATTTTGTGTATCGCTGAATCTTATTCTTTTGACATACTATACATCGTTTTGTCCAATTCGTGATGTCTTTATTCATGTTTGGCCAAAAATATCTTGCAGCGTCTAACTTCTTGGTGGCTCTTGTCTCGGGTGTGAAATACTGTGTAATATATCAAACAATCTACGTAAGATTATTTCTTACTCTTTCTATTGCTATTGTTTCTGCATAATAAAAAGATAGGGCGTCGATTTTCGTCTTTTTCTATTTTAATATAGTTATTTTGCAAAAATTTTAGTTTAACAGTGTAACTACTAATTCATATTCTGTGTTAAAAATTTCTTATTGGATTTGTATATGTACACGGGATTTTTGGTGGGACAAACTTCTCATTCGTTCATATTATGAATGAATTTGAACAATTTAATAAGTCGTGCGAATAAACTGTAATTCATAAGTTGAAAACATTTACCCGAGGTTAATCTGATTAAAGTATCGACATAAAACCATCTTAACATCCGTGTGTATTTGGATCACCATTCCCCAATATTGGATAGCAGGTGGGTTTACAAAATGTTAGTTGTTGGTCGACGTGTACAGATGGCTGGTAGAGCGGTTTGCCAATTATTTTTCGGGTGGCCTGGCCCAGGCTATAGTTGAATTCGGATGGTTAGGGTGTAACGAAACCTGTGTGATCGTATGGATTTATCCTCGGTGAAAGATCTCTCAGAACGTCGTTTCCTGTTCAGAAAATAGAATACTGATTCATTGCCCTTGCGCGGTCAGTTGAAGCACGGCTAATGCTCAGGAGTTTAGGGGTGGGCTTTGCAAGGGTTGAATACAGTCTTGTCAGACCGCTGGTGGAAAGAACCATTTAATAAAAAAAAAATTAAATTAAATCGCTAAATATTATGGGCATTTGATGAAGTTGTAAATTTTACCCGAGTGGCAAAATTGGTAGAGGTATGCAAATTAACAGGAAAATTTAATTGAAATTCAGTATTTGGGTAAAAATGTTTAATTATGACCGAAGGGAAAAGGTTGATTTAGTGAGGTATCGCGGAAAGGGGAATGATAGGTGGGAAGGATTATCACGACAGAATTTTAATTCAGAAAACGATAATTATTAACAGAAATAAATTTAAAAAAAGGAAAAACTAGGTAAGTATAGCAGAAAGAACACCTGCAGAAAAATGTACATTGCACATGCCATTGCACTACCTACCTGATCTCACGATAATTGCTTTAAAATCTCATGTCAAGTATTTATCAATAATAAGAAAATTATTTAATTTTTTCACCAATTCCCAAAATTAACATAATAATACTTTAATTAATCAATAAAAAAAAATCGATAATGAAATTATAATACAAAAGTAATTTAAAGGGAATAATTATAATAAAATTATAAGCGCCAAAATTAATTATTTAATGAACACCCTATTCTAGTGCTACCTATCCTAGCTAAACTTAAACTAGCCCTAATCTACTTAATAATTAACTAAGTTAAAAAAAAAATTATTAACAAAGAAAATTAAATTACTATATAAGGAAAATAATTTCATGATTAAAATAAAAAAAAATTAATAAAATAAAACAAAATTCGTTACTTGGTTTCGCAGAAATTAATCCGAAAAAATTTGGATGAAGGTATGTTGCTTTTGTTGATTGCTGTTTCCTCGGGATGAATGTTGTCAGTTTTGTAGTGTCGAAGTTAAAATTGAGGGTGACGATAATAATGACGTCATTCACATTAATTTAATTTTTTTCAAACGATTATTATGTCGGTTTTATTATTGATTTTCGATTTATTAAAACATATTCCTTTATTATAATCAAGATATTATTTATTAACTAGATCGTCTATTTAAATTTTAGTTTTATGCATACATTTATATTATCTAGTTTTTTAATAATTTTTATTATATTATGATTTTAGTTTTAGGTTATCTTCACCCAATCGAGATTTAACACTAATCTTAGGAATTTGTTAAATTAACGCTCGGATTTTACAATATTTATATAACGTCTATTCTCACTCATCAGAATTTCGTTTGAACGTATTACTGTACATAAAATACTATTCACCCGAAGTGAAAGATTGCAGTTCTTATATTTCGATTTCGGTCTCACGGTAATTTTAATCAATTCACTGCACAATAATTAATTAGAGTTTATTATAATTATCATTTATGGTTTTGTTGTTAACCGTCGTAATTTACAAAATTGATCACATGAGGCACACACTGATAACTGTCGCGTAT
Organism: Nephrotoma appendiculata; assembly: GCA_947310385.1. Classification (NCBI taxonomy): domain Eukaryota; kingdom Metazoa; phylum Arthropoda; class Insecta; order Diptera; family Tipulidae; genus Nephrotoma; species Nephrotoma appendiculata. The sequence continues at coordinate 40,662,327 of OX371223.1, forward strand.
TTTCACCAATGTCCTTGCGACCACATTTTTCCCAATTTACGAATAGTATGTAAATCACAGTTTGGAATTATGCATAACCTCACGATTTCATTTACGTTAACATAACTCTTATATTAACTATAGTAATTATAATACACGGTCTTATCAAATATATAATTTGTGTTCGTTTATATAATTTGGCTGGGGCATATAATTATTCACTAGCGCGACATTTTACACGAATTTAGCGGTATATCCCCGTATACATAAGCAAAACAGAACTGTGAAAATAATTGTTAATTGTTTAACTTATTAAATGCACTATACAACATGACATTTTAATGTATTTATTTAATAAATATAAATCTTTACCGATAATATAATATAGTTAATTAGGTGGATCCGACTGATCCAAAATTAAAAGATTGACTGTCTTCTTCAAAAACATTACTGACCACCTCAAATTGATAACCAAAAACAACCAAAACCGATTTTTTTATATATAAGCACACGATATGCATTCGTGTAGATGTATTACGACAATTATTTACGTAACTACTTCAAGTACTGTATTTGCTGAATGTAACCCAGTGATGGACAGCGCTGCGTTACAAGGGTACCGTATATCAACGTGGTACCGCATAATTCAACGGATGCTGAAAATTTATTAACGTGTGTCACAATTCTACAGTACGCCAAATTTCAACAGATCACACAAATTTATTAACGAGTGCCATTTTGTAACAACGAACGCCCAACGCAATTGTGGTTGCGGGTGGCCAACTGAGGCCAGACGTTTGTATTTACGGTGGCGAGCGTAATTTTAGTTTTTTAATTAATTTTTTTTTTCCTTTTTTTTAAATTTCAAATTAATTCGACTTTAAAAAATTTTAATTATTGAATTTTTATTTAAATATTTTAAAATAATAAAATATTTTAAATTTTTTCACTTTCGGTTTTATTCTATTCTTGTTTTTCGTTTCTCTTGGTTTTGCAAAATACATAATAAAAATCCAACGGCGAATTATATTTTAGCATTCGGTTTTATTTATTTTCTCTTTTCATTCATCGGCCTTGATCTATTTTTTCCAGTTAGTATTTCTGTCATTTTTCTCATTGTTTTATGAACAATAAAATGAAATATTAATTTTTTTCGAATCGGTATGTTAAGAGGGAGATTCTCATTTCATGTCGGTTTCATATTTGCAGGCTGGGCTTGTCACTCCTCGTGATCCCTTTGGCAGGATATATACAGGGTCGGAGTGGCGTGTACAGCATATAGATAGTTCATTCGGGGACAACGTTTCTTAAATTTTGGTCGACGGATTCTGGTGTAAATTTAATTTAGTTTCAGCCTTTAATTTTTTTTCTGTTCCACGGTGTAAGCCAGAAACATGCAAGCCTCAACTTCCTCACGACCCAAAACCCTGAGATCTAGTCGGCAAAATCACCGTGAGAGAGGTCTCTGCATGTTTAGATGAAATCATACGGTTTGGTTTCATGCCATCCGTAACAAGATGTCCTAGAAAATGATTTCTTTGTGCAAGAATTCGGACTTGTCTAGTTGGATTTTCAGATTTGCATTAACTTATCGAAAACAAGTTTTATACTGTTTATTTGCTCTTGAAGTAATGTTGAGTACATGATTATGTCATTCATGTAGCATAGGCTTATTTTTCTTTTTAATTCACCTATGACGTTATCCATCACTCGTTGAAAAGTCGAGGGGCATTTTTAAGCTCAAAAAGCATTCGGACATATTCGTAGTCTCCAAATTCTACTTCGGTTGACTTCGATCAGCTAGGAACCAGATGTAAAGTCTATCTAGCAATCACCCAACGTCGAAGGAATCGGCTAAATTACCTCATCACAAGGACATCATTTGTTTTAAACATACTGCGATTGAAATTTTCGATCATTGTCATTGAAATATCTCAGCAAAACAGAAAATGGAGAAGTATACAAAAGTCTGTTACGACGACGATTCGCGTTGTTTTGCGCGAGAAGTATCTTAAATTATTATTCAAGCAATTAATTTATCATTTATTGTCAGTCCTACCCAACATGCGGGCACCCACTCCAATATCGGAGTACACAATAAAAAATATATGTTTGAAGAAGGAACTGTTACAGAAATATCCTAACCCAGTCAATTCACACACCTTCGTTCATAAAAAAAAATTCAATCAGCGATATATTTAGCATTCGACAACATTCCATCATAATCATTTATATACGTACGATTTATGGCTTGGAATGGATCAACCCTGCATAATTTATAAATTTAAATTGATTTGAAGAAATTTGTCTTTGCGTGTTTATCGGGCATATTATTATATGCAATATAAGAAGACGTCATTCATATAAGTTAAACACCATACCATAAAAAAAATTCTATAAATAGTAGACGTACACTAATAATTTTGATAAATTTTCATGGTAGATGATGATGAAAATATACAATGAAAAATTTATTTAGATTTTTTTCCGTAACGTTCGCAAATTTTAGACACACTGCCACGCATGTAAAAAATTTTAAAAGTCATTTTGTATTAAAAATAATGATAATGATCATGATGATGATAATGATGCGCTATATTATCGCTGTTTTCTCAATATTTTATTGGGTGGCGGATCTCTATATGGAAAGAGGGGGAGTTTGTTTCTACATATTTACAATATACAAGCACAAAAGATTTTTTTTTTTTTCGTCATTTCTTTTAAAATATTTTCCATATGATTGGATTTGTACCCCGAATACCCCCGCATATCAATGAATTTGTTCGTATATAACTTCACCAAAAGTTAGATTCTTAGAACTGGCATGTTGTACATAACGAAAACATAAATTAAATTTGATAAGTTGATAAGTTAAGACGTTGTTTATGATTGTCGATAACAACGACAAGATTTTTTTTTATTTTATTTTATAAATTTTGTTATTTTCATTTTCAATTTATGTAATAATGAGAGACACAGTGCTTTACGATGACAACTTAAGAATTTGATGTAAGTGTATTAAGGAATCAGTTTATTGTGGCGGCTTACGATTCAAATTTGATTATGTAATTTGATTTGGTTTTGTTCTCAGAAGAAATTCTTTTTTCATTAATCGTGATTGAATTTTTTAAAGTTACGGTGGGAAAATTATTTTTAGATACATAAAGCTATGTACTGTTAAATTGATTACTTATCTGTAATCGAAAATAACTGAGTTAAGGGAAATTTTTAATATATGAAATGTAATCGCGTATACGAATATATTTTGTAGCTGTAGATATAACCGCACATCCTTGCGTTAAATTTAGATACCTGGCATCTAATACCTATCAGATAATCTTTAATTTTTTTCATGAAATTTTTGAAGAGGTATAAAATACGAGCACATACCTTTTTATTATTTAGCAGTTGGGTATTTTTGAGATTATGAACAAATTAATTTCCGAAAAGGTATAAATTACGATTACTACCTAAAATATCCAAACAAATTTATAATCGGATTACTCTAATTATTTAAACCAAATTCATTCTTGTACGTACTTAGTACAAATTCATCTTCATACCAAACCAACCCCTGCAGTCTGAATGAGGGAAATTTGTTAAGAATGGGCAACTTTAATAAATATACTAATAGTACAATATGTTAGCGATTGGGACAATTCTCCTTTGTTATCTCTTTTATGTCGATCACTCAGTTTGGGCTGTAGAGTGGCCGAGTTATGGTAAAATAATAGTTTATTATCAAAAACCGTTATAATGCTTTAATTTTGGAGAAATGATTTAAACCAGTTTTGTTACAAATTTAATTTAGAATCCCTTTGTTCTTAATCCATTTTTTCGATTTCATTGGGACCTCCCAATTTATGGAAAAGTTTAAGTATGAAGTATCATCCAAATCGATAAATCCGTCTGACCTGTAAAGAGGACACAGACAGACAAACACCACCTCGAACTCCAATTTTTCGATTTTCGTCAGTATAGCGAATGGTAAATCTGAAAAATTTCGACGTCCAAAATGAATTTCGCCGCACTTGGTTAAGCAACGACTTAGTTCTATTCAATATAAAGAACCCGCGATTTTGTTTCAATCAAATAGGGTATTTTCATAGCACCAACCGAGTTCCATACCATTTGTTTGAGATAGTTCTTCGGTCCATCAAATACGCTAATTTTTTAAAATCATATCCGCAACTAAGTTTGGAGTCCTATCCTATGTTTAACATACCTAGTCAGTTAAGAAATGGTTTAGGTTCATTTAAATTGACAATTTTCGAGAGGCGTGTAAAAAATTTATATTAGATTCCCATTTTCATCATTAATCTGAGTTTCATCCCCTGCTGACTCCCCCGCTCTATACAAATTTAAAATCACCATCCATTGCAATCATTTCCTGATATTCGAAAGTTTTCCGAATTTAGAACTCATCACAATCGATTCCTAGCACTCGAAAACCCATCTCATCCTTATCGTAATCCATTCCTTGCATTAGAAATCCTTTATCAGTGCAATTTTTATCTAACTCGTTCGAACCTAAAAAATTTAAAAAAGGGACCCGGGTCTCACCGAAGCACCCCTTAAACGAATTCTCCCGTAATTTGTACCCACCTTCCTCCAATTTTTATCAAGATCATGCTTGCCCAAAAAAAATTAAATGAAGAGACCTGAGCAGTACCTATCAGACGACTTCAACATCGTTTGAGATGGAAAAAATGTGAAAAAGTGTCCAAGGACAAAACAATATCAAGATTACGAATGCCACAAATCACTATTGTTACTCATAACAACCGACCTGCATAACATGGTGCAACATTCCGCAATAACGCCAGATATTTAGATAACGAACAAAAACAAAATGCAACACGAAGAAACATGGTGCAACATCGTGCAATATCCTGCAAAATGGCAACGTAATATGGTGCAAAATGATGGTCTATCCGAAGGACTTCTAAATTAAGTATCGAGAAATCGGAACCCCTTTTAATCATTTCTTTGCATTCGAAAACCAAGTGTGTGAAGTTATCCCAATTTTCATGCCAAAAAAAAATAGAAGCAGTTCATTAGACAATACTAAAAATATCCCATCACAGGAATTTTAAAATCATCCCATAAAATTCGACCTGTGGTTAAAAGGAACACAACTACGACCCCCTATCGGCGTGCAAAACTCATGGGCCGACCCATCTTCCATGTCCAGTATAGGCTGGCATGGAGCTATGCAATACGGAGATGGCAAATTAAATCGGCCCTATAGCCATACGTCTTCGATTTGGCAGATGATACGTAAAGTAAGACAGAAAAATAAACAGTGAAAGATCAGGGAGTGCTTCGGCCCCTAAACAGATGGCATGGAATAAAAAAAAAAACTGCCATAAAATTTTGAAATGACACAAACTATGACATATCTTTAAATATCTATGATAAAATAATGAGAAGTCAAACCGTTACTTGAGACTGGCACAATGGGCTTATATCTGTATAATCTGTTCAGTTAATGTATGATTTATTTAAATTAACGGTCCCCAGGTTGAAATGTTTTAATATATCTCTTCTGATTTCTTTACAACATGACGACCTATATCTACTATCCAAGACCAACTGTATATTGAGATTTGGTACCCACGAACCTGAAATGTTGTAACTGATCTCTTCTGATTTCGATTCAACATGATGACCTCTAGCTACAAAAAATTGTTCAAGACTAACCGTTTGTTGGGATTGACACTAAGTCCGTATGTGTGTATGTGCCGTTCAGTTTATGCAGTTTATTGGTTCAGTTTATTGACCTCCATTTTATTAAAATCGGTCATGACACTCATGGCTCCTGAGAAGAAGCCCATTGTGCTAATCTCAAAATACGGTTGGTTTTAACTTTTTTGGGATCATCGTGTCGTACAAAATCGAAAGAAGGGATTTGGGTCATCATGGTGTATCAAAATCAAAAGAGATCGATGACGACTTTCCAGGTCTGGGAATCATTACGTCAATCCTAACATACGGACGGCTTTGGAGTTTAACTCGTACGTACTAGGTAGTACATATTATGTTCAATAGACATCAAATAAAATCGGTCACCACACTTTAGGTTCCATGGAACTATTCGTTTAGATCTTAAATGTATATTTTATAAATGGTCCGTAGTCATTGGATACTGGACCTAATGCCTATTTGAAATCAGAATACAGCGATCACGACAGTCATGGTTCCTGAAAACCATTATCTTGAATAAATAATTCGTAAGTTAACTGAATAGGCCATAAAGGCATAAGTCCATTGTGCCAATCTCAAGTAAGGGCTTTTTCCACATCTTTTTATCATAGATATTTGAAGATATTTCATATTTTGTGTCAATTCAAAATTGTTTTGAATAATTTTAAAACTCCTATGACGGGATTGTGTGATGAACATTTTTATTTGTGTTTCTTTTGGGATGAAATACTGGATAACTTCACACACTTGGAAAATCCATCCCAGGAAAATTTTATCAAAATCGTTCAAGTCAAATTAAATGATAAAAGAAGGTCTCAATCCAACATGAAGCAACAAAGTTGAACTTACATCGTACAACTAGTTGCAACATCAAGTAACATAGTGCAACCTCACGCAACATGATGCAATATGACCATGTTGCAAAATCTCAGAAAGTCCCACAACATCATGCAGCATGTCGCAACATAGTTCAACATCATACGACGTGGTGCACCAACACACAACTTAGTGCGGTGCAACATGACGGTTGTTGTAATCGTTTCCTTGAATTCGAAAACCCGGCCTCGCTAAATTTTATCAAAAACGCGCGAGCCGGAAATTAATTGGAACGCCGACGTATTCAATTATCTGGTTTTTGGTACCGTTCGCCGTTTTCTTACTTCGGGGGATATTTTTTTGTAAGAAATACCCAAATAGCTTTGCTATTTAACAAAAACCGAATATAGATGCTGTATAAGATAGCAGACAATTTCCAGCAGAAAAAATGTGTTTTGCTATTCGCCGCTAGAGGCATCATTATCACATAAATGAAATTTTTCTGCTGATATTTTTTTACGCCAGCAGAAAATTTTTGATATTTTTATGCAAATTAAAAATTCTCAGCAAAAAGTTTTATGAAAAAGAAGAGAATTTATGAAAAAGAAGAGAAAATGTATGTTTAAATGTTTTGAAGCGATGAGAGTTAATTTACTTTAAAAAACGATTTGCGTATGTATAGTGTAAGGACTCAAAACATACATACGATTTGCGTATGTATAGTGTAAGGACTCAAAACATACACACAGGGCAACATCAAAAAAATGGCCATCTTTCAAAGCACTCCATACATTTTTGAAGTCATTTTAATGTGAAATGTTTTCAGTTTTTTTACAAAAGAGTTAGAAAAACCCCCCTATAACTACCCTGGGTGTATGTTTTTATGGTAGCTAAGATCATAATCCATATACATGAGCAACATAAGATTCACACCTGGCGTCAGTAGCCTTCCATACATTTTTGAAGTCATTTTAATGTAAAAACATACACCCAGGGTAGTTACAGGGGGGTTTTTCTAACACTTTTGTTAAAAAACTGAAAACATTTCACATTAAAATGACTTCAAAAATGTATGGAAGGCTACTGACGCCAGGTATGAATCTTATGTTGCTCCTGTATATGGATTATGATCTCAGCTACCACTTCTTTTTCAAAAAACTTTCTGCTGAGAATTTTTAATTTGCATAAAAATATCAAAAATTTTCCGCTGGTGTAAAAAAATATCAGCAGAAAAAAATTCATTTTTGTGATAGTGATGCCTCTAGCGGTGAATAGCAAAACACATTTTTTCTGCTGGAAATTTTCTGCTATCTTATACAGCATCGAATATGCCTGCTATATACTGATGACAATATATAAGAGCGTGTTTCAATTGGTTTGAATACCGCATAAAAAGATAAAAATTGAGGTGAATAAAAATGTCAAACTTATTGACGGGGGGTAATTTTAATGCTGTTGTTTATATATATTTTGTGCGAGTGCTTTGAAAAAATTGTTGCACCACCGATTTTTCATTATGCCAAAATGCGCACTCCACAACATTTCTCGCTTTACTATGAGCTGTATTAAACTTCCGTTGGTTAGATTTTTATATGGAGTCAAGGATTTAATCTACAAGCATAACCATCATCGCCACGTAAATAATACGTTTGCGGTGGGTATGCTCTTCGTTTATAAATCGGGCTATTATGTAACACTCTGATACCATGTACAGAGCCCGGGTAACCAACAAAAATATCAATAAACCTCCCACTACTATCAACTACAGCTTGCAAAACTATAGAATAAAATTTCTTATAATTTATGTATTCGTTATATATTGATGGGTCATTTAATCCTTACATTGCATTAATTAATTGCACCAACAGCATTTTTAAAAATTGGAGCTTTTGCCCGTAATCAAAATTTAGCGCCAACATCGTCCAGCTCATTTAGTGTTGGAGTATGGAACAAATGCAAAATTTAGCAGTTTAACTACTATATTCCGAATAGAGTGACGGCTCAAACCCGCAAAATTCCTGGTCAACCGGTAACTGCAACCTGCAGCCATCCAATACAAAAATATTATTACCTCGTATTCAATGGACCAACCAGAACGTTTATGAGGCATTAATTGTAAAAAAAATTTATAAGTTGAGTGGCTCACACGGACATTTTTTTGCAAATTGCATCACTTCCATTCAATATATTTTCTATTTTATTCGATACGATTCGCAGTTGTAGATATTTAGGTCTCTAAAATGAAGCAGATTAAAATAACAAATAAACATAACCATTTTATCATACAACATTATAAAAAGGTTAGAAACCAAATACTAACCTGGGGGCCTACTATGGAAATCGACCGTCGTCGATTTTTGTCGATTTCCATAGTAGGCCCCCTGAATAGAATTTTGCCTTACTCTTTTTCTCCTAGCGCATAGTTTATTGTTCGCAATAATTTTTTTACATAATAGTGCTATGTTATTTATAATAAATGAATACAAATTTAATTTTTTAGTTTCCATTTTTCAGACGAAACAATCGACCATGACGTATTGACAATCGAATAGAAGTGTCTAAATTTTTAACCAGTTGAAACAGATAAAAAGTTAAAGAAAGTTTACCACAAATAAATTTTTAACTTGTTAACTTTTATTCGGTATTTAAACCAATTGAAACACGACCTTGGTCCCGTATTGCTCCCGCATTTTTAGCACAACTGTATCAAAACGCAAGTTGAGCCGGCAATTGCCGGTGTTAATATCTGTGTCCAAAGTGGCTATAATTCCAACAAACCAGACTGTTACATGTTATAGGCATAACCAGACTGTTACATTGTACCCCGATATTATCTCTGATAATCTCTATTAATCCTACATTATCGAATGATCTTATTACCTGCCGTTAGATACAATTCCCTATGTTTTCTTGTTCACCTCGCGTTTTATTCTGTATGGCCCTACGTAGAGTTCGAGCTGCTTCAGTGTTGCTGAACCTTTCAATAACCGATTGTCTTAATTCACAGTAAAGGCATTTGGAAAATTACGAACGAAGACCCTATACCATTTTCTGCTATGGTCGATAGCAACTTAAGTATAAGTACTTCCAAACGGTTTAGAGTAACATTTTTCTTACTAGCGGGAGTCTCGAGTCGAAAAATAAAATCATGTACGTCGAGTCCATTGCGGAGCCCCGCAACTGATATACAAGCGTTTTAAAAATTCTTTTTTCAGGTAACAGGTTTCGGTATAAGCTTGACTCGAAATATGATACAGTATGTTGCACGAAATCTTTAAATACTCTTTGGGTGTTTGATAGAGTCTTCTAAAACAAGACGCACTGTTCGTTATTGCGGTATTATAGATATTTCACGGTTGATGAAAAATGGAAATATAATCTGAGACGAAAAGTTGTCATAGCGTAGTTCTTGGGTAGGTCGAAGTGAATATCATGGAGATGGTGGAAATTTTCCATGGGCTTAATTTTCATGATAATAACTTGAGGGGAACCTTCCTTTTTAAACTTGACCTACAGAGAACACTGATTTACTGCGACGATTACCGGCCTTTGGAAATAATGTAAGTCAATGTTTTTGTGAGGGGTCCGGAAAATCTCGTTTGAGTATATCGAACATTAAAAATTCGAAACATTGACTGGTTTTCGTGATAATTACTTCTGCAAAACTTTAAGTCATTTTTTATGTGGAATGTCCGAGAAAACTCGTTTGAAACAATTACACACACAAAATTTGAAAATTTCTAAAAATTATTGTTTTAAAAATATCGTGGCTGAAAAATAAATTAAATGATAAGTCTTAGAGATGGTTACCCATTGAAAAAATATCAGGCTAATTTTCGAGTAGAAAACCCCGGCAAATTAGTTTGAATATATTGTACACACAAAATTTTCAGTGTCATTTCCAGCCATGATTCAAATAAACCGCGTTACGGATGGTTACCCCAGGAAACAAATTACGTTATTTTTCATGTGGTTTTGCAAATTCGGTTGAATAAAACATGAAAAATGGTAAAAAATTCACAAAAATACCCAGCCGAAAAATGTAGATATTGCAGATTGTATCTGTCGAAAAGTATGTCGAAAAGTATTTTTTTTTTGAAGCAAATAAAACTAAAATACTAAACTAAATTTGTGTAAGTGGTTTATTAAATGTTTGCGGAGTTAAGATGGGAAATGCATCTATAAAATGCTCAGCGCAGTCTATTCCATTTAACGCTCCCCTTCCCCATTTTTTTCAAAATCGTTAAAAAAAACAAATGGACACGGGCAAGCCCGGAACATCTAAAAATGGATTTCTCCGAAACTATTATCCATCGCAATTCATTCCTGCCTTGGGAAAACAATTATCATTCCTATTTTTACCAAAATCTTTCGAGCCGAAAAAAAATTTAGAAAGAGCTTTTCAATTGAAACCTTTTTCAGCCATGAACTAACAATCATTGGTAAAGCATTTCTTTTAACACATTTTCAAATATGACACTTTATAGTAGATGCTCTCTTTTTAGATTATTACAATCCTGTAATAAAGTATTATGAAAAATTGGTAAAGTATTTCAGTTTTAATGTATGCAAACGAAAATTGATTTGTAATTTTTAATATTTTTCGTTTGTAGAACAAAACGAATATTTTTGATTTAAAAGCAACTTTTCAACATGGCAACTAACTACCCGCTAAATCGACATTTCTTGCTGGATATTTCTGTGAATCTTCTTTACTGACATTATTCGGCTGTCATTCCTTGACCTTACTGAAGTTAACAGAAAATTCAGCCGAACTCTGCTTTATCGACAAATTTTAAGGGAAAAAATAAAATATATATATAACAAAATGAAAATTCGCGAAATTAGCGAACTTCTTTCGTCATCAAAGCGTGCTACAATTTGAAAGTTGGCCGTAGTAGACAATATCCATCCATGTAAACTTTCTGTTCAAAGGTTATGAGGACCACAGATAGATTTTCAGCACCATGTCTGAAATCTGCTTTTCTCATGAAATGACCCAAATTCAAAATTCGTGTAGGTCGCATTATTCATTTGTCATGTAAGCGGGATATATTATCATGCAAAGTTTCATGGAAAAGGAGATTTTAGACATGGTTGGGGATTATCGGAAATCTAACATTGATGCCACATAAACTTTGACCTCAAACTTTACACACATATTCTGTTTGTAGGCCCGAGCCTAAAATTTTAAGTCGCTTACACGACAACTGAATTATGTGAGTTTCGCGTATTTTCGTAAACACGCTATAAATTATAATTATACAAAATTTATAATTATCATCACCCGATTTGAATATGATTTTAAAATTGACAAAATATTAGTTTATGATTTGGCCGGTAATGCAGTTTGCTTATGAAATTTCGCCTGAAATGTAAAACATACAGTTTTTATATTATTATTGATCTCCTCGCAATATGTCGATAAAGTAGTTATTTGCTGAAATGTCGACAATGCAGTTTTCGACTTCAGTAGTATCATTCCATATTGATTATGTTGATTATCAGATATTGGTTCTTACAGTCGAATCTGCATTATTGTCTATCATATTGGCGATTACATATTATAAACTTGAAAGGACACAATTTATATAATCGGTTACTGGATTTTAAAATAAATCTTCTTTATCGATATTTTTTCTTGTAAATTTAAGCTGCGATTTTAATTAGTTGTTTGACCAAATTTTTATTTCAGAAATTTTTAAATCAAGCTTTTCTACCGACATTTTCCTCCTGCTATATTTCAACGAAGTATGGATCTACATAGTCGGAGTAATTTTTTCAGTTATTACAGCCGAATCTGCACTACCAACATTTTTCAGCTATATAAGTACAGCTAAAATGTAGACAAAAAACCTGTTTTTAATAATTAGCTGGTAAAGCAATATAAACGTCAGTCCCTTAACAAACCACACCAATCATAATCATTATACGACGGAACAATAAAGAAAAACTCATTCCCCTTAAAACCACAAATGGTAAAATAAAATGTGGCATCAAAGTTAAATCTTTATTGTTTTGGGATTACTTTGTGTTTTTGGTGATATAATAACATAAACCTCATCCTATGTCGATATCAGTGTTGATTTATGATATCAGGTTTAATATTTTTTTACGAGCTTTAAATTTTCGACCCAACAGGTTATTTTACGGCTGGCTATACAAAAAACATTTCATACTGAGTTCCGTGCCACAAGACGAACAAAATCCAATATTTCAGCGTCATTAAATGTTAAATGTATTTAGAAAATAAATGAGAAAATTTCGGTTAAATATATATATAATACGAAATGGTACAACAATATATAGGTTGGAAAATGGTTTTCCATTATGTCCAGAAAATATTTTTTTCCAATTTCCTTTAAAATTGAGAGGAAAACGTATTGTGTGTATTGTTTTGTGGTCTCGTTTAAATGCCGGTTCGTATATTCCGTGTACACTGTGCTGTGTGTATAAATATTTTCTTGTTATCAATCAATTAATCAACTGGCCTTATTTCTATAGTTGTGTCTGGAAATAGCATTACACAATATATTCGAGGTTATGGAAAAACATGTACGTAATTTGTAAAAAGTTTTTCGATTTAAAAATATTTCCACCACATTAACCCGAAAATGTGCGCCACTTCCATACCCAAATGAGATAATATTGTTGTTGGAAAATTTAATTCAATTTTCCCGGAAAATAACATTACTTTAATACGATTTACTTGTCGCACATTATATTACGTAATAGGATTGTGCGAGACTCCCATAATTCACTCCCGATTTTGTGTATTTTTACGATTATTACACGATTATCTATCTAATGCGTCCTTTTGTCTAAATTTCGAAATACAAAATGTTCACAGTAATTTTCGTCTCTATATGTACCGTCGACTCTTACATATACGAGAAGTGTATTAGAATGTCAGTTATTTTGTATACACTCTCGTCGGTATTTTCAACAAACAGAATATGTCCCAGGGATATGTAGCAAAATTGTTCCATCATTATAAAAGCATACGAGAGGAGGAGGAGGAAGATATGTAAAAAATATGTATGAAGGGAAATGTCAACTCATTTTATTTCCTTATTATTCATTCAGCATCAGGAAAAAGACATAAAACTCATCACCATTTAACGTTTCGAAAACGAGTCGAAGCAAAATAAAAACAACTCAAGAACGTGGGGTCGAGAACGTACGTGGGGGTAATTCTATCAAGTGGGTATAAATAGAACTCGAAGTAACTACATATATGAAAATGGTACCCCGTTGAGCTTTTCAAATAAGCTTCATCAATTTTTGTATGTCGAACTGTATGGATTGCCTGTCGAGTGTATTAAAATTATTTAATTTGAGTGGGAAAACTTTACAATTTATAAATTTATATTTTAGAAATTACTGTGCACGCTCCATATGTGGGGATCAAATATTTTGCTAATAAACCAAAATATTTATATGGTTGATGCCGATCCAATCGTAAATTATCAAAAATATGTAATCCATATATTTATATATCTATGAGCTGGTTTTATGGAATCCAAAATTTGAGCTTAAATGCGACGCCCCAATAAATTCTGTTTTTAATGAATTTTGACGACGTCACATAATCAAAACGTGCAAATGGAAAATAAAATTTAGGAAAAAATTGAGTGTTACAAAAACAGAACACGGTTTCCCTTCTATCTTGAAACGTCGTATTCTATGTTTAAGGTTACATATTTATAAGCATTTTGAAATTAGAATACTCACAATCGCGTCATCAGTAAAATATTCTTTGATTGAATTTCCAACTGTAACCTGAGGCATCCATCGATGTTATCGATGGAGATAGTATATATTTTGGGTTTATAGTTCTCCGCCCTGAACTGATATTGGGTATATTCCCGTTACGCCACCCGGAACTAAACAATTTACGGATCAAGTGACATGACTTTCCATTTGGAACAATACCAGACGAAATTATAGACGCCGACACCGAGCCAGCCGAAACGATATGTTCTTAATTAAAAGGTAATTGGACAAAAGTAGAGCAATTATGCATGCAGCTGGGACCAGAGTTTTACTAGCCGGAACCATTAAAGTATATTATGCAATGACTACAATGTTATAAAAGCAATATAAAGATAGCCGAAACTAATGTTTTACCAGCCGGAACTATTTGAATGACCATTTTGTAGCTGAAAAAAATTTCATTCCAGCTGAGTTTATATGGTCATCGCATTGTGTTCATTATGCATTGGACCGAAGTTGCTCCGACAAAGGTTGTAAATTCGTGTTCTTCATGATTAACAGAAAATGTTAGAGAAATCTAGTGAAAACACTTTTCAGATGTGATATGCGGTGAAAAATCTATTTTCCAATAAGTTTGCCAGAATATTTCATTGATCTCATTTAGTGGATACCAATCTGAGAGTATAACCGATTTTAATTTAAGGTGGTCAATTGTCTATCTGCAATTTCTCTCTTCTGATTCATCTTGTTTTTAGGGAGGAGCTTTCCGTACGGATACATTCATGCATCTGAACTGGAAAACAAATTAAACAGCTGATGGTCTTCCAACAACTATTGAATTTGATTCTACTCCATCAATAAGGTTAGGAGAAGAATGTAAGGATCAAATTATTTTCGATGTCGGGATCGATTCGCGTTTATTCATTCACTTTGTGGTGAATAATGGATAACATCGGAGTGAAATTTAGGCCAAAATAACAAAATAAACATTGTGATCCGTAAGTACTTAGAACTGAAAAATCACTCAAAGATTGCACTTTTATACTAATATTAGAAAAGTTTTAACAAACGCATTTCAACACTATTAAATAGAGAAAATTTTATTTTTTATATTATTTTTGAGTGAAACTTATGAAAATACACTACCAATCGCACAGCGATGATCAGAAAACCGATCTTACAATCTTTCTTAGCCGCAACAATAAAATCTTAAAAATTACCGTGCATGTGGATTACTTTTTTTCCATAAAATACTAATTATGAACCACTTCAATCACCTGTGTGCGATCGGTAGGGACCAAGTTAAATAATTTCAAATGTTGTTCAAATGAATTTTTGTATTACACTCAATGATGTTCTCTCTCAAATATCAGAGATCGCAAAGATTTTCGATCATGTGGATAAGAAAGATTGATTTCTTACACCAAGTACTAATTCAGAATGACTTTGATCACCTCTGTGGGATTCTTAGCGTGTTTGTTTTAAAGTTCAGACCATAACTTTTACTCAAAACTATTTCCAAAAATTGAATTTTTTCTGTTTAATATGAAAGTTTAATTTTTGAGTATTTTTTCAATTCTAAATACTTATCGACCCCAGTATATATTTTGTTATTTTGACATAAACTTCACTCCCATGTGGACAACATAGTATTTTTTTATTATTGGTGTGTAATCGGTTTATTCCGTTAAGTTCGTAGTAGAGAAGTTCAAGTTTGACGTCTGTGGCCCTATTCTGGTTTTCCTCGGGAATAGGGAATTGAAAATTAGTGACGTTTCTCTAGCAGTTGGGAATTTTTTATTCCTCAAAGTGTATTATGGCGTTTGAGAATTTTTTTTATTGGGGAAAAAATTACATTTTATAGCAGTTTTGACCTTAATTTTTCCCCATTATTTTTTGGGGGAATTGTAATTCGTACATTTATGAATTTTTAAACATTATTTTATCTAATAAATATATGTATATTTAAAAAGAAATTAAACTTGTAATAAGGTCGCAAAACGTGTTTTAGTTTATAAAAACTTTCATAAAAAAAATTATTCCCAGTCTACCAGAATAAACATTTGGGTACGGCAAATAAAAATTTGGGAATTTAATGCAATTTGTAACTATAATAAAATATTTTTCCAATTCCCAATTCCCCAGGAAAGCCAGAATAGGGCCACTGGAGGCATAAATATTGCCAATGATTCTTGATTCTTGCCTATTGAAGATAAATTATTTAGAGTGAGCAAAAAATGACGGTTCACCATTTAGTAAATGTCGTGATTGGAATGATTTCTTTACACGAGAGTGATTTATGGTACTTAAATGTTCTCAAATCTCCGGTATTGTGAATTGTTACGCATTTCACTATTTGTTCCAAATATATGGGTATTATGTGATGCAAGGGCCTTATCTGCGTTCTTCATGTTATCGAAAAGAAAAATTGCTTGTAACTTTTAAACATATCGAGATTTAATCCAAGATATTTAAAACTATCCACACATCCGATAGTACAATATGCTACCTTGCAATGGTGGCAGGGCACAATATGGTAGATGTAGAGAATGAAAGTTTTAAATTTCTTTTAACTAAAATTAACCGAAATTTTTACATTCTGTCAAGAAAAATTATGCAAAAATTATTGTTGCTAAGTTGGCACAACTGTCCTCTATCTTGACGTGAAGTTTGAGCGCGATCTGTCATTTAGTATGTTTACAGTACTCTATTTTGTCAGTTCATCTCAAATGTGTTTTACGATTTTTATAATGAATAAAATTATCGAACAAAAAAAAGAGAAAGAGAAAAAAGTGGAAAAAGTCAGCCAGATCCATATCACATGAATACGCTGGTTGTTCGATGGTATTTGTTGAGTTTAAGGTCTGAAATTCGTTTACAATGATAGATCTTACAATGATACAATATGTTCTCATGGTGAGTTCCAATCCATGAATTTTCTTTTCACAAACCTTATCTTTTCTACAAATCTCTCAAAGGCCGCTCTCTCTCGCCAATCTGACCTTCTGGTAATAATGCACCGAGTGCACAACACCGCGATAATCAAAGAAAACACTCAACATTCCCTAGACTTTTGATCGATTTTGACGTGATTTTTTCGGTTTGCGGCTCAGTTGGAAGGTGTCATTCCGAAGCTTGTTAACTGGTTTGCATGTCAAACTCGTAAACCAATGTCTCAATATCAGTTTATAATGCGTTTTATGGGTGTGGGGTCGGAATTGCCTCGTTCTAGCTTATCTTCAGCGACCTTTATAGGATTGACTTTTTGAAGAAAAATCAGGTCTTTCGGAACTGGTCGCGCGGTAACGCGTTTCATGCCCAAACAATTGTGTACACAATAGTACTAAGTGGTTCGTGAGATATAGAAAGTTGAGCCGCTATCTCTCTCAAACCTAAATGACGATTTGTTTTCATCATTTCCTTCTTTGTATTATTAGCTTCAGTTGAGGCCGACAGAGTGAGGCAAATCTTCCACCACATCTCGCTTCGCTTTTGCATGCACTGTAGCACTCATAAGCACAAGTTTTTGATAAAGTTGATTCACTGTTAGCCTTCTGTAACACTTTCAGCGATTCATCATACAAAATTCCATTAGCAATACAAAATTTGAGACAAATTCTTTGTTCGATATTTTTTTTTCATTATAGAAATCGCAAAACACACTTGAGATAAACTGATACAATAGAGCACTGTAAATAATCTAAATGACAGATCGCGGTCAAACTTCACGTCAAGATAGCGAACATTTGTGCCAACCAAGCGCCAAAAAAATTTGTACATTCACAATAGTACATACAATCCAATAGTTTTTATATCGTCCATCATGTGTGACACGTTCTAATGACAGTCTTTCGATTCATAAAAGAGGGCAGTGTCGTCTGCAATCATTCTAATTTGACTATTCGGCAGCATTTGGGCAATATCTTGTATATATCAGAAATAATAGAGACCCAAGGACTACTTGGCGTACCTCAACGCCACAGTTAACATTTAAAGTGCAACATTTTACATCATTTATTACCACATATTATTTCGGATCACACAGGTAGCCTGCAAGGTGTTAAGCCAGATTTATAATCGCCAGCATTCCAAATTTTTCTTCAACATTACGAATATTATCATGACTACCACTCTTAACGTTATCGAATCAGTGTGGTATCAAGTTTCTGTAATATCCAAAAGAATTCAGTCTTTATGGCTTGGTGAAATCAGAGGCCAGTAAAAAAATGTATTCCATTCGACACGGGGTCTCATTAACTAGCTCCAGACTAATTTTCAAACATCAACATAGAGTTATATGGTGATTTGCGTCAGTTTGGTATCGAGTTCGATACCACATTGACTCAAACTATCATATTTCTGTTCACAACATGCAGATTTCTTTGGAATGGCTTAGTTTCATTCAATTTGGAAAATTTTCAGCATTTTATTCAAAATTTGTATTGGATTCTAGTTTTTAGTTTTTTAAGAAGTGCTGTAATTGGCCATTTTGAAGATACATATTGGAGACTCAAATTGGAATCAATCATACAATATAAATTTTATCCCAATCGTTCACAAAAATCTGCTTGGTTCTATTCAAATTGCCAAATGTCCAGAACTAAAGAGTGAATTAAAAATTGAATTTCAACCCTAGGTTCAATTATGCTATCCATTTGTTGTCGTAATTCATAGCAACACCTTGATGTTATCTACACAGGTCAATAAAAGGAGTAGTTCCATTCCAGTTAGTCATATTCCAACTTCCTCAAAAAGTTATTGAAGAATCTCATTTCCATGTAGACAGTAACTTAATTAACAAAAACTGCACAAAAATGATAAATTTACAAAATACCTCGATCAGGCAATCCTGAATGGATTATATTTTTAAAAAGATTTTGGTGGTTATCTGATCGTGATGAAACCTCATACTTAAGCTTTATTCATAAATTGAGAGTTCCCACTGGATCTGCACACCGGAAGAAACAGTCTTCGTGGAAGCTTTTTCGTTTTTGCAAATATTTTGAAAACTACATATCATTTATAAGAAAACCGGGATAATCTAAAAGATTCTAAATCATAATTGCAACAGTTTTCGAAA
Source organism: Nephrotoma appendiculata (assembly GCA_947310385.1). NCBI lineage: Eukaryota > Metazoa > Arthropoda > Insecta > Diptera > Tipulidae > Nephrotoma > Nephrotoma appendiculata. The sequence continues at coordinate 40,681,624 of OX371223.1, forward strand.
ATGTAAGCGGATATATTGATTTTTGATAAGAAACTTCGATTTTTCTATAAATTTCAAGATTTCAGTGATTTCTGGCCGAAATCGCTCCATCGGATGTGACAGATACAATATCGGCTCACCTTCATACTTAAGCTTTTTCCATAAATTATTAGATACTATAGTGTTTTTTGGACGACATCAATTCTCCAGGCGTAGCAGCTTCCATAAAATCTTTTTTAGTTTGCTCCTTTTTCAGTGATATTTGGCCAAAATCGGTCTACCGCAATTGACATTTTCCATTGCAGCTTTCTCGTTTTTGTAATTATTTTTAAAAGTCCTTTTCTCAATTATGAGAAAATCGACTATGCACCAAAAAATTAAATTGCAACAATATTGGTCTAAATCAGTTTTCCAAAATTTAATCAGAAAGTTAGATTTTTTGCCAAAATACTGTTTTTCAAAAAAAAAAAAAAAAATCGACCCCGTCTGCCCAAATAGATTGAATAGTCGGGATGAAACTTCTTCGTCCACCGGAAGTGACCGCTTCCATATGAGCTTTTACGTTTTTTGCAAATATGTTCAAAAGTAAAGGTTTTTTCAGTAAAGCGTTCGATTTGTATTGCTTTAGAATATAATCACGTACAAATGTCTGCCGGAACTTTGCTTGATGGCGCGTATTCGAGAGGTCCAACTTTCAATGTCTTTGTCGCATAAATCTGGCTGAATTTGCAGGACGGCGTACATTATGTCGACTTTGAGGGCATCAATTGTTTACGGGTTATTTGCATAGACGTTCCATTTCAGATAGGCCCAAAGGAAGAAGTCTAAGTAACGCATGTACTGATTTCTATGCATACAAAAAAATTTCAGACAAAATACTCATGAAGGATCTTTTAAGAATCTCATAAAGAGTATTTAAAAAAAATACTCAATTTGGTGCATTTTTCTAGGCTCCAGACATTTTTGGGACTAAACACTACTTAAAACCCTTATGTGTCTCGGTGCGGCCAGTATACGACGCCATGAAGTTTTGGTCAACTTCTGCGCCAGAGCCCAATCAGCGAACACACGGCCTTGTCAATGGTCATTTACCTTAAATTCCTGGATCAGTTGGATTTTTTACGGGTGCACACCTAAATCCCGAGCCAAGTTCTTGTAAACGACGAGCATCGATGTTTTCAGTAGACCTTGCGTTTCGGTAACGTATGGGTATCGGCTGATTATTTATCGAACCGGATGACTATAATTTGGCCACCAAACGTCGAATAGTCGATTACGCAGGACGGTTGTGGCGCGGATATAAATTACATAATACGCGGAACATTTTTTTGCCATACACAAATCAAAACAAATTTGACAGATGTGGTTTTAATAATAAACTAATCCTTGATGGGTCAAAGACAAAAGCTTAAGTAAGTCAACAAATATTATTTTTATTTGTGTCAGATATTTTGTGTTAAACAGATAAAATTTGTCATTTTAGACAATTAATTATCCAATGTTGGTACATTTCAATTTTTTGACTATATAAGGTTAACTAACAAATTTTGGCTTAATATGGGTGCTCGTACTACTCGCATGCAAATAGATGATTAAAACTTGACATGTTTTTGAATGCAGTTATATGCCTAAAACAGTTGGGAGTTTGCGTCACGTTCTGTAGAAATTTGTCTCGCATAATTTGAATTCTAACAAAAATTGTCAAATATTTCGTGACAGATTAATGTCCAAATGTGATATTTGACTTGATAGATTAATGTTTCTCACAGTCTGAGATATCCATATGTTATAGCAATATTTATATAAACTAAGTGGCACGTTATGCACATAAATACAGATAGTCGAAAATTCGAAAATATCTAAAACGACAAATCTAACAAATATTTGATTTTAATCGATATGTGTATTTTATTAGAACTCTATACTGCAACAAATATTGAAAATATCCAAACACTTTTATGGATTAACTATATATGTGATACAATCGATATATTTATTTTTTTATCTCCACTCAGTTTCACACTATCCTCGCCATCACAAAATACTATGTCATACATTAAATATCCAATTATGTCCAGCGTAGCAACATGACAGCTACAAAATAATGTTGACACAAATCACTATAATCTGTCTTTTTTCCCAATCCTCGTCATATCATCCTCGTATCAGCCTTCATATTTGTTAGTTTAACAATTATTTCTGGATGATGTTCTTGATATGATTTCGTTCCAAGCCTGAAAATCTATATACCCTAAATTCGGGTATTGAGGTGGAAAAATTTATTGTGTTGGCAGCCTTCCAATAATATACTCGTGGCAAAAATACATTTTATTTGTAAATGAACAGTGAAAGGCGGTTGTTTATAAAAAAGAAAAAATCCTTAATATCATGTTCGTGGCTCAGAATAACTAATAGGTATTATTATTCGTCCATAGTGTTGTGTGGTAAAGTGGTTAATTGAATTTTATATTTTAAATGTATGTTGGTACAGTGGAAATAAACATTCTCATTCGTCCCCAGATTAGTGGAATGGGCGTAATTGACAAAAACTACTCGTTCTCATTTGCTGCAGTCTGCTCCACGTTATAAATATGTATTGTTTGGTTTTGAATTTTAAGAGTGCGAAATACTGAGAAAGTAATCGAATTAGACCGTTCAAATTTACCAAATTTTATGTGAATTTTATATTACTGTACAATTCGTCATAATTTCGAAATTGTATGTCAGGTGTTGATAGTAATCACAAATTTATTGATGTACAGTATTATAATCGGAAATGCAAGAAATACAACAACAAGCAAGGACAAGGCTCATGCCCTTTAACTTATAGTGTGCGAGGGTTGCCTTTTATATTTCGGGATTAGGAAAAAAAAACAAATATGCATTTATTTATCAAAAATGGCTTTAACGTTTTCAAAATATTCTCCATGAAGCTCAATATACTTTTGTATCCGTTTGAACCAATTTTCGAAGCCCTTTTCCACTCCTATTGAGGGACCTCCAAAACATATGCATTTTGAACGCATCAATCGCTTCTTCATGAGTCGAAAAACGTTACCCTCGCAATTTCTTTTTGATTTGCAGAAATAAAAAGAAGTCATTGGGTACCAAATCAGGACTATTAATGGGTCAAATATTCAGTTGCTTGGAGAACGATCCGTCGTCGGCGGTTGGTTTTCCTTATTTCGTCGAAGACTTCTGGCAAACAAATGGTTCTGTATAATGCCGAATTGACAGTTCTAAAATGTACTAATAGTTGTTGGATTTGGCTCATATTGGAACATCCATACCGTTGATTGCTGTTCGGTTTCGGGGTCATACGCATAGATCGAAGAATCGTTACCAATTGACGCCAATATTTTTTGAGCGTTTGTCAAATTATGTAGGATCCAACGCAAACAAATCTTTTTGACAGCCAAATGTTCATACAAAATTGAATATATGTACACATAGTCAGATGACTATCTTGCATTATCGCAGTTCACTGTTTCAGCTTGAATGTTTTTCGGAACAACAACCGAATTTGAACGACCTTGAACGATTAAATTCTGTACACCGATAAACACTAGTGGTTGACCGCCAAAAGTCAAATTAAGTTCATCAATGCACAAAAAATAATCGCACGTAAATGTTCCCGATTTAGTTCCATTTTCGCATTGAAATTAAATTTTCAAATCACTATAACACAAAAAATGCTTATTTTATGCATGGAAAGGACCAAATTTCGTTAGTACGCAGCCGTTTCAATATGAACACTATTACGTTGGTTTATAAAATTCGTGTATCGTGTAGAATGGCTCATTAAAATTACGGGACAAATTGTGCAGTGGTTACAGCTTCGGCACTTGTGCCTGCAGATCTCATGTGCGAATCCTATCAGAGACAGGATGGAACAAAAAAATTTCATATTCAATTACGATTGGTGGTATTAACAAAAACACAATTTGTTAGAGTTCAGAATTCAGTGCAAACCCATTCTCATCAAACAGGTAGGATTGTTTGCATTTTAATTAATTAGCCTTTAAAGAACACAAAATCCATTGGCTTATACATTCTTTAATAATAAAAAAATATAAAAATGTATTGCACTCAACTTAGCGCGTAGACATTCCACGTTTGAGTGTTAAAACGATGAACTATCTTGAAACAATAATATTAGAATCCAAGCAAATGAGCCAAAGAAATGCAGAATCCTTCTCCTGTTGCCCAACAAGCAAAGCCTTTCTTCACTCGGAGAGACCTCTAGAAAATCGCCCACATTACATATTCCGATAGCTTTCTAGACTGTCGGAGTGTCACGAAGAAGCCTTATAGATTTTACGGTCGTTCCCAAATGAACGACATTTGCTGGGTCCATGACTCCCTCTTTGAGGCAACGACACAAGTGGTGGATGGGAGTAGTAAACCCAGCAAAAGTGGAACACCGACACGAAGCGAAACTCAACTCCCAACATACCAAATCAATGAAATCGAAAGATAATTCCGAAAACAAAAAAAACACGCGGTTCTGTTTTTATTGCACTGAATCCCAAACAAGAAGATGGGAAAAAAACGATCACCAGGTAATAATGCCCTCTTCCCCTCCCCAGTGAAGCACAATACGTTACACAACCTGCCTTTAAGAAAAAATGGTGAAAAATAAAAAAAATCGAATCAAAAATCAAAATAATCAAAAAAAAAATGTGTACCTGAGGCTGGCCACATTGGGGTTGCGGCGTCCTTATATACCATTCGTTGCCGGGTCCCTTGCTGACTACCTCGTTGCCGAATACTGCTGTTTAAGTATTTGGGTCCTCGTGTGACCACCCGTCGTGTCTGCCACCCGTATAGGTATTTAAACGTTAGATTTTAACAAAGAAAAACTTGAGTGATATAATTCGCTAAATCGATAAGTTCTTCTGTTATACCTTAGGTATAATGCAAGAGTTGAATTTTTGCAGTTTTATCGTTGCAACCTGATGAGCAGACCAACTTTTTATCAGTACGAAACCAAATTGCCAAGAAATAAACTTGAGGAACTATTAATTTTTGTAAGAGTTGTGTATCTTTACACAAGTATCCTGGGGTTAAAAATGGAGAGGGAGTGAATTTGGACTTTTTGTGGTGGATATATTGTGAGTAGATGGCCTCTTTGGTCATTAAAAATAATATTTTGTCTATGAAAAGCCGAAAACAAAAAATGACAAAAAAATGTTGAAATTTGTCACAAAAAATTGTTGAAAATTTGTTGATATATAATTTTTATTTTTGTTTGCATTTATGACGAATTTTTTTTTTTATTTCCGTTATGCAACAACTAAAAACTCTTTTTTTGTTTTGTTTATTGTTGCTAAAACACAATATGTGCCTCGAAATAATATAGAACTGTGGCCCTATTCTGGCTTTCCCAGGGAATTGGGAAAATATTTTGCTGTAATTACAAATTGCACTAATTCCACTTATACTAAAATATTTATTTTCCGTTCCCAAATACATATTCTGGTAGACTGGGAATAATTTTTCGGGGAAAATTATTTTATTTTGGTTTTTATAAACTAAAACACATATTACGACCTTGGTACAAGTTTAATTTATTTTTAAATATATATTTATTAGGAAAATTAATGTTTATAATATCGAAAATATACGAATTACAATTCCCCCAAAAAATAATGGGGAAAAATTAACATCAAAACTGCTATAAAATGAAATTATTTTTTCCCAATAAAAAAAATTCCCAAACGCCAGAATACACTTTGGGGAATAAAAAATTCCCAACTGCTAGAAATACGTCACTAATTCCCAATTCCCTATTCCCGGGGAAAACCAGAATAGGGTCACTGGTCACCTACAATAGATTATGACTGATCTGACGTTGTGTATAAATCTATTCATTATGAACACCAGCCAGACTCAACCTCTATATTGACAGATAGAGGTTATAAGTTATAATTACGTTCACGATAGTGATACAAGAGATGGTGCACATTAAGTTCTGATTTTTGTGGGATTCTACGAATATTTTATGTTGGTAAAATTTAGACTTTTTCTGATGCTCTCGAAGCTTTATATCATTTTTATTTCCGATGATGAAGGATCATATAAGTTTACATAGGGTTGCTAATTTCGTTTAAAACCGCCTTAAGTTTTTTACCATTATACTCGAGACTATACTTAAAATCCCACGTCTTCAGATTAATGTTGCATTGTGTTCGTATAAAATCAAATAAATTTTCCAATTATAAACCACTGATTACGATATATAAACATAACCACAAAATTGCCATATAGCTAATTCCCATAATATTTTTTTATAAATGAAATTAAAATTTTCATGGCAACGTGTAATAATAACCTGCAGGTGAAAAGTTAAATCTGCAGAAAAAAAAATTATAATCTGTTCTCGTTTACCAATTAACATTTTAATTGCCTTAAACCCAGTATACACCAAGCGTACATATAACACCCACAAATAAATTTTTATAAATTGTGAATTTGAGATTTTTATTCGTACACCATAGGAGATCTTAATTCACCGTATTACAAATCTTAATCTTAAACCACAAAACGAAACGAAACAAAGCAAATTTCCAATTCAACGAATTGATAATTTTTCGAGATAATCATAAGAAAAACAATCGTAATTTTTCTCTGTACCGTAGCTAACGGTTACCGTATCTTTATACAGTACACACAAATCTTTTTGGAGATTACATTTTTTTTTTGGTTTGCTGGGCTATAAAAAACGATTTACCATGTTATAAAATATTTATTGTAATTTCTGTCTTAACAGTAAGCGTATTCTAAACTTACTTTAACGGCAACTCGTTGTAGTGCACCACAGGTCAAACAGAATGGTCTCCTAGTAGCGAACTCAAGCGGTTTTACGCTTTAAGCCCTTTTATTATTTCTCGTTGGTCAAGCAGTTGTCTGTTACGACGTTTATCGCTTCGGGATGTTATTTAGTGCCACAGGCAATTGCTTTACTTTACTGTTGGTGTAACCAACACGAACGGATTTTGTTGCATTCAACTTGATGCACCATCTCTTCGTTCATATGTTAATGCTGTATATTGCACTTGAAGTTTATAGTAGCTTCTATCGTGTCACCTTTTGATGTGATAGCAGTATCATCAGCAAATGAACCCATTTGACAGTTAGTGGAATATCGCTTTGAGGTGTGGTACTGGTTCTAAGACACTCCCTTGTGGTACCCTAGCGTTAAAATTAGCGTTTTTATTTGCATGAGTATGCTTGTTTAACACGAACATGTCTGTCTGTAATGTAGGATACAAGAAGGTGACAGAATTGTGGTGGTAAAACTTTCATCCGTTTTCCTATTGACTTGATCTATATTGTTCAATGTCTATCTCGAAATCCATATTGGTGGATAGTTCTTTATTTTCAAAACCGCGGTTTCATTCGTTTAATAGGAGTCTTTCAAATAGTTTTGACACAACAGGTAATAGGACTATGGATATTGGACTAGGAGACAATATTTTGTTGGGTGGTTTTAAGGTGGAAGCTTTTTAATGACTTTCCATGCTATCAGTCAAAATCTGACGCTCTTTTTGGATTTATTTCTTTTATTTCTTTGATAACTTCCGCAATAGAGGTCACGGTGACTTTTTGTTCTTCAGTTTCTTCTATTTTTTGTCTTTGTTCGCTCTTCTGTACCTCATAAGGCTCAAATATACCGTCTCGGAAATCAGCAAAGGCTTCGGCTTTTTGGCCATTGCTTCTTGTCCAACTTCAATTGCGTATTCTTATAGGATGAATCTAAGTTATTGGGCTTTTTATTGGTTTTGTTGTCTTTCACAATGATTAGTCAGTAATTTTTTCATATATCTCTATGATCATAGGTACGAGTAATATATGGCCATTGGAGCCAAAGAAAAAGGTGCTTAGGAAAACACCATAAAACACGTATTCAAGTATTAATCAAATTTAAAAAATATGGACACCATGTGAATACACACAAATAGGTAAAATGATTAACTATAGTTAAAAACTGATATTAAAAAGTACGGACCTAGCAGAAGAACAAAACCACATTGTGATGAACGAATCACAAATTTGAAGCTACTTCTGTGATAAATTTTCTACTGTTGATGCTGCTCCAGAGGACATCCACACATCACAACAACCATTCTGTTTCGAGGAAGCAACGCTGATGCTTCATCATTTGTACTAACGGATTGGGAACCGCTAGAGTCAAAGGTAGTTCAAGCCGTCGATCAAGCAAAATCAAAAGTAAGTAGCAGCACCTCAGTGCATGTTATGAGCTGAAGATCAAAGCGTAAACGAAGGAGAGCTTGATAACGAATGCTTTAGCCTAGAAACATATAAGACCTGCAGCAAGATTATGAATTTAGAATTATTTACCTTCAGGATCATTCAGGGACTAAAATCCTATATCAAACAATCAAGGATTGAAATAATACACTTCAATGGAAGTTACAAACACTGGACAAGCATCTAGTCTAGTTAATAAGACCATTCATTCTAATGATGATATAATAATGATGATCTACCTGGTGAAGAGAAGTACATTACATATTATCGGGAATAGGAAGAGATCAGGCCAAGCTCATCAGCCACCTCAATATCTCGCACGAGAACTAGGGCACATTTTATGTTCCGGATACCATGTTAAATAGTTTCTCACAAATACCTACATACGCACGGTTTTAGAACTGCCAAATTTATTATCAGAGTTCACTCATAGTCTCCGAATATTGCATGATAATGTTGAATGCTTACATGCAATTAAAAACCAAAGAATCAGTACGGAATCTTCGGATGCTACGTTGATGAATATTCTAACAAAGAGTTAGTCAGGGTAACCCACCGCTTGCGCGAGCTTTGAAGAACCCGAAGGAAATTCACACTGTGAAAATTTCTCAGCACTCCTACAAGTAAGTTTCCACTCTAGGTAGAGCTAGATAAACCAATAAACAACTTCATCCAACAAGGTTGCAAATGTCAAAATTTACAAGACCGCTGCATATGCAGATATTACAGGCATGCGAATAAACGAAGTTGGAGTGGCGTACCCAACAGTTAAATTTACTCAATTGTCAACAAGAGCAATTGATATACTTAGATAAACATTGAAAAGCTCCTGGGAAATCAAGGATGTGACCCATAAACGAACATTCACCAAATAAGAACTAGAGTGTGAAAAAATATTCGCGACCAGTCAGAAGTGTCTCAAAAACGGCCAATTACATAGTCAAAATTGGTATTGTTATTGAACTGTATTCTGCTAGCCAATTGGTATGCTCATAAAGGACCTCAATGGCACGTCTGCTACAAGTAGAAAAACGAATTGCTTAATTTTAAACCCTTGATATTCAAGACAAGAAGTTTTCGGATGATATCGCTTTGGGAAACATCAAGCTTGCTATAAGTCGACCAATAAAATAAGTTAATATTACCTGCCACGCAGTTCTAAACTGGCATCGAACAAATATTCAGACAAATCGTCCTTGATGAAGATGAACCGAACTATCAACGCATTTTGTGGAGCCAGTCTCCGGAACCATATTATTAGGTGTTTAAGCTAACCATCGTCACATGTGCCGCAGCAGCGGCTACGTATTTAGCAGAAGTCACTACAACAGCTTTCCATCGAAGAACAAGAGGTAGAGGATCTAATATGATATCTGATCAAACACGCTGGAAGAAGCCTTACTTATCCAAAAACAAACCATTGGCTTACGAAACAGCGATACATTTACCTTATGGAAGCGGGCGAATAAAAACGCTGTTCTTTTGGAATCCATATCAGCACATCTAAGAAATCAAAATCGATAGCCCAGTAGCAAATACAATCGGCTTTAATGCCATACAATCTACATCTGATATCGCCAAATCTACCAAGCGAAGCCTACTTTTGGATAGTACAAAATTTTTGATCCATTAGGCTAGGTGGCACCAATAACAGTTGTAGCCAAGCTTATGTTGCAGGAGCTCTGACTAGCAGGCCTCTCGTGGGGTGAAGATCTTCCATTCCAATTATCAACAAAATGACAGAAATTTAAAAACTCACTGATTTTTTTAAGGTCAAAGGTTCAAAAGAACTAAAGTACAACCATTTATGGAGGACGGATTCAAATTGGTTACAACTTTCAACCATTTATAAATAAATGTTTTAAAAAAACTGGATACCTTACTATCTGCAGAAGAATTCAATGAATCCTGTAACGAGCTGTTTAGAATAATTCAAGTAGATCAACAAAAAAGGCAGAGTATCAACAAAAAAACACTGCTTTCACTTAATCCTTTTATTGATGAATACAAAATGCTGAGAATAGGAGGAAGAATAACTATAATTGTAACCAGAACTGTGATACCAGACATCCAAAAATATTGCTATAAAACATAGATTCACAAAGCTATTAATCAAAGATATGCGCATATGAGAACCTTGCACTGGCGAATTCTATTAACTCTGTCACTTCTCAGAATCAAATATTGATCCATATCATGTCCATTTATTAACGCAAAAGTAGGCTACACTGGACCTATCTCAGTAAGAGTTTCTTTCGAAAGGGCGTGAGAATTAGTCCTACAAGAGACGTATAGCGCTTTTTGTAAGCTTTGCTACTAAAGCAGTGCACATAAAGGTTGTCATCAATATGACTACTGCAACCTTTATTGCAGCGTTTAAGAGATGTCATGTTTGCCAACGTATTTACCGCTTGATATGGAACCAATCTGTGAGGTTTTACTACAACCAACGTCTGAAGACCCATTACAAAACTAAGTGATGCATCTATAGAGACTAACAAAAATGATCGAAAAGTCCTTGTACTCTCTACAACCATTTTGAAAGTGTTCTGAACAAAATGCCTCAGCATCATGTCAAAATCATTTTGGGTGACTTTAATGCTTAAATTGGCAATGATTGCACTGTGATGTATCGTGGCACTATCGACCCAGAATGTTTATGTCATATTACAAACAATAAGAGAACAGACACCACCGAATTATCGTTACAACATAATTTGGTTGTCACCAACGCATACTTCCCACGAAAATGAATTCATAAAGGTCCATCATAATGAAATTGACCATAATCACAACCCTTCTTCAAAAAACACTTCTCACGATCGAAGATATCAAAGCAAGATATGGAACTAACATACAAAGTACACGTTTTGTTTTATCAACATCATACGCCCGCCACTTCCAATGAATCCTGCTTTGGATTCCGTGGAGCATCACTGCAGGAACGGAAGCATCATCATCGACAATTGATTAAATCAGCGAGTGTGGGTAACTGCAGCAGGGACCTTCGAATTTCAAAATGAAACTTTGCATACCGATTAAGCCCAATTTGTGCTAATTAGTACTCAATCAAAAATTAGTGATAGTCCTGGAGCCAAAAAACGGGAAAAAAAATTTCAAATTTCGCCTGAAAGGCAAAACAAATAAAACCCAATTTCTAGAAAAAACCAGAAATAATTTAAGCCTAATTTTAAAACTTTCCAAAGGTGGCCACAGTGACAAAATTTGTGCTTATCATAGAAATATGATTTTCATAAATTTTCATTCATAAATTGAGAAAAAATTAGCTAGCCCCTAAAAGATACTATATTGTACAACAAAATACAGAGGTATACCGTTCAATAATATTTTTGTTGAACAATAAATTAAAAAATAAAAATAACTTATAATAAAATCCAAGAATAAGCAATTCAGATATCATATTCCTATCACCCATGTTCATTGTCATCCGGAAAATATAGTGGCTGAATTAAGCAACAATGATCGTTGAATGAACAATTTTCTGACCAAAAGTATTCTAGAAACCAATGAAGTTGGAGCTTCTGATTGCATATTCCTATCAGATGGATCAACTGTCTTTTTTGTTCAATGGAATGGCCCAATTCCTAATAATTTTGTGCTGATTCTAGATTAGCACAAATTCAGCCACTATATTTTTTGGATGGCATCGAACATGCGTGGCAGGAATATGCTATCTGAATTGCTTATTCTTGGATTTTATTATAAGTTATTTTTATTTTTCTATTTGTTGTTCAACAAAATTATTATTGAACGGTATACCTCTGTATTTTGTTTGTTCAATATAGTATCTTTTAGGGGCTAATTTGTTTTTCCTCAATGTATGAATGAAAATTTATGAAAATCATGTTTCTATGATTCTAGAAATTGGGTTTTTATTTGTTTCGCGTTTCAGGTGAAATTTGAAATTTCCCATTTTTTTGGCTCCTGGGCTAGCACTAATTTTTCCCCGTGAGCACTAATCAGCACAAATTGTGCTTAATCGGTAAGCGCAAAGTTTTATTTTGGAATTCGAAAGTTTCCCTGCTGCAGTTACCCACACAATTAGCGATGACTAAAAATAATTTAGACGTAGATTGCTTGAAAGCAATTCGGGAAATAGATCGCGTGCACCGACGAAATCTATCCAAAAATACAAGACAATCACATAACGATCACATGACCGTCTCAACTCAGCTCTGCAGACGGGAAAACGAGAATGGCATAAACAATCAGCGTGTGCTTAACATTGAAAATTCAAGTGTTATTGGGAGATATCGCAAAATAAAAGAGACAGCTAAAGATTTACACATAGCTGCACTATTCGCAAGTATTCTGATTAGAGAGTTAATAGTGGACGCCAACAATGTCTCTTTTAAATTAGCCAATCATCTGCTGGCGGATAATTATAATTAACACTGAAATGACTTTACTATCTCCATCATTGTACGATGAAGTATATAACGTGATGTTAAACATATAGTTGGGAGACTACCACATTTCACCCAAACGAATCAACAATCGATCAGACCTTCACTCTATGGATTATATTGGATAAATGCTATGTCTCCTGCTGTAGAGGAATGTCCCCTCCTGTTCGCAGCCTCTTTGTAGACTTTCAACAGGATTACCACAGCATACGAACACGTTATTGAACGTTCTGTCGTGTCTAGGTATCCCGTTAAAGCTGATGCACAAATTAATGATGAGCGATTCAAATTTCTAATTGTGATCCTATCGCCAGAATTCTTTTAACATTTTACACAAACATTCAAATCTTTAAGTTTCACTACATGTCGCGTCTTTACACCGTTTATACGATTAAATATCATCACATCAGCAAATATCCCTTCAACTAGCTCCCTTTCTGATCCCTTCCCTTGATGGAAAGAAAGTTCAGTAACTTGACGATTATCTTTATGGTTAATCGTTATGGTCAAGCCTTCTACCTATTTCCGCGGTATTCTACCGGAATTCCATACTTCTGTTATTACTGGTGGTGTTAGAGGTTTTGCAGTTGTCGATACGTCTTTTTTGAATATTTCAGCTTGTATATTGTTCGTTCCTTCGACCGAAAAAATCCTTTCTTGTTAAGATTTGAACAAATGGCTGCTGCCTTGAGAATGTTTTCAGTATGTTGCCTACTCCTTGCCATTTCCCTGATTTTTCATAGCATATATTCGTATTGACGTTTCAGCTCCAACGCATTTTTTTGGCAAGTTTGCAACTTGAGTTGCAGGTGTTCTTCATGTATCTTCCAGTTGCCCAAGAGTGTTGGTAGCTGTTTCGATATAGTCTTGTTCGATTTGTTCCCACTGATGCCTGCTTCTTTATTGGTTTAGTGGCTGGGCTTGAGCGTTTTACAACAGGTTTAATTTTGAATTGTGATATTTTACAAGTTGTCGGTCTCTGTGAATCTCCGCACCATGCATTATTGCCCTGACATCTTGTAATAAAGTGAAAAATTTCTTGTTGATCATTAGCCTATTTGGTTCATTGTTCTGCCATCAGCTGATGTGTTCATATGCATTTGTGAATTTATAGGTGAAAATTTTTTTTGTGATAATTTACTACTCACTGGTTTGTGAGGCAGAATGCCATATTGATGGTTATAGGTCGGTGTTTATCTGTTCCAATTTTTGCATTAAAATGTCCTTGTTTTTCTTGATCATGTGTGTGTATGTGGCTTGGGCTTGTTGTATGGTTATAGGACACATCCTTGGTTGTTTCAGCTGCGTCTTTTGTTGGGTCGGGGCATATCACTGAACGTTAATGGTTGTGTTTCGTATTTTTGATGGAATCTTGTTATGAATTCTACGATTATTCTACTATTAACTAGTTTCTTTTCCAGTAGTACCTTCTTTGCTTCGTTCCATTCCATTATTCATTTTCATCTGTGATGTTCCAAATTTGTACTAACCTAAGCAATGGTTGCTTAACTTTATTGATGAATTTGTTTTTGTCTTATCTATCTTGTCCCCCCATTTCAAGTGAGATAACTCCAGTGGAAAAGAGATAAAACTGGCTAATTTTAAAAGATATGCAGAAACTTGCACGTATAATACTTATATATCAGCGTATAACAATTCGTATGATGCCCCTCGGACCACAAAATAAAGCGGTGACTACATATTGCGAATAAATCATGAAGAACAAAATTATGTTGAAAAAATAACAGGATTAATGAAATCATCTAGACTGTGATGGGTAGGACGTGTTCTTTGAATGCAAAATGGACCAGTAAACAGATTTCCGAGCCAACACCAACGAAAATGGGTCCTCGTGGAAAACCACCTACTCGGTGTCTGGCGTTCCTTTGTTGCGAACCGCAATATCTGGAGACATTTTGTTAAGGCGGCTAATTCCCTACATAGAATGTAGTGCCATCACTAAGTATGTTCTGTTCTTGGGCCTTTCCGGCGTTGGCTTGACGTATTTGACTTTTAACAAACGATTTTAGCATAAACTTATAGAATTCATATATTAAATTCCGTGCTCGTTGTCAGATTGGCGATCAAACGAGATTACTTAAGCTTTTACTGAAGCTTCAATGAATATTTATTTACAGGAGCCAGTTTTTGTTGCATTGAAGGGTTGTGCACGATGTGGATTTAATTTTTAATATTATAATTTTAATAGACGCATTAAATTTTATTCACATGCCACATCTGCCATATTTTTAGCTCATTAAATTGAATTAGTCATAAACCATAAACCAAATTATTTTAACATTTAAATCTTAAGATCGTACACGTCGTAATTGTACGTATCGTGTTAACCACAATCACGTATACACAATCGTAAAATTTTTAAATTATAAAACCACAACAATTACCATCAGTACAGCACGTGATGTCTGTTTTATTTGTTATACCCCCACTCCATGTACGACCAAAATTTCATTCATCTGTTACATTTTTTAATTAACTGGCAATCGTTACATTTTCTCTACACTAAACATAGAGTTAAAAACAATTAAAGTTTTTAGTAGCCCATACCCCCAAAACCGTACCACCCCAAAATGGTAAAAAAATAAGAAAATTTTACAACCCAATTTGTGAATAAGGAAAAATAACTCAGGCGTTGTTGTATTTACACCAAAACTAAATAGAAATGTTGTTCTAAGAATTTTATTTACTTTAAGTTTATACGATACACCTTTTCCAGATTACAAATCTGAAAAGCGTATACCTGTATACACACAGACACACACAAACATACCATTCGAATGAAAGAAAATACATAAAACAATTTTCTTGAGAATCTGGAATTTTCAATAAAACACACCACATACCACCCAGACCACCCCCACTACACAATAATCGTGTACACGTCTAAGGCATATAAAACCAACAAACTGAAACGAAAGTTACGATTTCAATCGAGTTGTTACGTAACCGCACAACAAAAAATGTTTTTCTCCAAGATAACGATAAGATTTTAATCAAATTTTGTTTTTTCTTTCTATTTTCAGACAGCGACTATAATGAAGACCTAAACAGGAATTATTTAGATGAATTTAATAGCCCTAATAAGTGAGTACATCTATTATGAGATTTTCATGTGATTTTGTAAGTTTGTTTCTTTTGGGTCAAAAGATACGTTTTGTTATCGTTTACGTTTTCTTTATGTTTTGTGAATTTTTATTTTTTTTACGTTTTACCTTCTTCCTCGTAGTTAAACCGAATGTTGTGAGTTCTTTTCCTGAGATTTGTTTGTGTCTTATTTAACAATTTCGGACTAGTTTATTAAGTGCGTGCAATACTAAAATAAAAATGGATGTACTTTACTACTACTGGTGTTCGCAATTTTTTTAAACAGTGATTTCCACCAAATTCACTGAGAGTTTGAACGTACAGTACATGATGTGTCGGATTACATATGTAATTTAAAATGGAAATGGAATACTGAATCATAAACAACCTATTCATATGCATGTGAAGTTACTGCTAAAGTTTTACTAAAAAAAAAATAGCAAAAACTTCACATGTTTATATGAAGTTTTTACTAAATCTATGCTAAACGTTTATATGGGTTGGTGCATATCACAATGATACCTGTATTAAGCGGAATTAATGTAACTCTTAATTTATTAGTTTTTTTTAAATATTGGTGGATGTAAAAATTTCAGGCTAACTGAGATATCCCTAGAGATCTAAACACAACCTCAGGTATATGGGGTGTTAGTTGGGGGCCATTTCAGTTAGAAAATATATTCAGATGCTCCCCATCCAGGGGAGGGGCAGTTATTACAATTTTTGTTTATGACCGAATATAATAAAAATTATTGGCGAGCACAAACGGGCAATACGGGTACCTCCTGTATCGTAGTCGCTCAACAACGAATGGCGCCTGAACCGGATATCGTTGAAAGTCGAAAATAAGGACGTGCTAGTCTGCAACAGTACTAAAACATACAAAGCACATTTTGCTTTCCAAAACATACAAAGCACAATGAAATGTTGGGTACTGCAATTCAGTCAAGCCGCCAAACCCGTTTGTAAGTAAAATGTATGATATTTCGGTCAGCTTACAAACAAGTTAATACTGATATTGTAATTAATATTGCAATTAATGTAATTAATATGTTGCAAAGTAGCACCGCTCGTAGGGTACATGCGAAAGTTAGCTTATTATATTCCAACTTCAATTTTACGTAAAATTTACTTTGC
This sequence comes from Nephrotoma appendiculata, assembly GCA_947310385.1. Taxonomy (NCBI): domain Eukaryota; kingdom Metazoa; phylum Arthropoda; class Insecta; order Diptera; family Tipulidae; genus Nephrotoma; species Nephrotoma appendiculata. The sequence continues at coordinate 40,698,546 of OX371223.1, forward strand.
TTTCATCCATTCGCGCCTTGGATATAGGATTAGTGTGTATGGGATGGCTGCCAAGTCTCGGTTGTGTAAGGTTCAAATTCAGCAAAATAAAGCTTTGAAAGCTGTATATAAGTTACCGTACTTATTTTCTACTGTAGAACTATATTCCAATATAGCGAATAATACTCTGCCATTACTAGCACTGAATAATCTTTGTATAGTAACTTATTTTCATAAAATTGTAATTAGTTTGAACCCCATACATAATCGGGAATTTAAAACTCCCATCCACACGTACCAAACTCGTTATTCTCATAATCTATGTACAGCAAGTTTCAACAATGAATACGGCAAGAAAATGATATCTTATGTTGGTCCTTTTAAATATAATATGTTGCCTGATTCGGTCAAGATAATACGAGATGTTCATAAATTTAAATCAAGTGTTAAAGCATATTGCCAATCAAATATTTCGCGCTTCATTAATAGAAATAACTTGAAATAAATGGAATTTTATTATAACTTAGTTCTTGTTTAAACTCTATTATTTTAATATAAACGATTTATTATTATAAACTTAAAATTGTTAAAGTATGGAAATAATTGGTTTAAACTTTAAAATGTGTATATTATTTGAAATTATTTGTATATTTGTTATATTGTACATAAAAACGTCTTGAGTTTCGGTAACCCCTTGAAAGGACATTAAATCCACTGGGGAACTGAAGCTCATTAGATAGCAAATTGTATGTAATTTATTATATAGTTTTATTATTGTTACTAAAATTTAATGTATTATATATATATATATATATATATATATATATATATATATATATATATATATATATTTATTTTATTTTTTATTTATTGAAATAATATCAGAAGAGACATGGTCTCGCTTTTGATACGTGTCACTGTGCTTGAATTTCAAACTTTTTTTGCGTGACAAGCTGGGCACCCGGGGGGTAAACCTAATTCGACTATGCTGAAATCATTGGTGCTAGTCCCATTTCAAAGTTAGTCTCCATTTTTGAAATATCGCTTTCGACATATTTTGCCTCTGAGACAAATATTTGTCAAAATATACACTCATATTCACGTTGATAGCTCCTGAACCATTAAGATTTTCGTTATGCTTTCTTCAGCAAAGTTGTTGGTCTTGGCTTGCGCAACAACTTTGCTGAACATATCAAGGCCGAAAAATGACATCTACAATCACATTTTTGTGTTATTTTATTTTTTGAAACGCAAAAAAATAAAATAACACAAAAATGTGATTGTAGATGTCGTTTTTCGGCCTTGATATGTTCAGCAAAGTTGTTGCGCAAGCCAAGACCAACAACTTTGCTGAACATATCAAGACCGAAAAACGACATCTACATTCACATTTTTGTGTTATTTTTCCATATATGTGTGTTTTACTTTGGCCAAGGTGAGCTTGGAGTGGCACTTCCGCACAATTAGACCAGGAGTGCCCCATTGTGATACCACAGGAACCTATTTCCCCTTTACCCCTGTTCAAAACCATTCGGAGCTACGTACGTACCGCAAAATATCTCGCACTACACATTCTGCGAGATCTGAAAGGCTGGTCACACTGGACACGCCCAAATACTTATGCCTTCTGTATGATAGTGCCGGACACGAGCGTAGGAAGTTATCTAAAGTCTCTTCTTCCTTTTCGTCCATGCAACTTCTACAAAATCATTCGTCTGTAGACCCAGCCTTCTCGCATGTTCCCCAAAAAGGCAGGGTCTTGTCAGTTTTGGCAAAAGATTCTCACAGAAGACTCCGGCTCCACCTTGGCGTTTCGAGAAATATAAGTGCACAGGTAAGGCTAAATACAACTGGAATTCGGCATACTTAGGCCAAACAAGACACTCATTTTAGATAAGATACAAAGAACACATCACAAGTACATAAAATCAAGTTTCGTACAACACATAAAAACTGAAAACCATACACTAAATTCAATAAAAATGTAACCATTTTGCACAGAATCAAAAAAGGACTGAAATTAGACAGGTGTCCCAATTTGACTCTTGAGTCATGAGACATTTGTATTCTGCACGTGTACGAATTACGGCCAAAATTCACACCCTGAAAATATACAAAAACACCCACAATTTACTTCGCGACAAAATCAACACAAAACCCCAATAAAATTTACGACCTCCATAACTTAAAAACAAAGCAGGTACCAAACAGCAGCGCCTAGCTACAGTATATAAAGAGCTTCAAAATAGATTATGTAACAGTAGCAGAAAATAAACCGAAGAAGAGATTATTCTCGTAAATGATATTTCTAAAAAAGTTAAAAAATTGGCACAAGAAGTAAGAACTAAAAACTGTAATATAAAATTAAAAATAAAAAGTTATTCATCTAAATATATAAAGTGACAAAAGAATACAAAAAATAAAGTGAAAATCGCCTTGTGAATCTGGTGAAATAAATAATAAGGATAGGTGTTATAAACTCAAGTGCTTTTGTTATGTGTGTGGAAAATTTACAATTATGAGCAATCGCCGCAAAATAAGTGATGAAACCGCTGATTTATATCGACTATACTTTTCACAAACTGTTATTAGTGGTGTAAATTGGACGCCGTCTTTTGTTTGTACAACATGCATTTTCCATCTGCATAGATGGCAAAACACTGGAGCCGCAATGCCATTTGGTGTCCCGATGATATGGGTCGATCCACAAGGACATGATGCAGTTCAATGTTATGGGTGCATGAATTATATTTTCGGTACAAACAGAAACAAAAGTGGTTCTTTGACATACACTGCAACGAGAAATACACATCTACCGTTGCAGCATTAAGATGAAATGCCTGTTCCGGAAAGATCAAACCCAACCAAGGATTATTTACCAACAACATTTGAATCAGGTGAAACCGGAGAAACATCTGCATCAATATATCAACCATCAAATGTCACTGCGCCATGCAATCACATTGAAATCTCGCAAAGTCGTTTGGATATTATGGTACGACGCCTGAAACTATCTCAGCGGCAAGCCATTCTTTTGTCAAAGGATTTAAAACAAGTGAACATTTTGGCTCCAAATGTTCGGATATATGGAGCAATAAATCGTCATCGTCATTTTACGAATTTTTTTTTATTCCAAATTTGTAAAAATTGGGTTTATGTGGTAATATACTTCTATTGTGTCTGGTTTCATAATTATGATTATCTTTAATCATACCAATTTGAACGTTCGAATGAATTTGTTTTTTTATTATAGAATGTACATGTGTTGTTAAATTGCATTTAATTAAATACTCTAATGGGAGTATGTTATTAACAATGTGAATTTTCTTTATGTGTTCACGTCGATTATATTGGAACAAATTTTTTATAGCCTTATTTTGTAATTTTTGAAGTGATTCAGTACTACATTTAGCTGAAGAACTCCAAAAACTACACCCATAAAGCATGTTACTATTGAATAATGCATAATAAACTGATCGTTGGTAATGTGAATTTATAAATTTCGCTAGTTTTTTGAACACGAAACAGATTGATTTAAGTTTATTTTTTAGTTTTTCTATCTCACTAGAAAAATTTAAAGCTTTATCTATAATTAACCCCAAATAAGTATATTCAGAACAACTTTCAATTTTAAAATTATTGTAAAAAATATTTAAATCTGTTGAAAGATTTGAATTAATGATTAAATATTTAGTTTTATCTAAATTTATTGTTAATTTATTTTTTTAAAAATATGTGACAAGTTCATTTAAATCATTATTCATATCAGTTTCCATACTTGTAAGATGATCCTTTGGAGTACTGTAAACTAGAGCAATGTCATCAGCATATAAGTATAATGATGCCTTCAAATTTTACCTGGCAATATCGTTTATAAAAATTGTGAATAATGTATGCCCCAATGTCTTTGACTCCTAAATCCAATAATTTGTTTAACAGTATCTCCCTATCAACAGTATGAAAAGCTTTTTTTAAATCTATAAATATAATACCACATGATTTTCTACTATCACATTCGGTTTGAATAAACGTTAACATATCAAATAGAGCTGAATTTGTATTACTGCTTTTTCTAAACCCATATTGTTCACTGCAAAGTTTATTGTTAGTTTCTAAATAATCACAAAGCCGTTCGTTTACAATTTTCTCTAAAATTTTTGTCACAATTGATTGAATGCTTATAGGTCTATAATTAGCAGGATCAGTTTTCAATCCACTCTTAAATATTAATATAGTTTTTGACAACTTTAAATCAAGTGGTACATATCCATCTAACATAGATCTGTTGACAATTTTTGCAATTTTATCTGATAATATGAATTTATTTGTTTTGAATATTTTTACATCAAATTGGTCAGGCCCTCTCGTTGATGTATTTTTTAATTTTTCAATAACTTTAACTATTTTGTTTGAATCAATTAATTCAAAATTTGAAAAATTACTCTGATTGAGATATGATGGGTGAAATGCATCATCAACTTGAGTTTGCAAATTATGCTTGGATGCAATTTTTTCCCCAATATTTGCATAGAACTGATTCAGTTTATTAAGTTCTAACTTATTAACAGTGGAGTTTATATTTTCCGAAATCAAATCAATTTTATCAATGGACCTTAGTCCATGATAAATTATTTCCTTGAAGGTTTGCCAAATCTTTTTGGGGTTATTAACATTATTGACAATTTCATTTCTTGTGTATTTATGATATTTACTTCTTCGTAATGATGTGGTCTTGTTCCTCCAGTATTTGAATTCAGTATTTATATCTAAGTTATTTGGATCTGTCAAAAGCTTTGTATACCAATAATTTCTTGCCTTTATTGCCGAAATACATTCTATGTCCATCCATGGTTTTTTGAAATTGTTATTTTTCAGTTTATTGGTCATTTTATAAGAACTTTTAACTACTTGTTTATTTCATTCATTGCAAAACATTTTATACATTCTATCTAAATTCATGTCATCATTAACATTTAAACAATTAGAATTTACTAATAACTCATTCAATGTTGTGTAATTTATAAATATGCTTTTCTTAAATTTTGATTCTTGTTTTAAAGATTCTATTAATAAATTTGATTCAATAAATATTAATTTGTGGTCAAAACTACAATAATCCAGTAAACTTATATTTATATTTTGAGTCACACAATTTGTAAGTACATGATCAATGCAAGATTTTCCAAATGGTCTAGTAAAATGTGATTTATTAATAATCAGAAATCCATTTGATTCATCCAAATCATTATACCTATCTATAGTGTTATTTTTACATTATAAATTAATATTAAAATCTCCTACTACAAAAGCATAATTATTTTGTATATTCAATAAGTGTTCATCCAGAATCTCAAAAAAATTATTTAAATCTTCCAAATTTTGGTTAGGAGCTCGATATATAGTAGACAAAGAAATCATTTTTCCATTAATTTTAACTAACACATTCAATAGATTTAAACTTTTACTACTGAATTCAGAAACAACTTTAAAGTTATAATTTGTATGAATAAATATTCCTACACCACCTCCCAATTTATCATGCCGAAACGAAAACACTGGTTTATAATTTGCAAATGTGACAAATCTGGACATATAATCATAGATCCAAGTCTCTGTTATTGCAATTATTGGAAATTCAACTTTAATTTTATCTATTATATAACATAATTCATCAACTTTTTTATTTGATAGACTGCGAGCATTTAAATATAATATTTTCAAGGAATTTGTATAATTAAATACAACATCATCCAAAGTTTCACACATATTTACGCAGGAGTTAATAGGTAAATTATAATCTATTTGAGAACTAATCATCAAGCTTTAAAATATCATTAAAAGTAGATATTTTGATTGATGGGCAACCATCAGTTTTTTTTACAAAAATTATACCGTTCTTAACCCATGCGTATTTTATTTGATTAGCACGACGTTTGTCTCTTACCTCCTTATACAAATGTTGATTCCAAATTGTCAATTGCTCCCCTACGTAGAATGGTCGTTTATCATATTTTGTTCCGTTTTCAATATTTAAAAAAACCGCTCCATTTAAAATTTCTGCCATCACTGGACTCTTCTTCTTTTTATACCCATTTAATATTTTGTCACGAGTTGACTTCTTATTAAATTTTATAATAATTTTCGGTGGAAAATTCAAACGATTCGACGGGTTATATCTTTTATTGCGATATATTTCATTGATATCCTCTGGAACCAAATTTATATCTACATTTCTTGACATAATTTTTGCCATTTCCTCAAAATTTTCATTATCCTTTTCCTCGATACCCGCAATTTCCAAGCAACAATTTAACGTTTGCTGCTTATATTTATTTAGTTCACATATATATATATATATATATATATATATATATATATATATATATATATATATATATATATATATATATATTTATGTATATATGTATATATATATATATATATATATATATATATATATATATATATATATATATATATATATATATATATATATATATATGTGAATCTGTGTATGAATGAAATAAAGAAAGATAATAAAAAAAAAGTACGTCACGAAAGGGAGCGACTTGGCTGTATTTGGTATTGCAGCTCCTGATGCCAACGATGAAATTTCACTATATCAGGTGGGAAGATATGTCAGCAGCAATGAATCAGTTTGTAGAATCTTTTCATTTTCGATACACAAACGTCAACCCACTGTGGTCTATTTAGTTTTGCACTTAGAGAATGGTTAACGGGTTTATTTCACGGCAGCAAACGCAGCGCAAAGAGCGAACGACCACCCGTATCAAGGCTGCCAAGCTTCTTCGCGACATGCACAAGTGATTTATTTGTCTTCTGCTTTACTCGGAGATGTCGAAATGTTTCACATGGAAAACATCATCAACAAAATTCCAACATCGGTTATAAGGACAGTCTGTTCCTGTATATGTGAATGTATCGTTTATTCAAACGATGCATTTGGTTGGGGCACATTAACACAGTTCATCCAAGTAATGACGAATGTTTTCATCTGCGTTTATTTCTGGTTAATGTTCGTGGGCCGACTTCATTTGAATTTCTATGAACTGTTAATGGTGAGTTGTACACAACATATCGAGAAGCCTGTCAGTGTTTATATCTGCTCGAGGATGACATTTGGACATTTGAGGATCATTCGTTCACACGTTGAAATGATGATGGCAAAAAGTGATCAATTCGATCACTTTTTGCCATCATCATTTTAACGTGCTTTCCATCGAACCAACTTCATTTGTGGAAAAAATACAAACACAATATGGCTGAAAAAATTTTGCATCGAGTGCGTACAATAACAGCGAAACCCGAAGTTGAACTAAACGCGGAAATTCACAACGAGGCGTTGATTTCTATAGAGGATTTATGCCTGATGATACCCGGCAAGATGTTGCACGAATTAAGCGTACCAGCACCGAATCGTCCCATATGCACGATGTATTTAATCGAAAATTTGAACAAGAACGGAAAGACGATTGAGATTCCTTAAGTCAATCAGTGCGAACAAAACTCTAATTTTTGAATAAGCAGCAGAAAACCGCATAGGACGATTGATGATAGCAGTCAACGACAGCTGTGGAGGAATTCTTTTCTCGATGCACCTGGTTGAACTGGCAAAACGTTCCTAATTTCATTGATTTTAGCTTCGATTCGCGCACAAAGTCAAATAGCGCTGGCCGTATCATCATTTGGGACCGCTGCCACAATGTTATAAGAAGGATGAACAGCTCATTCTGCGATCAAACTTTCACTGAATTTGCAAACGATATAACTTAATTGACGTGCAACATTTCCAAAAAATCAGCATTGGTGAAAGTACTACAGAATTGCAAAATATTCATTTGGGATGAGCGTACAATGGCGCAAAAACGAGCTTTGGAGGCACTTGATCGAACGTTGAAAGATTTACGCAATAATCAAGACCTCTTTGGAGAGACGATGATTCTACTGACCGGCGATCTTCGCCAAATCCTACCAGTCATTCCAAGATCAACAGCTGCTGATAAAACAAACGCTTGCTTGAAGTCATCGAATTTGTGGAAATGCGAGTCGCGTTACAAAATGACGAATCAGCGGGCGTATTTTCCAAGCACAACATTAGATTTTGGCAATGACAAATTCAGGTTGACGCTTCTGGCGGACTGGCCTTATTTCTTTTTACCTATTTTTTATCAATTCACAATCTCTAAAGAAGAATTGATCACGAAAGTGAATATTGGTGCAAATTATAAAAATGATGTTCAGTTGATCGAACGAGCCATTTTGGCAGTGAAAAATAAGGACGTAGATTATGAATATAAAAATTCAAAGTCAAATCGCTGGCCAATTGCATTCATTTAAGTCGACCAATTCCATTACAGATCGAGATAAAGGTGTCAATTATCTAATTGAATTCCTGAATTCATTGGATTTGCAAGGAATGCCGTGATAATCATGTTGCGCAACCTGAACCAATCACAACTATGCAATGAAACAAGACTAGCTGTTAAGCTATAATGAGCAACGTGATTGAAGCAACGATAATCACAGGAGGGAACAAAGACGAGGATGTTCTGATTCCAAGAGTACTACTGATTCCACACGACTTGCCGTTTTAATTTAAGCGTCTTGAGTATCCAATTCGCCTTGCATTCGCAATGACGACTAATAAATCGCAAGGCCAATCGTTGGAAGTATGTGGAATAAACCTTGAATTGCCGTGTTTTTCCTATGAGCAGTGGTACGTGGCGTCCTCGAGAGTCGGTAAACCATCAGCGCTATTCATTTTCTCTCCAGACAGGAAGGCAAAAAATATCGTTCGTCACCAAGCGTTGTGATGAACGCATTATTAATTGGCTGAGATCGTGAGATTTGACAATTCTCGATTCCGTTCCAGAGGAGTTATTTAAAGCCACGGGGTAATGCTGCAGAAACCAGCGATAGACGCTTTGCAGATTAATTACAGTTATTGATTTCAAAAAATTATTAAGTAAATAGCGAAATCTTTTTATAGCGAAATCTGGAAAATGAAATGCGCTTTAATTTTAAATGCTCTTTGGTAATCGAAATCATTTATAACAATTTTGCAAAAAAATCTTTTAAATAATAAGAATGAAAGTTTGTAAATATGTAAATCTATCTGTAAATAATTTTCTGAAAAATCTATTCATCCGATTGCGATGAAATTCTTGTGAGTTGTTTTGTGCTCGGCCACGAAGTTATCTGCTGTTGAAAAACCAGGGCTGAATAGAAAGTTTCTGAGTTAATAAAATTAGGCCTGGCCTCTGAATAAAATAAGGCCTGGCCTCTGATAATGAATTTAGCAGCCTCCTCAATTTTGGACCCTCCCCTGGATGGGGAGTATCTAAATATATTTTCTAACTAAAATGGTCCCCAACTAACACCCCCTATACCTGAGGTTGTGTTTAGATCTCTAGGGATACTTCATTTTCAAGAATTCTTAATAAATATTTTTACCTACTATACTGTATAATTTGTTGTTTAGAATTATGAATACGACTTATTTTTACTGTCTGAATATGAGCAAGTTTTCCTATCATTTATCATAACAAGATACAATACAGATACAGATACATAACTAGAAGAATTTTTTGCTGTGCATTCCCTGAATTAAGGCAAAATGGTACAGTAAGTTAGTGTAATGCTAGTTTTTTGAGAATTTTAAATATACTTTTGAGTCAAACTAAACATTCATTTAACTAGTCGAGATAAAGTAGTTTTATATTATTTAGATATTATTAATAGGATTTAATAATTCCATCCAAGAAAACTCTAATTTTCGACAATTTTCCGTCTTACCCAGGTAATATCATTAACACAATTAATGAAATTAGCAAAAGTTTAGCATTTTCTTCACACTCGTCCAATTCATGAACACTTGGCAGCTCTGCTAAAGAAGCACAATAAAGCTTCATTGACTCTTGTTAGGTCAATATTGAGGATCACATTTGACGAGTTCGTCGTTGGGTTTCCTGCATGTTCATTATGAATAAAACATTCCTGGATATGAAAGTCTCAACTTTTTCCTGTTTCCGTTAGTTACAGTAAACAGTCGAGCCACGTTACTTCGAACAATGAAGTCCCCTATGATCACTACTTTTTGAGTTGATAGTGAGCCTATAAGATGAACTAATGAACTAATTTCATTATTGGGATTGTAGAAGCAACCTGCTGTTGCTCTGGCAGTAGCAGGCATACTTCTGATTAGACAATTTATCTAGTTCGGTTCTTGCATACATCGGTGATACGTAGGTTTCTGTGACTTTCTTTTAAGGTTGCATTTGCCATCAACCGCAACAAAAACAATTTTTTTTTAGTATCGATATTTAAATACCCCTAAAATGTATGCAATTGGTTTGTTTTAGTTTGAGTACCATGGCTGCGGGCCAATAGTCGGGTAAAAGTCAATTTTAAGTAAATTTTTCGGTAAATTCATTTACATATTTTTCAAAAACTTTATGACAAACTGATCCAAAAATCTGTTCTAAATCCGACTTTTACCATAGTAAACTATTTACCCGACTATTGGCCCGCAGCCCATAATTTTGTATAATTTACTTTACTTATATTGTTAATATTGGAAAATTAATCAATAAATTTCACTGTGCTTGAATCGCAAACGTATTTTCTCGTGACAAGCTTGGCACCCAGAGGGGAAACCTAATTCAAGTATGCTGAATTCAATGGTGCTAGTCCCACTTCAAACGTAGTCATGTTTTGTCTCTGAGTTAAAAATTTGTCAAAATATATATTCATTTTCACGTTGATAGCGCTTGAACCATTAAAATTTTCGTTTTGCTTTCTTCAGAAAAGTTGTTGTGCAAGCCGAGACAAATAACTTTGCTGAGCATATCAAAACCGAAAAACCACATCTACATTCACATTATTGTGTTATTTTTTTCTTTGCATTTCGACGAAAAACACTTTTTTTATCATTTTTGGATGAAAATTAAATCGATTCAGTTGATTTTATTGTGATTGTTTGAAAATATTGATAAAATGTTCCTTTTAAAACAATAAATTGATAAAAGATGTCGCGTCAATATGCAATACAAAAAGTATAGCAGAAGGCCCGAAGAAAAACAAAACGCACAATAAAATGTGTAGAATGGAAAAAAGAACAACCGATAGTGCCATATTAAAACCGTAGAGCTGACAACTTTGAATAATTATGTATACGAATAAAAACTATAAAATAATAATGTGTTTCATTTAAAAAAGAAACTGTTTAAAATTAAAGTATAGTTTAACAGTAAAAAATACAGTCCTTTCGCTTACACTTTCGGTCCTTGCAAACCGGATCGCAGTTAACGTGTTTAAAAATTGCAATTGCAACCAATAAAAAAGTCGATGTGCACCACAGTCAGTGCATTCTGTTACATACACTCATACAAGTGCGAATTACACATAACCTGTGAGTCCTAGCTTGTCTACACAGCCGCTTAATTCTTCAACGAAGTTCTAATAATAATCTACGTTTGATGACTTTACATTTAACTTTTAAGAGATCAAACAATGAATATGTCCGTTAAGTTAATGAAATACATTGACTTGAGAAAATGTCTGCGGTTGGTGTGCGCGCCATTCCTCTTTCTGTCATAGATCCCATCCCCACACACTTACAATACATTCGTTATTTTTTATTTAACAACCAAAATATTCACTAGAAATAATTTATATGGCAGAACAACGTTTGCCGGGTCAGCCAGGACAGATATAAAAATGTAAATTTTGTAAATTTTGAGATTTTATGCAATCGACTAGTGATTAATTTATTTTTTTTTTTGTGTAATTTTAAGTTCTTGGAATTATGTTGTAATAATCATTAGGGATTTTTATTCTGTGGATTATAATTATTGTAAATAAATAAAATGACCCATCCAAATTCTGTTAGTTGGGCAAATGGCTCGTTTTTCCTTGTGATTTTGTAACCTCGCCGTTGTAGTAATTGCTTCCATTTCTCTTCTTTAATTGCTTCTACTTCTTCCACATCTACTGGCAATTCTAACATATTTTTGCTTATCTTGTTAAAAACGAATGCCTGAATGTCAATAGAGCATGTTGATGGATATCTCGGCTTTAAGGTTTCTTCTAGCTTTTTGACAGCATACTCCATGAGTTTCCGCGTTGAACCTGAGAAACCTTCTCTCCCATCCCTACAGTCCAGGTTATATTCCTTACAGTGTTTAATCTAACATTTAATTTTCTAAATCCTCTACCAATCCTTCGTACACCTAAAGTTCATAACAGTGTTATTAGTTGAACCATTTGTAAATAACAATTAAAGATGGCTCAAGAGCACTGGAAGAACATATAGTGATACCAGAAGAGACGCTTCTATCTGTACACAGTTCATCCTTATGAACGTCGTACGTCTTGCTATTATGAAATTAAATAATTGTCCATTTTCTGACGTAATTCGTTTTAAACTTTACCAACAGTTAGATTCTTTACCGAGTGGTATGCCCTTACCAATATAACAGATGCACGTCATTTATATTTTTAATTAGCAGTGATAACGGATATAAAGGAGGTCGGACGTGAATTTTATGATGATAAATTTTTTAGTAGCTTTGTGATTCCTTAATTAAAGTGGAAATTTTATTTCTTTTTCTCGTAACATGTTCTCCCTTTTTTATCCCTAAAACTCATAAAGTTTTTGCCCAAAAGTTATCTTTTGTTTTTAATTAATAAATTTGATTGCCTTTTGGGGACAAAGTCATTCAGGATGTGAACAATCAATCAAATTCACAGATTTTAAGTCATCGTTAGCAGATACTTGTGTCTACTTCTTCTTCTTCTTCTACGCCATTTAATAATAATCTAAAGTTTTCCAATACACCCGACATCCGGCAAATACTGTAAGTTTAGGGAAAACTTTCTACTCAACGCTGATATAAAAATAACAAAAAAAAAGGTAATCTCAAGTTTCACAAGGATTAATTTAAGATGTTAACGCCATCAAAGTTTCATTATCGATTTTATTTTTATTTGAAAACTTTTGCGTTTCGTTTGCCTTTGCACTTTTTTGAGAAAAACTTTTTTTGTTTGTTTGTACGGTGTGTTGAGCTTTTAACTTTTCGTTAAAAATACACGTTTATACGTTTATTGAATTATTTGGCGATTTATAAATTGTACGCGATTTACGATAAAACACCACAATCTTGTCTAATATGTGATGGTGGGTATAAACTCGGTCGTGCATAAGTCAAATAAAAAATTTTAATCCTAGTGCGGATTAATTTTTATCCGCAAAACGACCACCACGCTCAAAACTATATACATAAACCATGTTATTAATTTAATTTATATTTTATATGCTTTTGTGTACAAACTAAGCGACCAACTAAACCACCCTCATTCGTTTTAATTTTATATTTATAAGGTTGTCGTCAGGGTATACAGGTGTAGCACAGGATGTTGTCCCGAAAAAAAAAACAATCCAACAAACCCAAAATTAATCTTTATAATTTTAATTCAAAAAAAAACATCCCAAAATTTTTTTATGTCTTGCTTGCGTCCCTAAATTATGTGCGTGTACACACAAAAAAATTTAATTTAACATTTGATTGCAAATCTAGTGGAAATAATAGAAATTTTTATTTATCCATGTGTAGCAGGTAAGATTACAGAACTTAATTGAAATGAATAATTAAGGGGTTTATTTGATGTAAGTTAATTCGGAATTTAGTGATTTATTAATCAGAATATTTAACTTTGTTTAAACTCCTGTTATGCTTCAACCAGCGAACACGTAAGAGCTTAAGTTGCACGCTGATTGTACCTGTTCGGTTAGTGCTACAAACATAATTTTATAGGTTTCTTCTCTGTTAGCGACTGTACCTAATGATATACTTACCTGGAACTCATCCTGAAACACATCAATCTGAAACACATCACATAAACATTAGTAATTATTAATTATGTATTTACCTGTATCATTATATCGAATCATCAATTAGTTACCTATAACCAGGAATATAATCATTTACCTAAAACAATCATATTAATTTAGTATAAATTGAATTTGTATCATATAATTTGTTCTTACCGATTTGTTATTATTTTTGACACCTTGTTATTGTTATTGTATCACACTAAAGTAAATTAATTCAAATTGTACTACCACCAATGCAATTCCTATTTATTATAAAGTGCGTTTAATACCTAATATGTAATGTGTAATGCCATCTAGTGGCAATTATCACCTAAGCGATTGATAGCCCTCTATTGTAAAATAGATAAACTTTTTTGTTAACATTTATAAAAAAAAAAAAAAAAAAAAAAAAAAAAAACAATGTTATGAACTAGTGCCGGGTACCTCGAACAAAAGAACATCCAGTTCATCAAAGGTTACAATAAATTTTGGTGTTGGTAACTTGGTTGGTTGAAATAAATATGATCACAAACTCCGGTTTTAATGTCCCAATTTTTATTCTTCACGTAATGACAAGACAACTTGTCGGTTTGGTGGTTGATGATAAAGAGAGCAATTTTTATTATTATTTTATAAATGTTAACAAAAAAGTTTATCTATTTTACAATAGAGGGCTATCAATCGCTTAGGTGATAATTGCCACTAGATGGCATTACACATTACATATTAGGTATTAAACGCACTTTATAATAAATAGGAATTGCATTGGTGGTAGTACAATTTGAATTAATTTACATTAGTGTGATACAATAACAATAACAAGGTGTCAAAAATAATAACAAATCGGTTTATAGGTACCTCTCTAAACGGAGCGCAACTTAAGCTCTTAAGTGTTAGCTGCGGTTGGGGCTTTACACAATAAACAAACACACATAGTTTTATAATTAATTCCAAGCCTTCTGTGATTTTTACCATTAATCGCTTTAAACTTTTTTATTTGCAATGCCTCCAAATACCACTTCTCAAGAGTCAGAGTGACTTATTCAAATTTATTTATTTAAATTTTATTTTAAGTCAAATATACTAGGATAGAATTCATTAATAATATTGAACATAACTACACATTGTCTCAACTGGAAATAGTTGTCCAGAATGCATCCAAGAAGGAAAATATTACAAGGCGATATATGATCGTAGCGAGATACACTGTAGGCATATCTTGAATTAAAAGCAGAATTTACGTAGTTACCTGAGATCTACATAAACCTTGGAATAAATCTGGTTGACATGTTCTTCCCAACTGAAATCAGACAACATGATGAAACCGAGGTTCCGGACTTTATTAACCACACAAATGTCATTAAAGTATAATAAAAATAAAAAAGGTCCCAATACACCGCGACTCATGAAAGTACAAATTTACTGTTCATGTACCAAATGTATTGCGATCTATTCGATAGAAAATTTTATAATTTTAGTAGCTTATATGAAAAATTATAAGTCGATGCAAGCTAGTTAACCATAATTTGATGGTGTACCACAGCGTTTCTCAAAGTGTGCTCCGTGAAGCCCTGGGGCTTCGCGAGTAAACTCAAAGGGGTCAGCGAATCTCATAATCAAAATTGAAAAAAACTTATAAATTTAAATCCGCTAATAATTAATGTATGGAATTAATTTGTTGCTTCGAAACATCACGACTGCTTCTGGAAGCAAATTCTCATACTATGACATATGACGGCCAAAGCCTAATTGTTTCAACTTTCAAAACTAGAAATGAGAAGGCCACTTAAGCATCCTATATCCGTTAGTTATCGTATTGCACTGGCAGGAGAAGCTCATACAATAGCTGAGACGTTGATCGAGCCCTGTTCAGTCGATATAGCTAAATGTATGTTTGATGAAAAGGCGGCAAAAGAAATCACTAATCTGCCGCTATCCAATGACACAGTATCTGGTCGAATTAACGATTTAGCAGCTAATGTAAAGTCTCAATTGATATTTCGCCTGAAAAATTGTAATTTATCTCTGCAAATGGACGAAAGCACAGATGGAGCTGAACTTTGTAGAGAATATATTGCGTGACCCATTGCAAATAATACAACTGGTGTCGAAATATTTAATGCTGTGAATGATTTTTTTAAAACTAATGATTCAGATTGGAAAAATTATCTGCACGGATGGTGCAAAGGCAATGGTAGGAAAAACAGCTGGCGCTGTTGCTAAAACTAAGAATTTAGCACCAAACTGCGCCAGTAGCCATTGCATTCGTCATTGCCAAACGCTTGCAGAAAAAAACTCAATGTCTTTGAAAAATGTTCTTGATGTCTATAAAGATCATACTTAATAAACACATTTTTATTAGTCACTTGTTTTTTGTTTCGCAGAATTATTTTGAATAATTTTCAAAAAGTTTAAAAAAATCACTCGATCGATTTCGACTAGTTAGGTCATCATCAGGAGTATCTACTGATTAGTATTAGTAAAAATTTTGTTATATAGTAGAAAAAAGCAAAATATAAATAAAAGAAGGAGGGATAAAAAATAAGCAATAAAAATTAATCTACGGATCGCGCAGGTAGGCGATGAGTCATAGATTGAGTAACAAAATTCAAGGTATATTATTGCGTACGTGAGAATAGAAAAGGGCGGGGTCTGTAATTGGTGAGAACCGGATTTCTCTCTGTTCGTTAAGGATATTTTGGTTAAGATATATTGATTTCCTAATTTCGTAAGATTCTAAGGTATCTAAACGTCTGCCTTTGGGTTGTATATGTAATATGTCTAAATTGTTCAAGCTAGCTGTATGATTTTCTGAAGTTAAATGGTTATGGAAAGTTGATTGATTGCAACCAGATAAATGTTCTTTAACTCTAACTCCAAAATTGCGCCCAGTCTGACCAATATAGGAGAAACTACAATCATTGCAATTGATCCTATAGACACCAAGTTTGGAAAGGCGATTTCTTAACCAAAATATCCTATCCTATAACCTTAAATTTTGTTACTCACCCTAAAAACTTTAGTAGAAGATCCCATTTTACGATACTACGAGTTAGTATGCCACTATTCAAACTTAATGTGTTGTGTTTTTATATAATTTAAATTTTATTAAGTTTTATTTTACACTGTAGATTGCAACAATTTTGTTTTTTTTCTATTATTTTTATTGATAACTATGCGATCTGTTTTGGGGCTCAAGGCTCACCCTGCTCTTCCGCGGTTATGCTTTTTAGGTCCTTACTTTACGCCTCCCAGCTAACTCGAGGACGTACGACTATAGGACAGATTTCAGACCATCTGCACATTGGAAGCTCCATGCCAGCCTATACTGGCCTATGGGTTGGCCCATGGGTTTTGCAGCCCGGCAGGGGGTCATAGATGTGTAACGTTTCACCACAGATCGAAATCTGTTGATGAAATTTCACTTTGCATCCTGTCCCTATCGGGATTCGAATCCGGTACCTCGCGATCCAAACCAAAGCTTCAACCACTGTGCCATTTGGTTATGATTATGAGCAGTTCCAACTATGATTATGAGCAGTTCCTTTTCTACGATGCTGCCGAGCATTCCAAAAACATGGACAAAGAGCAGTCCGTTTCGATGTCTCTTTAAATGCATCATGAGTTCGTTGTTTTTCAAATCTTCACATGTGCATCGAGAAATAGGTATTTCCACTCAAACAGGTAATAACCTGCATCTGCACTCATGCTTCTGATATCTTTTTCCCATCGTTACTACCACTATTGCATAGTGGGAGCTCTCAACAATTATTTCAACTCTTGTTCTGTCAACCTCCGCTGGCGCTAATATCCATATCCTTTCCGTACTCTGATCAATTAGCCAATCGAATCGATCTCCGCTATAACAACTATTGCCAGATCCAAATAGCCCTTTTAGTTACTTGCTTTCTGTGTTTTTCATCCATATTGATTCAACCCATGAATTATAGAATGCGTCATAGACTGAATCCGGACTAGGATGCAAAATCGGGTGCAACTAATTCTGCCATAAAAAAATTCAAATTTTTTCGCAAATTAACCAAGGGGTCGTACTCCATACTGTTTTTTTAATCAAAATTCAAATCGAAATACCGCACTTCCCATAAATAATTTGCACATTATTTTTTAGTCAGATTGACAGTCTAAACATTAGGAGGCATAAGATAAAATATTAGGTGTACAAATTAATTCGGTCTGTTTTCAAAAAAGTGGGTGACTACAATAAATTTTTTATAAGTGGCATTTCATTTGAACAAGAAATTGAAATTGGTATTAAATTCAATTTTTGGTCAAAAGAAGCAACCAATGAATTCTAGTGATTTGGTTTTGAAAGTTGGTACTGTTTGACATTTACGATATTGTTTAATTGTTTTTCTTTTATTTAACTAAATATTGTGAATAGTACGTATAAATTTGGTAGAAAATGTTAAAAAAACAAAATAAAAACTACAAAATGGCAACATTTAGCACAAAAAAAAATAATCTGGAACTCTAGCGACAAGCACAGTAACTAAAAAATAGAATTGGAATTCCAAATTGTCATTGAATACATAGCACAGTTGTTGTAAATTGGCAAATGAAATATCGTAATAGTGACAGTTGATTCCCGTTGTTTCAGACAGATTAGACATCTGCCGTTAACATTTAGTTTGTATTGCTTTGAATTTCGTACAAAACGTGTTTTTAAACAGCATTTGCGGGAAATGTTAATTTTTTGTTTTAATTGGAAAAAAGTACAGCTGAAGCACATCGAATACATGTGGAAGTATGCGATAATAATGCTCCAACCGATAAATCATGTAGAGAATGATGATGACTTCAGTGTTGAAGACAAGCCTCGCTTGGGACAGCCAAAAAATCGTAGACGATGAATTAGAGGTATTATTCGATTAAGATCCGACTCAAACGCAAGAGGAACGTGCCGGTACATTGGAGGTGACCCAACAAACAGTTTCCGTACGATTGAAATCTATGGACATGATTCAAAAGCATGGCAATTGGGTCCCGTATGAATTGAAACTGGGAGACGTGGAAAGGCGATTTTTTTCTTGTGAGCCTGCTTGAATGGCAAACAGGAAAGGGTTGACGAGAAATGGATTTTGTATGACAACCCCAAGAGGAAAAAATACTACGTTTTGCCCGGCCAATCATTGCCATCGACCTGAACATCAACACCAATGACGAACATTCAAGGTTCGAAGGTTATGCTGTGTATCTGGTGGGACCAAAGAGGAGTTATGTACTACGAGCTGCTATAACCTGGCGATTTCATTACGGGCGAATGGTGCAGACTACAATTAATTCGTTTGAGCCGTGCATTACGGGAAAAACAACTGGAATATGAGGAAAGGCATGATAAAGTTATTCTTCTGCATGAAAAATATTTGGAAATGCTCAAGTGGGATATTTTACCGCACCTGCATTATTCTACGGACGTTGCTCCGACGAATGCAACATGATTTGGCAGGTCACCGGTTCACTTCTTTCGAAGAAATTGAAAATTGGCTTCAAACTTGGATCGCCTCCAAAGACGAAACGATTTTCCAAGATGGGATTCGAAAATTGCCCGAGAGGTGGGAAAAAGTCGTAAGCTACTACTGTCCGACAGATGTCACTGAAAACGGTAAGTGATAACTGACTCTAATAAGCTTAAGGTGAGTTAGACTATTACTCGGGTCAAGTCGAGCGTATTCAATGGATGAGGAAGGTTGAGGATTAACAAAACATTTTGATTCTGGTTGAGCCGCCTAGCATATTGAAAATTTCAACCCTGAAGCGAACCTAGTTTATGGATCAGTCGAGCGAATTCTCCGAGTAGTGTCTAGTCCGATATTAGATTGTTTAGCAGACCACTTTGATCGAGGCTGGAGTGAAGTTACGTACTCTTGGTACTATCTTTACCAAAAATCTTGTGTGCGCTTCTGGACGAGCTGCTGCCGGTATAAACGGTTGACTGAGATGGTGGTTAATTCTGGTTCAGGTATTGTAGTTGATGGATGTCCGAAAAACATGGAATCGTGTCAACATATCCATTTGATCTTCTGCCAGTTGACGTATTAGTCGTGCATTGAGGATGCTCTCAATTTGAGTCATAAGCGTGTGTAGTTCTTCGTGGGTGAGGATGTGATCTCCAATGACTCGGTAAAGTTAAGTTTTCGCCTATTTGACCACTACCTCCCATACATAACCTTCCAAAGAGGGATAAATTACTAAAATGCCAGTTGATTTTAAATATTCTAAAATAGAAGAAGAAATCAAATGTAATAAATGTTTCTTGTAAGAATTCGTTTAGTTCGCGTAATTGATTTTTCGCCCCCTTAAAATTGGAAGCGTTATATGTGGATTCCACAGTGAAACAATTTTTTCAGTAAAAAATACTGGGAAACCGAAAAGAGTAGAATATATTTAAATTAACGTTCGGGCGACAAAGACAGCAACTTTTGTATGTTTTTGTTATAGCAAAATTTATGGTCAAAATAGTGACAGATTGGGAAAACGAAACAAACAAAATTCAAAATTTTATTTTACTCTACAATGAACGTGTTGTATGTAGCGGCACATCAAAATTATCGCGTGTTTCAATTTTCTCTTGACATTTGACTATAATATTTTTTTAACCATAAAACTGTCGTAGTGTGCGAAAAATATTTCTGATCGCATACTACTGTTTGAAGGTGTGTTAAAAATGTTGCCATAAAAAGTATTGAGTTTCATACTTTTTATGGCAACATTTTCCCCACTTATGCGTGGATTCCACAGTGAAACAATTTCTTTCAGTAAAAAATACTGAGAATCCGAAAAAAGGAGAGTAAACATATTAAAATTACGTTAGAGTGACAAAGAAAACAAATGTTGCCATAAAAAGTATTGAGTTTCATACTTTTTATGGCAATATTTTCCCCAGTAAATTTTACTGAAATTTTTTTTGTTTCTTTTTAACGAGTAAAGGATTTATATTTTTATCTCGTGTTAATTTTACTGAAAAAATTATTTCACTGTGGAATTCATTATCCGAGAAAATATCACTGGAAACTCCTCTCTGTGACATTAATCTTTCAAGTGCTCCCAGAAAGGAATCGGGTACAAAGACACAAACATAGGTTTTATATGCTCGTTGGTTCCTTTCTCGAATAAGTAGTCCAGTAAAGACTAAGCCTATTTTTTTGAAAGGTCGTGCCATTTGCACACGTCCGGCCGGTAGTACATCCGTTTGCTAAGATTGAAGAGTTTAGGTTGACGTTCAACATAATCGATGTAGTGATGAATGATGGATTTTAACAGCTTAGTAACTCCAATGATTCAATATTGTGCACGCAGAAGGCCTATTAACTGTGACTGGCTGCAATGGAAGTATCTAAAGTGTGATTGGTGTAAAAGCTTCCTTACAGTAGCAGCAGTTTAATGATGTACTGCGAGGACGATTTCCCAATTCGGCCTTCGAATTAAAGTAACTTATCTCCCGTCTTGATATCAACGAATGAAAAATGATATTTCAATTTATTTTTTGATGGTTTTCATTTCTGCTTCAAAACGCATTTCGACTGAAAACTTCATTTCTTGCATCGAAATATTCGAAACGAAGAAGTTCACCAAGGTTTTGACTACCATGATGCTTCGCCCGACAGTTTTCAGATAAGTACCCGGTACAATAATGATGATTTAGGTTTGTATATAGCGGTTTTGGTTATCTAATGTGGTGAGTGATAACCTTCAGTCTTGAGCCCCTGGATAACCAAATTGGACTGGTCCCCTACAAATGATGACTTTTTTAGTTCAGTTGGACTTAATCCTTTCGTGACACAATCAGCTGGATTATGTTCAGTTAGTACATGTTGCCATTTAGTCTGGGTAAGGCATAAAGTTTTTGGGTTGGGATATTTAATATTTTTGCTATAAGTAGGATAGCTCAAAACACAAACACAAGTTTCAGCGGTGTGATTGATTTGATCGAAGCTAATTTCTCACTTGTGTGAAGCCTTTCTCAAAGTCGAAATCATTGGGTTTATACGTCAGCAGGCATCTCTTCATCCCAAACGATATTTACAAGCCACAGATGTTGAAACATAATATTTAAGCGAATGACAAACGGAGCTTAAATCCCCAACGGATCAAAAATTCGTCTGGCTTCTAAGAGGATTATATAACGCGTTCGTGGTGATCGGTTTCAGAGTTCCATCTTAATCCGCGCACTTTCTGGGTTTCTGGATGTCCGGTGGAAACCAAGATAACTTAAGAATTGGCTTCCAGTAAATTTTTCAAGTTTGATCCCAATATGCGCAAGTGTAATTTCGCACTTGATAGAATTTGTTGGAGAGCAAATTTGCACCCGTCATAAGATCATCGATGTATATATTTGATGCAATAGCCTGTGAGGCCTTTGACAATTTGGTTTTGTTATCAAGCGAAAGTTGCCGCAAAAACCGAGTTCCCAAATACGGTGATAATAGGCCGTAAGTGATGGTGTTCAATTGGAAGTGGCGGATAGCCTCATCGAAATATGAGAAGAATGTTGCAAAGACTATTTTGCACCGTAGGACTGCCTGCCTCTCTTTTACATTTTGTTTATGTATTTTTTCAATTGTTCAGTCGAGCCAATGTTATCTGAAGTCCTAAACTAAGACTGATTATATGAAGCAGAATAAGATCATAAAATTTGCAAGATAAACACGAAACTTATAGAATTTACGGTTCCACAAATTTATCTTCTCACACAATTACCATCTGCAATTTGCAAGCTCCATATCATCTTAATCCGTAAACTGAGTTCTGCACTCAAAGAGAAAGTCACTGTGGTGTCATACCGGTACTACTCCGGTCATATAATTATATGGAGAAAATTTACTTTTGCAATCTGCGTCTGTTTAGATTCGAGCCAACACTTGTCCGTTAAATAAACAAGAATTTATTCTAAATGTTGACAATCAAATCAATGCACCTAGAGTACCCGGCTGTACCGCTTGATAGTCATGAAATTTATGTATACAGTTTCTTTTCTGAACTATAGATGGCAGTAATATTCGTAACATGTACATGACATTTAGGGGTTTAACGAAATGACTAAAGGACATTTTAATAATAATGGCTACGTTCCAATAGTCGAATAAATCGGTTACTATGGTAAAAATCGGATTTAGAACAGATTTTTCGATCAGTGTGCCCTGAAGTTTTTGAAAAATATATTAATTTAATGAATAATTTACTTAAAATCGACTTTTGGCCGATTATTATGATACGCTGCCTGAAAAATGATCACACACTGCCATCTATAGTCCACTGCTACACTGCTCAAATCACGCGTAAAACTTTTAGCATTATTCGATGATTAGATTGCTAATATTATTTTCCAGTTCGATTATACGATTTTTAAGCACAAATGAAAAGCCATTTTGTAACAGATCATTTTTATAAAAAAACGACAATTCATTGACAACAACTTGTCCAGTTACATACCCATAAATCTAGCAAATTTTCCAATTTATATATAACCTAGCGATAATAGAGAAACCAAAAAAATCCATTTTTTGTCAATCATTGACAAATTGGTTTTGGCCCATATCATTTTGTGAAAAAGTTGTGTCCTTTTCCCCATATAGGCCTATAATTATTTTGTATTATTATTTATTATCAGATGCCGCATCGACTAATATTTTTAATAATGTATTAACTAATCGCATCCTGTCGCAGAGGATCAGAGCGCCACATTTGTCATGGGGTGGTAAAATAATTCTAAATATAATAACCTAGCTTATAATTTACAATGTAATTAAGAGGCCAAATCTTTAAAAGCAACCGACCTTTATATTTTATGATCGTCCTTTTTACTAACCAAGTTTACATATAAGATTATTCTGGTCCAAATCTAATTACAAGTCAATTAGTAAATTACAACTGTAACATATGGTTTAGAAATTATTTTGTATCTCGTGATGCGAATCGAAATAAAATTTACATTAAGAATTTATATATACGTTTACGGTTTATTAAGACAATATATGAGAATAGAGACCAACCGACGTATATTTCGAAAATATATTATTTTTGGGACAAAAGCTCTTTATATAAATTTGATGTATGGAAGATATTCATAACAATAATTTTGGGGCGCTTTTTTGTTGTGCTATGAATAAATTGAAATCCCATATTTTATATATCTGTCGATATCTGATAGCATATAAAGCACAGCAAGGCATTTTGTATAATAGAGGTGACTTTGTTTGTGCTTGATGGACAAACTAACATAATAGAGCTTTTAGTGATGCTTTTATTTATGATTTATCCATAACAGTTTTCTTGTCTCCATTATAAAAGATTGATATCTCATTTATCAAATTTAGTGCCAGACACATTAATGAATTATTGGATATATAGTGGATAAAATTGATGCGTAGGAAAACCGATTTAGGTGATGGATATGGTTAATAGCTGCCTATAGTTACCCTCATATAAGAAATGCATTGAAAACCACATTATTTGATTAGAAAAATCTAGATGAGACTCCCCGTCTGGCCCCTTTAAATCGGATGGCTCAATTTATTTAACCGTCCGCAAGGTAACAACTCGAAATTATTCATTCCAACCTGGTTGCAATTGTACGATTCTACCCGAGAAGCTTTTTAAAGGTGCAGGCAAATTATTTTCCTTTATTGCAACAATATTGTCAATCTTGATATTTAATTGACCTTTACCCACTTATTTCTCTGTTGTAGGTTGGTGAGATATTCTTAACTTCATCTATTTCAAAATTGCTGGTTAATTTTTTGAATTATTGGCCATATAATCTATAGTGAAAATCTTCCGTGGGAATCTGCATAGTTTGATCATAAAATGAACCGGTGTTAAAGCATTCAAATCCTCAACGTACTCGTATAAAATACAGAACTGATGAGAATGCAGAAAATCTTATATTATCCCCAATAAAGTTAATTCTCCTTATAAATTTTTTCTTCATCTGAATATTTTATTGATTTACTAGTCGAATTACCCCGGCATTGCACGGAATAAATTAAAAATTGAATGCAGCTAACTTTAAATCAGTTCTGATATTTTCTGATCGACTTTTTCTATCCGCATCTCACTCAGTTCACTTATTTCAGCTCTAGAAGAAGACGTTTGGCTTTGATCGGTTTCAGAGTCAACAGTATTTTTTCCTGTTCGCTGAGGCCATTCCATTTCCAGTTGCAGACATTTATGGAAAAAATTGTATGGAACCACCACCACCTACACCGAGGAGCCAACCACTTCAAAAATATTATGAAAACCTGCTTATTTTGATATAAAGCTCATTTGCAAAATTTGACTCTGATTTGATGAATGGTGTGGAAACATAATAAGAAGGGTCCTCTTGATTCCGGGATGGACCCCTTGAATTTGAGCATGTCACCAATTTTAGTCACCTAGACTCAGGATCGAACCCTTCAAAAATATTACGGAAATCTGCTCATTTTGATATACACTACCGATGCAATTCGCAATTGGATGAATGGGATGTACTGGGTTCGAATCCCACCAGAGGCTGGATGCTTTAAATTTTCGTCAACGTTTACGATCGGTGATGTTAATAAACACAACTAAGACCCTCTATTGAAGTGCAGAATTCAGCGCCCACCCACCGTTTACAGGTTGACATGGAGCTTGCAATGTGCAAGTGGTATATTGTAATTGGTGAATGGATGGTGTGTGCATGAATGAAAATGGGGGGGGGGGGGTATTAATTGACCTTCAAAGAAACCCCTTTCATAAATTAAAAAATCTTTGTGTGTGCGTATGTAGTTCCGTGCAACTTAAATGTCTGTTGGTTCGTTCTGATCGGGATAAAACTTCATACTAGAACTTTTCTTATAAAGTGGGTCATCCCAATGAGTTTTAGTTGAAATCGGTCCACCGTACGTGACAGTCCCCATAAGAGTTTATTCGGAAAATTTTAAACAATGCCGTTCAAGATCAGTTTTAAAAATGTAAGCGGAAATAACGATGTTTGTGAAATGCCCATTTTTTCAACAAAAATTCAGCCCCTGTAGTAACGTGCTCTCTAGTTATCGGGGTAGGGGTAGACGAAAATTCCAAACAAATCGTTGTTGGCACCGCTCAATTAGCAATACACCCACGGAAAAATCAGAAAACAATGCGTCGGAAAATGGCACTCGTTAACTTTGTGTACCGCTATGCAGGTCCCATCGATTTCCTGTTGATCCGGCCTACTCATATCCGAAAATTCACTTCTAGATTTTGAGAAATTCGTTCTTAACGACAAGTCATTCCCTATCATGATTCGTACGTATGTTTTAGCGGTTTTAATTTTTTTTTCGCCTGGATGAATGCTATTCGAAAACAACGTCTCTTATCCAATCAATTGGTATGACAGCGATTTTATTTTATTTGTAAACAAATGAGTCTTTCAGGTGGTAACGGAATTCAAAGATCGAGGTTGGATAGGAGAACGAGGACGGGAGAGTTAAATGGCAAATCTAACGTTGGTTCATGCGATTGCACGAATCCGAAAGCAATTCCAGCGAATTCAAGATTTCTGTTGGATAGTTGACTACTTCATCCTGGTTGATAACTGTGTCAACCGATTTGAAGGAAAACAACTATACCAGAATGAAATTTTGAATGGTCGCGTTGAGATTATCGATATCTTTATTTTTCGGCTCGGTCGCTCAGGCAATTATGGTTTTTTAAGTTTTGCACTACTCTGGTCAACTGGCAGAAATCAGTGGGCAATGTGATGAACCCGTTCGAGATGTGAACTGTGGTTTTTTCATTACCAATTACAAGAAAAACTCGCATGTTAATCGCCAATCGGAGTGCCTGCACTTGCCGCCACAAATGTATGGTATCAAGCACGCGTTTAGTTCGTCACCTGCAGTTGAACGTGGAATAACAGAAAGAGTCTAACGAAATCGACCGGACAACAGAATCCACCAAAAATGTTTTGATTGCCACGAAGATCTTTACGTTCTGTCCGGCGCCTAAAGTGACCTTTTGTGGGCCATCGTGCACTCGTCCTAAACATCGCAATTGCGCTGTTTTTGGCGATATTGCAAGTTGGTGTCTCATTGATATGCATGTTTAGTTTCAATTTCAATGTAGAATGTACAGTTCGGCTACCTTCTAACAAAGTCACTGCTATCCACATGAAGCCAATGCCAGGGCAAGGTGCTGTGCACCAAAATCAATGAAATTAAGGACGTTTTTCCAGACCTCCGGGATCATCCAGGAAGTAAATGCCCCCAGTTCCGGAGAGTCGTTCGCCGTCTTTTTCAGTGCCATAACGTTGTTCTCTTTGTAATTCGTAGTTGAATGCATCGTGCATTGAACGATTAAATGATAGCATGGCCAAATACGACAATGCTTTATTCGCTATCATACACAAATGTCTTCTATCACCATCAACGCTTCATTGTGCATTTCTGCTGTCATTTGCAATGTCAGAGATCGTCATCCTTATAATGCGTCCTCAAACATGTGATCCTTATAATTAACCCACAAATCGTTTGGATTCGAAGGAGTACATGTCCCAATGCGAAACATTTTCGAGCAACTGTAACAGTTAACACGCATGGTTCTGAAAACGATTTCGATTATGTGTTCCACGTGTAGTAGGTAGCGTAGCATTTCAGCATACAGCAAAGTGGGAGCGAAATCATCTGCTTGACAAACCGAGAAGAAGATTGTTAACGAAAACCTCGGTGGTGACCGTGCCGCCATATGCACTATGTTCTTTGGATTGGCCAAATGTACAACAGTAGGGTGTCTTTCGGGGATTGCAAAGGAAAGGATGCGTCAAATCGCCTCGTTGCTGTCACATAGCGACCTATCTGATACTGATATACTTATTCGTTTGCATTTGTCACACCGAAAACAGTCATATCGCAGCCTTTGTTCACACTCTCTTTGAGTCTCGGAAATTCACATTGAGGTGAGCCTCAAAAGCTTTGAACAATATGGCGAATATGGCACAATCTAACGATTGTCTACATCGACATCTTGCTCTTTGACCTTCACAACTGGATATCGCTCGAGCGAGTCATTGTTGAAAACTCCACAAGGTCCATGGATCATATTCTTATACTTACCACTGCATGCAATTTCGGATCAACAGCTTTATCCGCGGGATTTCGAGATGATGGAATCGATTCCACCCGGTCTGATTTTTTGATCAAACCAGAGTACATTTACCGACAACGAATTTGGCCTAATTTGGCCTATATAGTGTAGATCGACACTCGCGAGCAACTAAATCGACTCAAACTTTCAGCGCTCACAGAAAGGTGAATTTTTTTTAAAGCGGCTTAACTGGTTTTCACAAGATCATTATTTTTTGAAAGCGTGATATTTTTACTTTAAAATGACTATTTTCATGAAAATTGGTTCAGTATTTTTTTATAATGAATTTTGAATGAAAACGTAACCAAAATTGATGATCATGAAAAAAAATATTGGGGATATTTAAATTTAAATTACAACAAAAAA
Source organism: Nephrotoma appendiculata (assembly GCA_947310385.1). NCBI lineage: Eukaryota > Metazoa > Arthropoda > Insecta > Diptera > Tipulidae > Nephrotoma > Nephrotoma appendiculata. The sequence goes on from OX371223.1 coordinate 40,726,891, forward strand.
TGCAAGCAAAATATAAACAATTTTATTGATTAATACTTGGTAATGAAACCCATTGCGGCTATAACCGTTCAGATGCAGTGCCCCATTCATGTTCCTACTCCTCCTCAAACACAATCTTGAGGTCTTTAATGTTAGATGGTATCGGATTTCGGGGTCAGACCCTCCGTTTTAGTTCGTTCCACAAGTGTTCAATTAGATTCATGTCTGGACTGAGGGCTGGCCACTTCATCGTCTCCAGTCCAACCTCGTTCGATCGTTCACTTGAACTGCCGATGGTTCGAGCTGTGTGACAACCGGCATTGCCATGCATCAATATGAAATCTTTCCCTATATATCCTGAGTAGGGCACTACATGATGCAAGAGAATGTCTTCGATTTATCTTTCAGCGGTCAGGCCTCCTCTACGGCCTCCGCCAGGTATGAAAACAAGATCAGTTTTTCCCTCAAGTAATATGCCAGCCCACACCATAACCGAACCACCATCGTACAAGACTGTTTCAGAAAAACAGCATAGCGAAAACCGCTCTCGTGGACGCCAGTAAACCCGGCCTCTCCTATCACTACCATGGAGACTAATTCTACACCCGTCAGTAAATTGAACAGATCTCTATTGCTCGATGCTCCTAATGATGTGTTGGCGAGCAAATTCGAGTCGCTCGTTGCGATAGCGTACTGTCAATTTTGAGCCTCTAGCGGGCCGTCTTGGATTGAGGTTGGCTTCCTTCGAGCGCCTTCTTACTGTCCATTGAGTAACAACTCCATCTCAAACTTGTCTTAGCTCCTGCTGCACATAAACGCCCATAAGATGGTGATTTTAAAAAATACGCATTTTTGGTACGCCCGGAGGTTTGACTCGATTTAGTTGCTCTCGAGTATAGATATTATTATTACTATTATTTTATTTTATTAAATTATTAATTTTGAATATACTTTCATTATACAATGGCGTTTTTTTGTGTGCGGCACGGTGCGGCATGAATGTGGCAAGCGTGAAAGAGCAGCCTGAGCGGCCACGTGGAACGAACTGCTTGTTCTTGAAATAGACATTTTTTTTTTTTTTTTTTTTTTCAAATAAATTTGTTCGTTTTGCTTTGGTTTCATATTCGTCGTGTTTTTTTTTCATTTTGTTTGCACATACAGAGTGATGAATGATGATTGATGAGTTACCTATCTTGATGATCAGCGTCGTTGTTAATTCCAATATTTTCCATGATGACTGTCGCCACCGTTTATAATTGCTTTCGTTATCCGCATATTCCTCTACACTTCGAAAGTCATTCTATAATCCAATTCTCATCAGTAGGGGAAGACTGCTTATGGCAGTAATATCGATGATGTTAAGAATAGAGCTTAATAAAATTATAGTTTGCAACTGGGTTGGAACTCGTGAACTTTGGGTTGACAACTACTACAACTCTACAGTCTAAAATGATTAACTATTTGGAATTAAACTTCATACTTGAACTTTTCCATAAATTGGAAGATCCATGTGAAAAGTAGTGGTGGACATCTGTGTATCGGAAGTGGCAGCTTCCGTAGGCTTTTTCAAGTATTGCATTGAAGATTAAATGTTCAACAAGGTTGTTGGTTTTCTGGCATTTAAACATGAATAATGATTTCTCATTATAGTTTACGTCTGGATGATATAGGTTTCGTCAATCAAGGCAAGGTCAACAACTCCTTGATTAACATGATCTCGAACAAAATGATGCCTTAAATCGATGTGTTTTATTCTCGGATGATGAGCATTACTGTTGACTATAGTACAGTTTCTTTTGGTGTTTCAGAAAGTAATTTTTTCCAGATTTTGACTCATGCAACCGATGACTCATGCTTATTATCAGTTGTTCCCTTTAGATAACTGAGAACACGTTTGGTGCTGCTCAGTGCGCCTTTCCCGGATTACTATTAAATCTACTGAGCGAGCACACCAGCTGCATGACAAATGCCGGGGTTCGTTACCTGTGCTGCAAACATCAAGCTTCGAACCGCTTCCTAATATGGTGTATTCTTCTTTTCATTACTCTGCGATTCTTCTTGTGGTCACATAGTTTTTGTCTACAAAATGAGTATGTCATATCAACATAGATAGCGAGACTATAAGCATCTTATTATTGGCAACTCTGTAATAAACGCATGGATCAGCATCTGACTTTATCAGTCCAGCATCTCTTAATATTTTATCTAGTTCTGCGTTCCAAACGACTTGTTTAACTTGCAAGCTTTTTCGCTCGGCGTTGATATATACCCTTCCGGTTGCAACATGTATATATCTTGATTTATTAACTCACCCTGTAAAATGGCCGTCACAGCATCCATCTGGTCTATGTCAAGATCAAATTTCACTGACAAAGCCATAAGAAAACGTACCGAGCTGTATCTCACAACTGGTGAATACGTTTCCTAATAATCAATGCCTTTCTTCTGCGCATATCCTTTTATTACTAATCGCGCCTCATGACGGATAATTCGACCTCGTCATCTCTTTTTGTTTTAAAAACCCATTTGATAGCAATAGGTTTAGTTTGGGAAGGCAGGTCTGCCAATTCCTAAGTTGCATTTTCAATTAAGGCATCATACTCCTCTTGCATTGCAAACTTCCACAATTTTGCATCTGACGTCGATAATGCTTCCTCAATCGTCACGGGATCATTTGGTTCAACTGATTTTGATTAATACGACACAAAATTATCGCATAGACCTTCGGTTTCGGTTTTCTGCATGATTTTTTTAATCGCCCCAATGATCCACCCATTTCAGTTTCTGAGACGTATTCATCATCGTCAACATCTAATACAATATTCTGATTCTCGTTAGCGTTATCCACTTCGACTCAGTTATCGTTAATATGTTCGACTCTTTCAGAAATGTTATTGTTGGTAACAATCGAATCCAAGCTAAATTCTTGCATCAAAGACACAGTCTTATGTAACGCTTCAGCAGGCTTCGATTGCATTTTATCTACACTATTATCTTCAGTCACCTGGATTCGTGGGTCTTCCATAAATACAACATCTCGACTCTTCATAGTATCCAAGCATCGCGCATTCTTCCGATTTGGAATCAAACTTCTTGCGTTTCTCCTTCGGAATATGCATCATATACTTACTTTCAAAAATTTTTAAATGGCTATAAGACTCTGTTTTCATCCATTCCAGGACGATATTTCTCAGGGGAAATACCCTGAGATTGCCTCCGCCCACAAACTTTTCGACAAACCAGCCTCTATTAACATACAATTTTTGTTAAGGAATGTACCCTTTTTCTTTGTTCTCTTATTCCATGACGTTAGTTACAATTCGTGTTTCCTTATCAACCATACATTGGGCGCACCAATCGCATATACGTCAAATAATTTAAATTAATTTCAAACAGCAAGCGTCCACGTTATCAAAATGCGCAACAGACCAACACCGCTTAAACCGCAGTATCCTCAAAGGCCTTTTACAAATTGGTCCACGCCTCTTTTGAAGTCTTTGTCGTTTGCACGTGCACGTAATTTATCGGGTCCAGTAGTAAAACTACTTTGGATCGCCCTTTCGTATCGTTTTTTATTACGTTGCCTTCACCCGTCATGCAATCCCATAAATCCTCGTGCTCCAAGTAACACTGTACAATGCTAAACAATAAACACTGCTTGTAGCATTGCTTGCATTTTTTGTTGATTGTATGTTCTTCAAAATGTTCGATGTGTAATTGCTTCGTAAGTGTCACAAGTTATCAGAAGAATTACCAACTTTAATTGCTACATAGAGAGGGCTCACTCACAACATTCAAATATATATCTAATTAATGTATTAGACCTGTGTGTATATAAATTACTATTAAGTTCTACTTAACCAAAAACATTTTATTATTTATGGTTTTTTTATTAAAATAAATTTATTTCTAATTTTTGTCAGACGATCTTCCTTAATTTATGTTTTTAGGAGGGCATGCGTACGACGAGGTGGAAATTGTGACCACCGGCCAAACGACTGCTGCTACAATAGCTCCTGCCGCTGTAATCTATGGGGCTCAAATTGCCGGTGTCAAAGAATGGGCCTTTTCCAAAAATGGGGTTAAGAACCATACCATAAGTAAGCGCAATTTGCGCGCCCACATGCGCGCCACCATTCAAATGTACTTGACACACGCACCGAAATTGGACTACGAGATAAATTACCTACTAAAAACCATATAAGATGAAAAAAAAAATATTTAACTTTTATTTCAAAATATTATTATTATTATAATTATTATTATTATTGAAATGAAAAGAAAACCTAAAAAAAAAATTATATCGTATTTTTTATGTATATACATATATAAAATAAAATATAAACAATATATTATATATAATAATTATACACAATGTCCCGTATTATTTTTCTAAAAATGTAATCTAAACATATTTAACAAAATTTTTAATTTAATTAAAATGCAAAATTGATCTAAACGTATGATAATCGACTCAATCCAGCCGCTGTTCATTATTATTCGTTTACCTAAAAACTAAACAAATTTTTTATCAATAAAATTTTAATTAAATTAAAAGTTTAAATTAATATTATATATTATAAAAAAAAATCTGCATCCAAATTACATTCATTATTTTATTTGTTATAATTATTATTTATTGTCTAAAACATACTAATATAATACATATTAAATATATAAATGAAAATTGTCAATTTTAAACATGAAACAATTTTGAATTTAAATATAATAAATTTATAATTAACTATATATTCAATGTATGTCTGTTAAACTAACAAAATCAAAAAAAAATTAAAATTTTAAAAAAAATTATTTATTATCAACAGAATATTAATAAAAATATATAAAAAAAAACACAAAAAATATTATATATCTGTATAATGTAAATGTTTTCAATAAATATTATAAATTTAATTTAAATATTAAACAAGAAAATAATAATATTATATATTTATTGTATAATGATAATAATAATAAAATATATAACAATAAAAACAAGTATATTAAAATATATTTATTTAAATAAACAAAACAAAAAACACAAAACGTTAATTTTTAATTATATAAATATAACAATAAATATTATAAACGATATATATTTAAAAACAATTAACAATTTGAAGTAAAAAAAAAAGAATTTAGTTTATAAAAAAACATATAAATAAAAAAATTGAAAGTTTAATTTTTATTAATCGAAAAAAAAAATCAAAAAACAAACATAAAAAATAATTAACAATCACTTGATTAAATTTTAATTTGCGATTTGGTCTTGGAATTGCATCCATCTTCTGGAGAAGTTTTTTGAGAGAATTTTTGAGAGTTGGGCACTTTAATCGATTGCACGGTAAGTGAATGGTAAGTAGATTAGTGATAACCAATCAAAACCAATTTCAGACTCAATTTTGGAATATTTGGACCATTGTGAGATATCAGGTAGATCTGAATATAGCAACATTTAAGTTGGATCAAAACAATGCGGATTTTTCATAAAACCGACAATTGAAGTTTAGACTTACGATCCAACTTCATATCGAAATATTATACTTTCCATGAATAATTTGTTCATTGTTTGTTAGTTGACAGTCTAAACACGTCATATGCCATACAATTCTGACAGAAAAAAATTTCCAATGTTTTCCCAAATAAGGGATAACATAGTCCCGCATCTTATTTTTATTCAGGCTTTCACTGGGAATAGGGAATTGGGAAAAATATTTTCATAGCATTTTTGTCCAAATTGTATTTTTCTGGCCTACTGAGGAAACATTTTTGGTGCTAATATTTTCGAAACAAAGTTAAATGGGAAAATATTTTTCCCGTAAAAAAATTTTGTGGAACAAAAAGTTTCCCAATTCACTTGGTTTTGAAAATATTTGCACTAAACTTATTCTTTCAGTAGGCCCGAAAAATACAATTTAGACAAAATTGCTACGAAAATATTTTTCCCAATTCCCTACTCCCAGGGAATGTTACAATAGGGCCACTGGGAGTCAATTCGCGTTCCGTAAATTAATGAAAATGAAAAGTTTTTTTCATTAGCAATCGAGTAGGCTTGCATTTCCCATATGAAATTTTGATTTCACACAGTAAAATTTAAAATTACGTGTGAATAATTCAAACTATTAGATTGACAATGAAAAAAAAACTTCTCATATTCACTATTTCACGCAACGCGAATTGAGTCCCTGTGTGCTCTCGCCGAAAAATTTCTTACTACGAAAAAGAGTTTAGTCGGGCTTTTCTATGAGTTATCTATGAAAAGTGATCTTGGAAAGTTTAATATTATTTGTATATTGTATTAAAATATAAAAACTATAAATTTATCTACAAATAATATTAAAATTATCAATTTAAAAATGGAAAAAGTGTCTCGGGTGTATCTGCAGCAAGCTTCATTTTTTTCCACTGTTAGCGTTTTCTATACTTTCCCTAGTCTCAATTGACGATTGGAGGATCACGAGTGGCACGTAGCGGAAATATTTGAAACTGAGTGATCTATGCCAATTTGACAATACACGTGATTTTTGTTATGACGAATTGTCATTTATTTTTTCCGCTAGCTGGGTATTTCGACTTTTACAATTGTCAATTGCATTGATATTCTATGTGTCCAAACGGGATATCATGATACCGGTATTAAACTTCGTTTCTTTCCCCTTTACCGGTTTAATAGCGGCGCAAAAAACTGATTTTATAGGTAAAGGGGAAGAAACGAAGTTTGATACCGGTATCATGATATCTCGTGTAGACGCATAGATTGGGGTTACAAATAAGTATTGATCAATTTAAAAAGGATGGCGTAAAAGCGTCATCATTTCCCTCTAAAAACCAGTATGTGTCATTTCGATGAAGTGTAAACAACAAATTGTTTGTATTCTAACCATGGCAACCTTTGTGCCAACAAAACACAATTCGCAATAAGCGCTGCTTTTTTGTTTTAATTTGAAGAAAATTGCGCTAATGGACATCGACTGCTCTGTGATGCATATAGGGAACATGCTCCATTTATAAAAACATGTCAGCACTGGTTCCGCCGTTTTAAAAGTAGAGATTTTGACACCAGTGACTAAGAATGCGGAGAGTGCTCCAAAGACAACTTCAGAATGGTTTTTAGCATCTATTCGTGCCGGGGACGAAAAGTGGATCCACTAAGATAACCCAAAGCGCAGAAAACCTTGCGGTAAGCCCGGTCATGCATCAAATTCAACCGTCAAACCGAATATTTATGACAACATGAGCCACTCCAGTCTAACGAAACCATTACTGGAGAACATGAAAGTGGAAGTGATCTTTAGAGCAGGACAACGCTTAGCAACCATGTTGCAAGAGTCGTCAAGGAAACTTTGGAGGCGCTTCAATGGGACCTTACTCGCCACATTCACCAGATATTGCTCTCTCCGACTACCACTTGTTCCAGTTGATGACCCAATGCCTGGCCGAGCCACACTTCACTGTTTACGAGGAAACCATAAAATGGGTCAATTCTTGGATCGCCTCAAAACACGAGGAATTTTTTCGACGCGGAATCAAAATAAGCAAAGGGAAATGAAGGCCTTTTAATGGAGCGAATAAAAGAATTCGAATCCAATTTTGAAATCGCAAAACGGATAGAAATTTGCACGTGATTATATGTCGAGATGAGATGCAGCTCAACGATTCCAGCAACTTCTTCAAGATCCGAATTCAAGAACCAACGATGACGTTGTTACGACTGTGTTGTCTTAACAAGACATTTTTGTAAATTTGTTTCTATTCTCCACGGTTTCTTGCGTCCGGGTTTTTGTTGACTAAACGTGGTTTCTTGGTGGATGGATTCTTGTGTGTTTTCTTCTGTTACCAGCGACAATGAATTTCCAATTTCCAGTACCAGCGACAATGAATAAGCTTGGAGCAATATGGAAGTAGAAAGACAACTTGGTGGAAACTCCAGAACTTCTCTCGAGCTCATGAGAAAGGCAAAAGGAAAGCATTTTGAACTGTTCTTGACTTGTCCTGCTGGAAGTCTTCCCACATCCTCATCAAACTCAACATGGAAATTTGGAATCAATTCACACATACGGATAGTAATTGTAATGCCTATCCCGCATGCGCATCCACAAGGAAAGCCGCGGTTGCTTACAGTGGGCGCTACTGTTCATATTATGCTTAAAATCACCCTTTCGAATTTTCAAACGTCATTATCGAACCTAGAATACTCTTCGATGAAGTCAGCATGATTCGGTCGGAAATTTAGACCGCGTAGATTTGACCGAAGCTACGCAACAGGAGAATGCAAATTCTTATCATTATTATCAAAGGTTAGCAATGTAGATCGATTGGATAAGCAAGAGTTGCAACTGATTGAAGCGAGATTCTGCTCAGAGACGGAAGAGCGGAGGAAGGCTGTCTTAATAAAATTCGATTATTCAATGATAACCATTCATTCGATGCTTATAATTTGGGAATCTTTAATTCATCTGACGAAACATTGAATTCAGATGACGAAATAATCGGGTGTGGAGCTGATCGCGAAAAAGAAAAGGTCGCTTGAGAGCAGCTTCAGAAACTCAGCGCCAATAGGGCAGTAGGTAAATTGGCACATGTTGAATTGTGTGATTAAAAGCACTCAAGCAGAATATCTCCGCTCCAGGAAATCCACGATTAAATACCTTCGACAAAAGAAACGCGATCATATGAAATCATGCATTGAAAACATCAGCTTCCAAGCGGAAGTTGGAGATTCAAGAGACTGTTTTGCTAATGCCAGGAATCTCACTAAAGACTTCCACCCAAGAAGTACAGCCATCAAAGACGGGAATGGAGAATTGAGAACAAACGTGGCTAATGTTCTCTCAGTATGGCAAACCTACCTTCAAAATCAGCTAAATCGGAATGACGACGTGACCCCCATTAAAACAATAGCTCCTCCAGGTGAAAAGGTTTTTGTCGAATATCCCACAGTGGAGGAAGAAGATGCAGCTATTAGTAGATTGAAAAATGGAAAGGCACATCATTCAATTCGTCATTCGTTCAATCTTTGGTCCAACTAAAGTCGCGAACAATGAATATCGGATTCGCATGCACCACGAGATAAAGCATATTCTTGGAGGTTGCGATATTATCGGATTCATCAAATCCAATCGAGTGACCAATAAAGTTTTCCATCAACAACCAGCCGATGTGCGTTGTAGAGGAAGACCCTGACTGCGCTGGCGTCACGATGTCGAACAAGATCTACATACACTAGGATGTCGAAACTAGAGGACGAGATTGATATGGACCGATACGGATGGATGACTATAGTGCGGGTGGCAAAATCTTTTCATGGGCTTCATGGGATGTGAAGCTAGAGATAGAGAGAGAGAGGGGGTTTGGCTTCATTTTCCTAACGGCGTCGGTGCCAAAACAACTGGAAAAATGGTTGACTATATGGAAATGCAGAAGGAATTAGTAAAGCTGCGGTTCCTATCAATTTTAGATCCGCAACAGTTCCTCTCAATCGAAATAAATCGATTTATGTTAAAAGAAATCACTTTCTACTAAAAGCAGGCTGTTCGTTGACAATTCACAAATCACAAGGAGAGAAATTTGATGAAATTGTTTACAAATACAGTAAGACACATTCGCAACATTTGCTCTACGTAGCATTATCCAGGGTCTCGGTTCCAGAAGACCAGTACGAGCATTACTGCGTCGACGTGTTTACCCGGCTTTCTACGGTTCATCTTCATATAATTGATAGGATTATACTCGTAAAAATCAGTAGAGGGAATGTGACAATCTTTTCTCTGAATTGCCAAAGTCTCCCGACACATGCTCATGGCCTCCATAGTAATATAATAATACTGAAACCACATGTACTAATGTTATCAGAAACTTGGCTTCGTAACAACGAATAGCTCCTTTGCCTATTGTATATATTCCAAGACAATCGTTCTTCAAAAATAAAAAATTCCGGAGCTGACATGCACATTTTTTTTTTTGTTTATTAACTATACATGCAAACCTGTTCTGGGGTCGGAGCGCTCCTAACTCTTTCGCTGTTCGCTTTTAAAATCCTACCTTATGCAGTAGTCAAATTGAGGACGTACGGCTAGGTCCATCTGCACTAATAAATTATAGTTGTGTTCATTTATATCACAGATCGTAATCTGATGATGAAAACTAGCTTTTGCATCTTACCCCTAACGTCCCTTCCTGATTTTGTCGCCGAAAAAATACCAAAATAATTCAAAATAATTTTGAGACTCAATTTTTGGAATATATAGTCAATTGTGAACGCGTTAAAATTCAAAACGTTTCCTCGTTTTCCTGTTATCGACAATTGAAGTTTTGATATGTAATCCCGGGATAGCTTTGCTGATGAATTCTAAGGTGAACGACAGATAAGAAATTTGTTACATTTTATTTATTGTAGACCGTCTAAGTACTTGATGATGTCTCTTCAATAGCATGGCATCATTAAACCGAGACCTGCTTCAGGTTTGAGGGCACTTTGGCTAATTTATCAGCCTCCCTATATCCATAGATTCTCCTCTTTAACCGGATACCGAAAGAAGTATAACTTCATTTTGTCCGATACAGGACCTTAAGAATTGCATCAAAAAACTGTTCAAAATGAGCATCAACTAGGCAACCCCCTTGGTCTATAAAGAAGTCGCCATTGAAAATGTGAGATGAAACGTCATGTTTCCACTTTTATCTGTCACTAAAAATCAAACCAAACGATTTCTCAAAAGACTGTCTTGTGGCCAATGAGAACGAGGACGTAGCCTCAAAGATTTGCAAGCATAAACCATACTCTGCAACTAAGACATTTTCTACCAGTACATGTTTCACCTCTAGTCCACAATGAGTCTGAGTGCCGCGACGTACCATCAGCATCATATATTGACCAACAAATATGGCGATTGCACTGGCAAATCCGTGAAAGTAAAATCGGATGACGTGTAACTGAACTCCCTGTGGACAATTTTTGTGATCAGTACAGCAGTCGTAGCGCATACCAAATTAATGATTATTTTTTTAACCTGAGCCGCCTTGAAATTATAGGTTCTATGCCATGTCTTAAAGCTGCCGAGGTGAGCTCAATGTCCAGAACTGCTTCCTGGGTAAATTCTTTCTTGTCCAGCGCTTTCAATTCGCTCTCCAACTCCATGAAGTGCTAAATCAACAGGAAGAGTCCTGGAAAGTATGTAAGAGAATCATCCCTAAAGTAACTATCTACGAGGCAATCTAATCATTGAAGTAAGACCTCTAGGACAGACTTATAGGCCTGAGGCTTTTAGAAAGGTTAGAGTTTAGCAGTCACCGAAAGGCTTTGTACATATCATCACAGAAAGATCTCTTCGATATTTTTAACATTCGAATGCATTTGTGGTGGTAAATACTAGAACTCCATTTTACCAATGACTTTATAAAACATATCTTGTCTGTTTCCGCAGTCCGCTCAACTAACTACTAAACGTGGGTGTCACCATTCTTTGGTTTAAATATGAGGGCCGCTCTTGTTATAGAAGCTGATTGAAGCACCTCAACTATCTTCTAGATCATTCCTTAACCGACCATGATGAAATTTTGGATGGAAATCGAATTTTATAATGATTTTTGTAAGAAGTTCTGAAATATGACCATCTGAAATGGAACTAGGCATGATGATGGGATTTGATATATCGGAGGAAATACTCCAGTACTGGAATATGACATGGGATTCTAATGAAAAAAAAATTGTTAAGTTTCCATCTCTAGCCGTGAGGAGACTGTACAATCCGAATTTCCAGTCTACAAAATCACTTCAGATAATGATTAGTTCTGCACAGTACTGTTGAAACATAGGAAGAACTTCGTCGCTTAGTAATGACGAACATATACATTGACATTGATCCGTTGTTTTGAATCTCTGAAGGTATAGGCTTTAATTTAACATTTCGAGAGATTACTTGGCTCATCGAGCTCGTTAGGGGTATTTTTAGTTTGAGTCTTGCTTTGATGTCGGGAATAAAGCCAAAAGTATGCCTATATACCATCATTGACCGATTAACTCCACCATATTTGCCATAGGTCAATTGTCTGTATTTCCGAATTGTGTCTATATTGGTTATGTCCACTATCTGCAACAACAGAGACGCCTTGGAGCAGTTGTTAGGCCTACTAGGCCTGTTACTCGTAGTAGGATATTCCTCTGAGCACTTCCTAATGATCTGATATGGTGACGGTTTAATCTATCGTACCATTTAGCCGCGGCATACGTGAATAGCTTTTCTACCACATCTTTGTAATTATCGCAACTGGTTTGTGATTCAGTCCCCATCTATCTCTTGGGACTCTCACCTGATTTCCACACCTTTGAAAAGTAGCCAAATTTTAAGCAGCTGCTTAATAAGTTTACATTGCTGGGTCTTATGTATTTCAGCGTTCAAGTTGTCAAGTCCTTTTGACTTGTTACGTTTGAAGCTGTTGAGAGGACTGGTGACTTACATCTACGTAAATGGGGCGTCTTCAATAAGAATATATGTCCAACTGCTGTTTGTAGCGATCTCACGCAAAGCTACATGTGACTCAGTTTCGTCTGATGTTTCGTCCGGTAGAAGTAAGTTAAGTATTTCTAAACTGGTATCATGCCACGTATCTGTGACGAGGGCGACTACTTTTGCCTTTCTAATGGTATTTAAAACTTCAAGAGGTCTTGATTTGCACGCGGTAAATTTCTATACAAGACCTCATGGATTTTTGTTTATTTCGCTCCTTGCTTTCTTTCCGCCTGGTATGCTCTTCTAAGCTTATGCATAGAATATCTAAGTTTCCTTAGATTAGAGTTGCAACAACTATTTCGTTTCTTAGCTCCTCCCTTCCTAGGAATTAAGTTATTGCAGACACAGGCTAGTTGTGTTGAGATCAGCTCAAGTGTTTGAGTGGTTTGTAAACCGTTCCAGAAGCCAACCAATTGTCTAGCAAATAGATCCCAGTCACCTAACTTAATATCAAATCTCGGAGTTTTGCTACTTGCAAGCGGATTATTCTGTTTCGAGCTCGATAACTCAAATGCGATGACTCTATGGTTACACACCACCCAACTATTAAGCCCAACAAGGTTCCCTTGACTATTGTTAGGTTAATATTAGAGTTCGCATAACACGAGAACGGCATTGAGTTTATCTGCAAGTTCATGATGAAAAGGTCACTCCTATACAAGAAGTCCTCTACTTTTCTTCCGTTTTCATCGAACATTTTACTTCTAACATTGAAGTCCTCACTGATCATAACCTTTTGGTGGTGACCCGATAAAGAGCCTAAGATCATTTCGATTTTACACAGATGCTACTCGACCGGTTCACTGAATTGGACATATATTAAAAATAGGTAGGATGAACCAAACTCCAATTGATTTTCAGCACATGTGCAGTGGCTATCTCAAAACGGACTTAGCTTCACCATATTCATTCCAACATTATGAATGCTATAATTGTTGTCTTGGGATTCTTAGACCAGCCTGTTATGCTACTCTGGGTGTAGAAGACATGCTTCTGACTTGACCAATGACCGAGAGTGGTTCATGCGTTCACATATGTATTTCTCATTCAACTATTTTGGGGCCCTGCATGTTGAGATGGGCAATACATAGGTTGCTATTTAAATGTCTTACATTTTTGCTAATCATCATGTATAGTGCTTCATTTTAGACGTTGCACAGCACTTTTGTATGCGTTACTGAAATGCGATGTACTCGGCGGCATGTGGTTTTTGCAGTTCCTTGTAGCTTGCGCAACTGGCAGATTTGTAATTATTGGGAGCATTTCCTATCTTCACAGATCTTTGAGCGCACCCTGCAATTCTTTGCAATGCGACCTATAGGCTCAGAAAATTTCGTTTTTTTGTTTGCCTTATCATCATTTCAAGAGAAACGATTTCTATCATCAGGATTCCATGGGGCCTTTCGCAAGTTTGTGCTACTTGACAAACATTATTATTATTGGCGAAATAATAACGATTTCATCGGCGCCCTTATCATCGCCGACAAGCTCAGCACCTATAAGTTCGAATCGTTAAGATTCTTGCCATATATATTTCACCATTTTGCGTGTACGTTGACCCCTTACCCATATCTCTGGGTAATTCGTTAGTTAAAATTAGCTATTGCTTGTTGTTGTTTAAATATTTATGCTATGGTTTGGATTCCCCTCCCCAAAGCTACTAACGTTCCCGCACTATGTTTAGCCGAGCGATAGATTTTAATTGCACCTTATGTGGTGGGACCACTACTTCGCTGCATCCCCTCGACCTCATACAGGTAACAGTAGAGGAAACGGAGCAATTCCTGCGTTGTAGTTTGGTAGTCCTATCTACTTTTGAGTTTCTATACTTTAATTTCACTTGTAATAATATTTTGCTTTTTTATTATTTAATTAATTCGCTTAATAAGTTTCAGACGACACCAATAAGTCATCCCCGAGGAGTGCCTCAACTGGCATCTGTGGTTGGGAAAAATTAGACTTACAACACGTCGAACAAACTTTCTTTTAGTATGTGCTTAGCTAAATCGATCAACCCATGGTAAAGCGCACTTAGAGCAAACAGAACAATACTAAAAAAATTAAAATGATTTTTAGGAGAAGTTCTAGAATATAGCCATCTGAAACGGAACTCAAATGATGTTAAAATTTGATTGATCTTGATGTTTATTTTTTGACGGAAAAGGAATTTAAAACTGATTTTTGGATAAATTCTGAAATATTTTCACTTGGATCGGAACTAGATTACTCTTTAACCGATCGTGATAACATTATTAATGTTGGATGGAAATGAAATTCTAAATTGACTACTGCAAGAATTTCTGAAATAGGTCGTTTCTTAACTAATTATGATTGGATTGGATTTGGATATGTTATAAATAGTAACAGAATATTTTATTAGTTTAAAATTTTTAATTTGAAAAACAAATAGTTAAACAAATTAAAAGCATAAGCAAATGTGTGCTTTGTTTCGAGGTTCCAATAAATATTCCGATACATTAGAATGACGACTCGTTCTTCTAACATAGCAACAGATGTAATAGAGGATTCATTGCGAGTAGAGTTCGAAAAAATAGAACAACAGGATATCGTATCTCCTACTAGTGGGAAATGGCCTTGTCTAAGAAAATGCGGCATGCCAACAATACAGAAAGATTCATATCCCTCACTCATCGCAGTCTCAATGTTTGCCGCATAATTCGATTAAACCGTTTATACTAAATTTAAGTCAATTTTAAATTTCTCGTAGAACAGTTAAAATATATCGATAAGGTGCGTTGTGCACAAAACATTCGGGAACACAATCATATCATTTCTATTTAGCTTCAGTGCTGAAACCTATTATCAAACACCTCTAACTATCAATAATAACAAACGAATTTCATCGTTTCACAAACCAAAAATATTTCCTATCTAAAACTTAAACATTCCAAAATTAGTCTACACCATGAGTTTGTGTTATCAATCACGCGTCGGTTAGTGCGTTCGCCGCAAAACACAAAAAAAATTCCGTCTTAATTGCAAACAATACAAAATTAAAGTGAATAAGTGCGTGCAGTGTGGGTGTGTTGTGTTTAAAAAAAAATTGAGTGCTTTTGTGGTTGCGGTTAAATTTAGCCCGGATTTTATACGACCTATGGATATAATCTAATAATCAGGCCAGGTAAGATGATTTCGTCTCTTTTAAGTGAAAACTTTTATGTCTTCATAAACATAAACTGTGTTTAGAGTCGTACGCGTGTGGTTTTTATTGATACTTCGAATTAAATTTCTATATAGTATATGGGTTTTAGTACCTACTCGTCCTATATTTGACGACAAGCTTATCTCATAAATTCGTTATCGATGAATTTTTGTTTGTTTATCAACATTTCGTTTTTTTGTGGTTTTGTTTATTTGGGGCATCTGATACCATACGACATACTTTATATTACAGAGTTACGTTTAATTTTTTTTTTTTTTGGGTGCAATGTGTATACATACGTATACGTACGAATCATACCGTGCATCATCTTTATCATACAACGACCCAAGTTTACGATATTTTTACCATTTACGTAAATCTAAGGTTTTATGCGAATTTGTTTGTTCGTTTGCGAAATCATAAAAAACTTTTAAAAGCTGAGTGGAACACTAATTTCAATTATCATGAGTTTTCATTTTTTTATATTTTACTATAGTCTGGCACTTAATGGTTTATGAAATATGCGGCAATCTAATGCCATCATGAATATGTAGATATAATGAATGTTGAGATAAACAAAAGTCTCTTAGCTCCATTTCTTAAAAGTTTTTGATTCTGTAGTTAATAGATTTTATGTGTAATAAATAGATTTGGTACGTAGATTCGCGTATTACTTGCTGTTGAAGGGCAATATACGAGTAAACAAATTAGTGGGGGTACAACCCTAAAAATAATCATACACTTTACTGGAATCGGCCCATATCGCCGACAGGAATTCTGATCGACAAGCCCATTTAGTCGACAAAATCAGGCATAGCCGACACAACCATATCGACAACACATACACACACGCCGACACCCACATCGCTAACACGCTCATATCTTATACCAACATAGTCGATAACTGAATTGCCTACAGGATTCTTTCCCGGCAATGATATTTAATAAACACAATCAGATTGCCAGTAACTACCTCACCGACACCCACACCACCAAAATAAACATCACCGAAAGCCACATATGTGTAGAATTTAGGAATTCGAGAATAAGGAAAGTATAAGTTGCTATAGCGTTGCTGTTAAGGTAGATGTGAGCATTAGGAGTGCCTTAGATTTAGATGAGAGCAATATAATTATCATTAATAGTTGTACAGCTAGAAGCATCCACATCGCCAGCAACCCTATCGCCAACTGGAATTGAATCCAAAAAGCTAAATCTAATATATACAAATGGCATCTGCAATGATTGTAATAGCCTTTCTCAGGAACCAGAAATCGCAGAAAGCTGAAATTTTCACCATAGATTAGCTTTTTAGCGATTTTGTTTTGGTTTGAACTCACTAGGTGGCGCTGTTGTCAAAAATATAACGTTTTTTGGTTTCTCAGCAACGAAGCACGATAGGAGCTTCAGATTTTACCCATAGGTTTTTTTTCGTTGCTATTTGGGTTTTTGTGAAATTTGGACTTGACAGGTGGCGCTGTTTTCAAGATAGTAGGTGGTAATATACGCCGAATGATTTTCGGCACCACAAATTCTATTATGCAATTTCAAAAAAACGAGCACTTTATGAAAAATATGATTTGAAATTCAAATTTCATTGGCAAAATTGATTGAGTAGCCAGGATTTCGGATTGCAAATTGCTTGCTTGCTATCCAATTGAGTATCTACCCCAAAGGTTAAAAATAACTTTTTCAAAAATAAAAGAGTACGCGAAATTGATCGCAGGACGCTTAAAAGTGCATACATTTCCAATTATTGATTGTGTTACCAACAACACAAAGTGACAGTTAAAGACATTTCAATTGTATTGTATAATTAAGTGTTTCTTTCAAAAAATGCGACGTTCAAATATTGGTCACAATACGCAAAAAAACGAAGCGATTAGACGATATAGAGAACATAATAATGCTGACGAACAATTATCAGAATTAAAGATACAAAGGCAGCGCAACTTACAACGTGAAATTCAACAAGAAAATATAACCGAAATTCGAAAAGTACTCTACTCGAAGAGCAAATAGGAAATGTTCGAGCTGCGGTAAGAGCATCGAACGAAGAAGTGGAATGTATTTAACTGAGTTGAAATAAATTATAATTGAAAGTAAAACAAACGCGTTCTTGGTTTGACAATGGCAAAATGAATGAATGTATATTTCATCAAAAAATGTTAGGGTTGAACAAAACTAATTCTCCTTGTGAACCGTGTATTGCACCCACTACACATACACAACATTTTTCAAACCCTAACCAACTAAACTAACAACTTAACCCATATAACAAATTAGACAAACATATTCGGCTTAACAATATAATGCATAATATACATTATAAGTTTAACTTTTGAACAGGTCTAACAATTCTCTTTGGCCTTTGCGTGACATTAATTGGCATTTTCGAATCTACCTGAACATCCATACTAGGGGCAACGCTCACAGTGCGTTTTAATCTAATGTCCTCGTATCTCATGTTGTGGTGGTTGGACATCGCCCCGTTGTTGTTTGTTTTTGTCACAGGCTACACTTTGACCCGCCGATGAATAATCTGGTCCACATGCCGTTTGATAGTTCTGCCCGTATCGCATATTTTGCATAAATACCTTTATCCTAGAACCAGTTCAATAACGGCTGAAGTCCATGTGTTCTGGTTGTGTGTATAATATCTTATCATTACGTTATCGTTTTATTTGAAGTCTATATTCCTTCCCCCGGAAAAAATATTTCTTTTGATTCTCCTTGATGTTTTTATTTGCCGTAACAAGAGTGGTGGTCGATTCCAAGCTGGCCTTGCCTTGTCTGATTAAATCAAACCTAGTCTTAATTTTCCGACCAAACATCATCTCACATGGTGAGGCACCAGTAGAACTATGTGGCACTACTCTATAATCAAACAAATACTAACTGATCGCCATGTATACTGTTACACTCTGACCCCTCGACTTACTTTGACAAATTGTGGTCATAAGACCTTTTTTAAAAGACTATACGGCGTTTTCGGCCGCACCATTTGATGGTGGATTGCCTGGTGGAACAGTAACATGCTGAATACCGTTGCATTGTACAAAATTTTCAAAATCCTTATTGGTGAATTGCGTACCACAATCTGAGACAATTGTCTCTGGCAGTCCAAATCTCGCGAAAGTTTCCCTCAATTTTGCGATGGTGAAATCCGTCGTTATGGTTTTAGTTATAAAAACTTCTCTCCATTTAGAGAAAGAATCCGTAATGATCAAAAAATAGTTATTATCCTTAGGCCCCGCGAAATCAATATGTTTTCTTGACCAGACCGCTTTTGAATTTTCCCATGGAATAAGGTTAGATTTACGTGGGCTCGGGCGCAAATCTAAACACGCTTCACATGCGTTTACAAGGGTCTGTATATCCAAATCTATTCCAATTCTATCCCATGTGAGTTACATGTAAATTTTCTAACATGGTATTCCGAATTGTTGTGGGTACCACCACGCGATGTCCCCACATAATTATATCCGACTCCACATATAACTCCGTCTGTCGTCTTAAATACGGTGTAAATTTCTCTTCTCTTAGATTCTGAAAATCATTTTTTAATATTGCTGTTTTTAATTCTGAGAGAATCGGATCACGCATTGTTTCTTTTAAAATGTATTCATAATTGATGCTATAGCCAGCATCCGGAATAAAATTAACATAAATTTCTGCTGACATCTCTTCGTTAGACTCTTCTAAATTAGGAACCCGTGAAAAAAAATCTACCTGATTATCTTTCCTTTTAACGTATTCCCTTTTGTATCTAAATGCAGAATATCAGGTTCTTCACCAAATCAACCAAGAAGTGGTTTATGATCTGTTTTGATCGTGAACTCATATCCGATTAAATAGTGATAAAAAAATTTTAACGAGAAAACTATAGCCAGAGCCTCTTTCTCTATCGTGCCATAATTTTTTTCAGACCGCGATAGCATTCTACTGCAAAATGCTACCAGTCTTTCTTCGCCGTTCGCCATTATGTGGGAAATGACTCCCGATATTCCCAAATTTAAAGTATCCGTGGTTACTATTATCGGCAGTTTTGGGTCGAAATGAGCCAACACTAGTTTATTGCAAATTTCTTGTTTAATGCTGTTAAAAGCGGACGTGCAATCCTCATCCCATGTCACCAACGAATCCTTTTGTAACAACTGATAAATTGGGCTTAATTTAGTAGACATACTTGGCACAAATTTGTTATAATAATTTACCATCCCGCAAAATACCCGAACTTCTGTTATATTGACTGGGATCGCACAATTTAGCACCGCATCTATTCGTTCCGAAGTTTTAGTCAAACCATCTTTATTCACAATATGACCCAAATACGAAATACTGTCTTGCAAAAATCTGCATTTATCCTTCGATAACTTTAAACCAGCTTCTGATAATTTGGTAAATACTTTCTCTAAATTTTGAAGGTGCTCCTTTGAAATTGTACCTGTGACAACTATATCATTCAGAAAGTTAACCACGCCCGAAATGCCCAATAGCAACTTTTCTAGCTCCTGCTGAAAAATCCCTGTGGCCGGACGAATACCGAAAGGTAACCTATTCACTAAATAAACCCCCTTATGAGTACTCCATGCTACTAATTTGAGCCATTGTTCATCCAATTCAAACTGGTGATAGACGGCTTGTAAATTTTTCTACTTTGTAAATTTTTCACCATCTTGAACTTAAGCACTGGTACAAATGGGGTACCCCAGTCATTCGTTGGAACGCGAGTAATTACGCCCCTATCTTCCAATTTGACTAATGCCTGTTCCACCAACTCCCTAAGTCTGGGTACTACTTTCTCATCTATTTCTAAATGTACTTGTCCATGTTTAAATTTAACTAATCCTCTGTAGAATGATTCACTGAATTTATTCGTTAATTTCCTAACCTCGATATCCTTATTAGTGTCTTCGGCAATTACCGGACATATCTTGTTGACCGAAAGTTTCACGTCGAATTTATTGAAAATCCATACCAAGTATGAATGGTAAAGACCTTTCAACACTGGAATTTGATGCCCCGAGTATACTGTCAGTTTAAAATTTTTCTCGAATAACTTAATTTCTTGAAAATAGCTAATAAAATAATTGTGCGAAATTAATGACACACTCGCACCACTATCCAATAAAAATTTATGCGTTCTATTCGATATGCTAATATCTAAAAAAATTTCCCACCACCTCGCTCTGCTCTGCTTCGTGATCGCTGTCCTCCGAAACTTGATTAACCCTTCTTTTCGTAGGACAAATGCTTGCAAAATGCCCAATCACCTTACAATTGTGACATTTCGCATTTTTAAAACGACATTCTGATGAGTGATGATTCCTAAAACCACCATGGCAGCATCGAATACGTGGTGCATTGTTGAATGTGATATTTGAGCTACTCGGGTTTGAATCTCGGCTATTATATGCCGCAAGATGGCGTTTTTGTGATCTGTTGATAGCATTAACCCTGTGTATAATTTTCAATTTTCTCGCATCTGGAAGCTATGCTCAATGCTGTTTCTAACATAATTTTACCATGTTCCTCACCACATAACTTTCCAATACTTTGCCCGAGAACGACAAAATAAATGTGTTTAACAAATGCTCACCCAATTGGATTGCGCTCCAAAATCACAATTTGACGCCAACCGTTTAAGACGCACCAAATATTCCCTGGCCGGTTCCTCCGAAAATTTCGTAGTTTCAAAGAATCTTTTCCGCTCCTTGAACACGACCACCGGCTTTGTATAATACTGCGTTAACTGGTCACATAACACTTTGTAACTTTTCTTACTTGGCAAATCCGGTGTTGACAAATCTCGCAATAACTTTTACGCCGTAGGCCCAACAAATTTCAACAATTCACGCTTATTTTTATCATCATCCAAAATATCCTCAGCTGCAAAATAATTTTCCAACCTTTCTAGGTATAATACGAATTCTTCCGTCTCTGAATTAAATTCCCCGAATACTGACGCCATTTTGTTAAATACTACCAAACACAATTTTTTTTTTTTTTTTGGTAAAATGTATATTTTTAAGGGCGAACCATAATTATTTTCTTATTCTATTTCTAAGTATGGTTCCCACTTTATATCGTTATTCTTCTATTTATTTTTGTCCTCGTCACCACTGTAATGTATTTAACTGAGTTGAAATAAATTATAATTGAAGGTAAAATACACGCGTTCTTGGTTTAACAATGGAAAAATGAATGAATGTATTTCATCAAAAAATGTTAGGGTTGAACAAAACTAAATCTCCTTGTGAACCGTGTATTGCACCCACTACACATAGACAACAGAAGAGCATTAGAATTGCTTCATTTCATTGTATTGCCTTTAATTGTGAAGCAGACATCGATTATTACGTCCATCCTAAAACTTTTATCTGTGAAATGGATAAAAATGGAATTATTGTCATGCATTAAAATTTAAAAATGAAACTCCTGGGATGTGTTGCTCTTCAGGTAAGCTTTTTTTTACATTAACCAGCCCCTTCCCCCTTTTTATTACGTCAAAAATTCAGAAAATATTATCGTAAAATATTTCAGGTAAAGTTGTTTTATCAATTTTAAATCTACCACCTGAATCTTTAAAATCCTTGCCGACAGGAGAATCAAGTGATTCAAAGCTCTTTTTGTCAAAGGAAATTTAATCAATGTTCCCAAATGACATCTTTTGGCGCAAAACAAAGTACCAATATTGATTCTCTTAACTGTCGTAACTGTACAGATAACGTCATTCAGAAAATTGAAGACACTCATCGCTCTTACGACGCATTGCAATACCCTTTAATTTTTTGGGAAGGTGATGATGGATATCACATCAACATAAAACAAACAAACACCCGATTTATTTATAACATTCACATATAATCCAAACTGGAACGATATTGTAGAATTATTAAAGCATGGTCAACAATCGCATGATCGACATGACATTATAGCACGAGTTTTTAAACAAAAGCTAAAATCCTTAATGGATCTCATTCCGTTGGATGTATTCGATCGAATGGCAAAAACGAGGACTTCCTCATGCTCAAATATTAATTTGGCTGACAAATAAAATAAGATCAATCGATATCGACAACGTAATAAGCGCTGAAATTCCTGATAAAGACACGGATCCAGAATTGTTTAGGAAATTTTTAAATTAAATATGGTTCATCGTCCATGTGGAGCACTTAATATGAATTCACCATGTATGTTTAATAGTAAATCATCCAAAAGTTTTCCCAAAGATTTTACAATGCATACGATTACTGTAATTGATGGCTATCCATTAAATCGTTGAAGATCCACTGAAAATTCTGGAAGGTCATTCACGATAAATATTCACAGAAATGAATTTGAAGTAGACAATAGATGGATTATGCCTTATTCGCCATTTTTATTAAAAACATTTAAGGCACACTTTAATGTTGAACTATGCTCATCCGTAAAATCCATAAAATATATTTGCAAGTATATCAACAAAGGAACTGACATGGCAGTTTTCAATATTGAGCGACAAGACATAATTTAAATGACGAAATTTTAAGATATCAAACTGGAATGCACGAAAGAGATCCAGCGAGCTGCTTCCCCACCAAAAACTACTTTAACAGAATTTTTCAATACATGTCAACAACAAAATTCATTTACACGTCTATTTGCTGTATTCAGAAATGCCTTCCTACTATACGTGGGATAAAAAAACTGGGAACTTCGAAAACGAGGTACACTTCTCGATGAACATCCTGGCATTTTTAAGTCAAATGTTTTAGGCAGAATTTACATCACTCATCCAAATCAAAAAGAATGTTTCTATTTACGTTTATTATTAATTAATATTCGACGACCTTCATCATTTAATAATTTAAAAACAGTTAATGGACACCAAAATGAAACATTTCACGCAGCAATTTGCAGTCCTTCCAATCCAAATGAACTATGGGAAAAATTCAAAAATGCAATGACTGAGGATATTCTTCACACATATCGTAGTATTCACAACCACAACACAGTTGATTTCTTACCGGTCATGTTCAATGACTGTTTAATTCGACTTGAGGATATCTGCATGACCATTTCAAATCAAAATCTTCAAACTTTAGGATTGCCATCACCTGCAAGATTAGCAAATTATCTAATTAATGATGATCTTTCACGAGAACAATCATACAATACGCTTGATTTACTTGAATTTGTTCAAATTAATAAGCCGAAATTGATAGATGAACAAAAAATTATTTACAATAAAATTTTACATGCAGTTCAAGCCCAAACTGGGGCTTCTTTTTTTGGATGCTCCAGGCAGAACTAGAAAAACTTTCATGATTTCACTTTTATTAGCAGAAATTCGTTCCCAAGTTAACATTGCATTAGCCGTTGCTTCGTCAGGAATTGCTGCACCTTTATTAGATGGAGGGAGAACAGCGCATTCAGCATTTAAACTGCCATTAAATATTCAAACTAATGAAAACGCAACATGTAATAAAAAAAAAAATCAAACATGGCCAAAGTACTGCAAAAATGTCGCATTATAATTTTAACATTCATTGGAGGCATTGGATCGAACATTAAAATATTTCAAGAACAACACAAATATTTTTGGTGGAACGATAATTTTACTATCTGGGGATTTCAGACAAACACTATACATGCCTTAAATCTTCATCTTTATGGCAAACAGTAATACTAATGAAATTAACCACCAATATGCGTGTACTTATCCAAAACGATCCTTCAGCTGATTTTTTTTTTCTAAACAATTGCACATTGCGGAAATGGAATAATTGCTGCTGATTAAATAACCAAAAACATCGAATTTACAGAAAATGACTGTACAATAGTTAATTCTTCGGAAGAATTAATAACAAATGTATATCCAAACATTCTACAAAACTATAAGCAAACTCAATGGTTACAAAATCTTGCAATTTTAGCGCCCAAAAATATTGAATTAGAATTTTTGAATCTGAAAATTCAAGATATGTTGGATACAGAAACAATGTCTTTCAAATCAATTGATACTGTCACTGAAGAAAGTGAAGCAGTTAATTATCCAACGGAATTTTTAAATTTCATAAATATACCAGGTTTGGCACCACATCATTTGCAGTTAAAAATTCGTTCTCCAATTATTTTATTGCGCAATATTCAACCGCCCAAATTGTGTAACGGAACTCGCTTGGTAATTAAAAAATATATGACAATGTTAGAAGTTACAAATAACAGGAAAATTCGTAGGAGAACATGTATTAATACCACGTATTCCTATGATACCAACAGATTCGTCAATTCCATTCAAGCGACTTCAAATCCCAATTCGATTGGCATTTTCAATTACAATAAATAAAATCTTCCCATCTCAATTTTTCTCCATTATTATAACACAGAACACTAGCAAAATTTAAAATCAGGGACAAAACAAACTAGCTTCCCAACGAAGTGGGATGGGTTCCGCTATATTACAATATAATAAAACTTTAATTTTTTTTATAAAACTTTAGTAAAGTAAATACAAAAGGGAGCAAAAAATTTGTTCCCCCAAATCTATATAAATCGATTGTACATATATACATATCAAAAAACGAGCTGGGCAACGCCGGGTAATATCGGCTAATTAAAATATAAAACTAGATCGCCGACAAGTCTCTTCGTCGACTCCCACATCTCCGATGCCCACATCACCGAAAACTAAACCACCGACACCCAAATCACCGACATCCACATCGCTGACCGACGCTACAATCACATCGCCGCAGGAAGTTTGCAAACAAACCCACTTAGCCGATACAACCATATTTGTGATACTTCCATCACTGGAAAGGTTATTTAAATTAAAACTAAAAAATTATAAAGCTATAAAGTTGCCTAAACTGGTTTTCCAACCAGTAAATTTGTGTTATACTGTAGGTATCAAACGGCCGAATGCCAAAGGACCGAATGTCAAATGGCCGAATGTCGAAGAGCTGAATGTGTCGAAGGGCCAAATGTGTCGAAGGACCGAACGTCGAATGGCCGAATGTCGAAGGGCCGAATGTCGAAGAGCCGAATGGGTCGAAGGGTTGAAGGGCCGATTTTTTTTTGTTTTTATTTAATTTAAAGTTTTTTTTTGTACCATATACCTATTACCAGAAGACTGACATAGGACCGAATGTCTCAGGTGGCGCATGACAAAATTTTCCTTTACCAAAATATATCGCTGACTGGATACTTGGAATTTCATGAATACCCAAAGATGAAAAATAGTAAAATACATAAATGCATAAGAAATTCATTTATGCTTAATAAAAAAAAATTTACAAAATATTCCATAATTATTGTCGCGCCTTCGACACATTCGACCCCTAGATATTCGGCCCTTCGACATTCGGCCTTCGACATTCGGCCTTCGAAATTCGGCTCTTTGAAATTCGGTCCTTTGTACCCATTCTATACTGTACATAGCGCGAGAATAGAAACTTTTCCGATCACCGCAAATAAAATGGAATCCACTTACTTCACCGACAACAATTTCGACGACCAATCAGATGACCGACAACCACACCCCCGATTGAAATTTTGACTAATAAGCCCATTTAGCACACACAACATAACTAGATCAACGACAAGCCGCATTTCGCCAACACAACTACATCGATGACACAACCTCATTACCGTTAACCAGAACGTCAACACCTGTTGCACACAAGCACGTTGCAAACACGGGGGGACCCACATCGCCAGCACAAAGCCAAGTGCACTAAACACACACCCTATTTTGCCGACCGGCCCATCGCCGACACAACCACATCACCGACACCCATACCACCAACAAGTTAACAATGGTGGACATAAACACAAACTGGTTAACAATATAGTGGAACTTTACACAAAAAATTCGGATTACCATGAAGGATTGTGATAAGTTTCAAAGAGGATGAAAAATATATTTTAACACCGATCTAAAATGAATCTTAGCCTTTTAAAACTTGTGGATCTCCCAAATCTTTCGAATCATACCAAGATAAAATGCACTTGAATTAAAATGGCTCCTTTGGTTGGGAGTGGGAACTATGACACCACCAATAGCTACACCTCTATTACAACGGCGGTCCAGCGGTGAATAGTAAAGTATTTCGAGCCGGCTTTGCCTATCATCAGCGTGTAAAGCGATCCTATCAATATACCGAAATGCTCAGTTTATCTCCGTATTATGAAATTTAATATCACGAATGTTACAGAGCATAGGGACCCATCAAAGATAAATCGGATATCGAGATAAAATAGGTTTATAAGGGCCATCTCGCCAATAACAACTACGGTGAATGCGTCATCGAACTGGTATGAACCTTATAGTTGTATATCGGGTTCATTTTCTTCCAATCAGCTACTATCTACTATTGATTCGTTCTACTGGCAGTGCAACCCGTTCGTCGAATAAACAAGTCTGATACGTGGTCGTTAGTCGGCACGTAACACAAATAAAATTTCCGCCATAAGAACCGCCAATATATAGAACAAAATGCACACAAAACATCAACTTCTATGTGGAACATTGAAACTGAAAAACGTGATTTGCTAACGCCAGGAATCTCACTAAAAACTTCCACCTAATACATTCAATTATCAAACACCGGAATAAAAATATGACATAAAATTGGTTGATGATTTCGGTGAGTATCGCAAACTTACTATTCTAAAATCTGCTAAACCGGACTGCTCAATAGCTTAATGGAACAATGCCTATAAATTGTTGGCTCATATTGCATTATTGTGACCAAAACTACTCGATGAATTAGTTCGACCCCTAATCATCAGGTCTTTTCAGATACGATGATGATAGATGTGGTAGCTCGCTGCGAAGATTTATTTTAGGAGACCGCAGACTCTAGAATATATAGGATTTTAACCCGAAGATAACTTGAAAATAAAAGCAGTTAGCTGGTGGCCTGCATTGCAAGCCTAACAACATAACTGATTTGGTGTTCTTTATCTCCTTAGGAGAGCCAACTCCCACAAAAAAGTTGTGCATTTGTGGACTTCTGGAAAAAGTTGTGAATGACACCATTCACGTATTTGTCGTCTACAATTCGATTGGCTGCTCCAGGAAATCAAACACTTTTTAATGATGCCTTGGCTTTATTCTTGAATCTTTCTATATAATAAACTAACAAGAAGTGTTCAAGTCTTGAGCTTTTTAAGTTTTAACCAAAGTTAATACTTAATATTAGTGTTCACAATTTAATTTAGATTCTACTTATAAGCGGCGTAATCTACATATTTAATAATTTTACAAGTTCATTACATTGCAAGTTTGTCCGAGTGGATCTGCTCTTCTTAGTCGTTTAAATCGCGGCTGTTTTAGTATATCCCGGGCCAATTCGTTGATATGTTCCTGCAGCTTTGAGTAGTATTTCGAAGTGAATTCCTCGATTGTTTCTTTAACGGTTTTAATACCAAGGTCGTCCTGTATGTTAGTATTTCGGTTATACCAGGATAGCTGTATCATCTGCAAATGTTGATATTACAAGGTACAACAAGTATAAAATAGGTACCAGAACGCTTCTTTGTGGGACTCCTGCGCTTATATCATTTAGGGAAGTTGTTGCATCATTTTGTTGGATCATGTATTGCCTTTGGAGGATATAGATTTCCAGAACTGAGTAAATATTCTTCGGCAGGAGTGCTTTAAGTTTGTATATTAGTCGATTGTGTCAAACTTTGGCAAATTCTTGTGCTATATCCATAAAGACAGCAGAATAGTATTGCTTTGCCTCAAAAGTTTGTCTGATTGCATTTACAATTCTATGCACTTACTCTATGGTACCATGTTGGTTTCAGAACCCAAATTGATGGTCTGGATGGTTTTTCTTCTAATACTGGTTCCAGTTATGTTATTAACATTTTTTTCAAACAGCTTTGAGATTGTGGGAAGCATGCTTATCGGACGATACGAGATTTGAGTTGTATGAAATGTAAAAATGTAGGTTATTAGTTTCATGCATTTGTCTGGTAACTCCCTTATCATTTTTCCAGTAATAAGGTCATATCCTGGCGCCTTTTTCGGGCTAATGCAAGTTTTGATTGTGTTCTTAACTTTCTTCCATTCAAACTTTATAGATTTAAAGGATGAATCATCATCCATCTTGTGAGGCAGCACGATATTATTAGTACCTTCGTGTGGTGAAAACACCGTCTTTAGATGTGCATCGAAAGCATTAGCTTTTTCTTCATCTCAAATTTCAGGGTTTTGATAGTTCGATTTAATTTGCATTTCAACAATGGTGATTTTCTGTATTGCCATTTCCGTCGAATTTTCCGCTTTTCCTGGATTAGTGACTGGATATTATGTGATAATTTACTAATTTTTTCAGAATTGTTTATGATTGGTGAAGCCATCTGATATTTCCAGTGCCTCTTTTAGCTCATTTGTTTGTTAGACATTTCGGTGTTTCTGATTTTACGACAACAGCAATTGGTGGCCTTAACCAAATATACCTTAATGAGCCACAACTTTGTAAGTTTTCTCGAATTTGATCTCCAAAAACAATGACCGGAAAAGATCAACTACAACTAAAACAATGAGTTTTTGTTGTGGACGGATCAGTGAAACGTCCAATTTCAATGAAGGCATTGTATTGTGGATATTTCTAGTTGTATAGGAATCAACACGTAATTGAATCGAAATTTGTAGTATGGCTTCATCACTGGATCGTCAAAATACGTTAATAACAGTTTAACTTTCACGTGATAGGAAAAATTTCACCCAAAACTTCAACCCGAAATCATAACACAAAATTTCAAATAGGTGGGTGAGTTCCTCTTTGAATTTATAGTAATGTAACCATAGTACTTAGAAACCTTTTCAGTATTAAAATGACCTAGTTAGTCCAAAGTCAATTTTCTCGAAGCATTTCGTACACTAATGGCTGGCAATGACCACTAAATATACTCTTTAAGATTCTAGGAAAGTTGCCCGAATACACTTTAAAGCCTTATAGCAAATAGTCAAATTTGTTCCATTAGTCATAATTTGACTCTACCCTTATTGAATGTAAAAAATTTAAGTGCACAATTTTTTTCACCACTATATTCTACCCTTCTGTTTATATTCCATATTCTGTGCCCTAGTTCTGTCGTCCTCAAACAGCGATTTCACGCTATAAAAATCTTTCACGAGTAGATGAAGGCGAAGAAAAGAATACAGACATTTTGGGATAAAGAAAATATTCACAATGATAATCGTAATCGAGAACGTACTGGCTACCCAAACCGCCAAGATGAGTGTCCCAAAGTAGGCTAACATAAAGTGATCTGGATAAATGATGTAAATATTTACATTATGCAGTCAAAAAATATTCTAGTAAATTGTCTCTGCTAGATACTGTTCGTCAGTCTTTTACTTTAGTTGGCTGGCATCAATTTTGAGGTGGGAACCATTTTTCCTTCTTTTTTGTCTTTTGTGTAAACTAACTATGTAAATGGGTTCTGTCGCAAACGCGATCTGTGGTCTTAGCAAATTGGTTTCAGCGAGTGTTTGGCCTAGGAGTAACCATCTCACCTCTATGCCACACAATAGTGCAACTGATTTGTAGAAGCATAAACGTACGGCGTGTTTAGAATGCTAGACCAAGCTGAAATGACACTAGACACATATAAGACACGTACAGAATCAATAAACCGAAATCATATGGTTTCAAATGAACAAAGGCCGAAATGGACAAGGTGCAAATAAACACTAACATGATGAACCGATACACTAACGACTCTAAAATTCCGGAGCTACGGCAATCAAAACCAACATAAACAACAAAGGCGAGCCGACGCCATATAGAAATCCAATAGTAATCATTGGCCATTAGATAAAATATCACAAGACGGCCTTAACAAGATAAGAGAAACAAAAGTTTTACAGATTGTTGGACCAACCGATCAATAGCCATAAACAAAAAAACGACGCGGCTTGAGCACCGTACACAATTAACTACTACCTAGCCATTAAAACTAACCGATTAACCGACAGGACAAAATAACAAAAGACTAAATGGGTAGGATATTGCAATTGAAGAATTGATTCTTCTTGGTTATTTTCATTTAGGTTCTCGACTTACGTTTCTACCTTGACAAATAATATAGCCGCGTTCATGTATCTGCCAGTGAATCTGCAAAAAAAACAGAAACCATCCCATTTATTAATTTCTAGTCACAAAAAATTTAATTTTTTATTAATAAATCGAATTTTTAAAATCTGTTACGTAGAAGAATATACAAGTTCCCAGAGATCAGGAAAACAACAAATTTCTTAAAAATTACAAATATAAATCTAGATAAATAAATTAGTACGGCACCGTACATCAACTATATTTTAAATGAGTACCGTGCAACGCTAAGCATGTCCCGCCGCCTTCGTCTCTGCCCAAATCCTCAACAATTCCTGCGGATCATCATACCCATGCGATGCTATCACATATTTATAGCTTTGAGGTCCCGAGTAAAGCGCTTTATGAAAATAAAATTCTTCGGAATGTAACGGTTCGATTTGGGACTTGAGCGCAACTATCCCAAGATAAATATCATCGAATCGAAAATGCTTCGTAAATTGACTCACATAGTACATGTCGAGCAAAGCTTCACGCGATAATAAAAACGCCCCAGCCGTTATGTAAGGTGGCCACATATGCCACGGGTACTCCTCGAGTCCGATGTGCCATTTACTCGACTTATGTCGATGCGGGGCTGAGGTAAATACAAAACCAGAAAATAGACGGACATCATTCGCAAGTTCCCGATCAAATATATCACGTCGCTTGCGGCGTTTTATCTCTTTGTTACTCTTGAGTATGGCCAAATCATGCAGCCGCTTCGAATTCCGAATCATTTCCAAATCATTTTTCGTTTCAATATTTGTGTTTACGATGTTCCCGGTTAGGATATCCTGCACCTCCTTCATTTTGTATAGCTCGTGTGTTTCATTAAATGTAAGATTGTTCTTGCTGAGGCGTCGTGAAAGTTTACGGATTGTTTCATCCGCCTCCTCCAAATATTCCGGATAGTTGACGGGATCCTTAACGAATCGTAACACGTTCTTAGTCGACACGTAGTAATCATCGTCTACGAACATGTAAAATTTGCTTTTGTGGCAAAATTTCACCACCCACTGGAATCCCATCATGGTTTTTATCGTGTTATTGAAATATGAATCGGTGAAATTTGTTTGCACAATATCACCATATTTTTCCGATTCTTGATTAACTTTCTTTTGTAGTTCCTCGTTTCGCACCAGGCTCGGATAGTTTGGCACACCCAATAGGAATACTGTGCGTAGCTCAACATCCGAAAATCGTTTCTCGTGTCCCCAACTTTTTCGGATCGCGAATCGCCTCTCAAAATTTTCCACCGCTGATTTGATTAGGAAGACAACACGCGGTGACATCACCGAATGATCACCACTGCGACACTTGTCAATCGGATTGATTAGATATGAAAAATTATATACGTTTATTGGCTGCACATCAGCCTTCCTATCGTACCGTAATTGTTTCGCATACTTCAGTACGTCGCCCGCCAATGGATAATTAAATTCCTTGTAATAGTCCAGCTCGAATATGTGGGTGAACAGGCCAAAATAATCGAACACGAGCAGCGAGAGCACCACAAGGGCAATGTACCGGAATCGTGTCCGTATCCATGATTTTGCATAGGTATATAACATGACTCTACCACAATATATATATATATATTTACATAATACGATTAAATTGTTGACTTCTTCTATTTTCTGAATTTATTTAATTTACATTATTTTATTTACTACTGAAAAACGAAATTCCTCAAGTTCGGATTTGTTTTTATCGAAATGTCATTTAAATGTACCGAAAATGTCAGATGATGGTAGGGTGCGACGCAGTACTACACAGATTTCGGGAAATTGTCATAATGGTTTGGAACAAGGATGTAAAATAATTCCTTTTACTGTGTGATGCGACATTATATCTTAGAAAACGGTACTACTAATAAACATATTTCGCGTGAAAACTTGATATAGGGTAGACTAGGGCAACATGTTACAGCTTTTGTGCTACAAATGCAGCACGTACTGAAGTATCAAAAGAATTACGTTTATTAAAGAATATTTTATCGTGTTTAGCATATCTTAAAAACTCCATTTAACATAAAGTTTCGTAGGGTTCAATGTAATTTTTTTAATTTGGCTAGCCCTTTCGAGTTCAATAAAAAAAATTTTTTTGGTTCAATTTACGTTCACCATACACAGATGTGTATGTAAATAATGACAGGTTGTAATGTCTTCCGTATTTTAACGGATCTTAGTTAAATCGGAACTCTTTTTGAAAAAAGCATAATAATTTGTTAACAAATTAATTATATAACATATAATTAATTTATTTGTTCTTGATAACATATTAATTATTTTATCATTATTATAGTTACTGCGTTATTTTTGGGACGAAAACAAAATTAAGTGGTTTACACAAATGTGTACACTGGTCTTCAATTACCACCTAATTCTATGTTTGACATCTTCGTTTGTCGTTATCAAAATTTTCATACACAATTGTGTATGCGGGTCAGGAAAGGGCTAGACGAACACGACGACAAGCACGTATGTGTCCGATACTCTTTTGCATGGTTTACAATAAGGGCGAACATCTAAAACCTTTGAAATTGATGCATTGTCTATGGTGTGGCTATTCTATTGTTACAAAATGTAATTAATGGAAAAATATTTTGATCTAATAATTAACTACAAACCCCTTGAATATTGTCTAAACTGGCATCAAAGAAATAGATTTATAATCATCCAATATGAATGGGCGTTTTTACCAACTCCAACATGTTGATTGTATATGCTACCATCATGATGATGACCTGAAAGAAACTGATTAAACATTTTTGGAAATTGCAGTCGGATTTTAAATAATGTTCATTATTGATTTTATTGACAAATAATAATAAGTAATATGTAAATAAAAGTTTTATAACAGATAATTTAAAGAGTTACAGCGATAGATACAACCTAAAAATACTGATAGCTAAATGTATCAACGAATTATATCGTATCAGTGTTGTCATGTATTTTATGATGTAGTGAAAGTATTCAGATCTCAACAAGTTGAATTTACCCAACATGTTGCCAAAAGTAGGCGGATCCAAAAGCGCCCATTGTTATACAACAAATCGAGAAAACTGATTCTGTCGAACCACCATCACAGTATCCAGAATACAGAACGTACAACAGAAGAGCAAAGTTTATCTTACCGAAGTCGATAGAGTTACAGTATAGAACTCACTTGTTCTAGTATTTATAAATGAACCATTGTAGCTTTGTAGAATATGGCAAAATGTAAATAATTGAGTTTATTTAGAAAATTTTAATAAAACTTATCTAGTCTCTCGACCTTCATTGCCTATTTTTTACATGATTATCAACAATTTAATATTATTGTTAACTTTTACAGGTAAAGACTCTAACCAGCTGTTCTTTTATTATATTCCATCTTTGAATATAGGAAACCATTTATCAATATTGTTTGAACAAACATAAACTGTTTAAAATAAAAAATGCCAGCTTCACATTGTTAATCTTTAGTAGAATGATTTAAAAATGTCATCCATAATAGATGCAAAAACGACCTTCTTTAGATGAGAAGCAGTAACAGTAACCTTCTTAATTGTAATGAGAAGTATAATTTTTCTCATTAGAATCAAAAATTTTATAATTCTATAAGATTTTTCAGGATTGCTTTAAACTGTTTCCAACATCTAGCACGTTTTCTTTAAACTTTCATCTTTATGGTTAATTCGCTTCTTTTCCAAATAGAGTTGTATCTAATTTGTTAGATATAATGTCATAAAATAATAAATTTTGTATATGGCATAATAAAATAAGGAGAATAGGGGTTGTAAAACTTTTAAAGCAACACAAAAACCTTTCAAATATTTATAAAAGAACAATTTTCTTTGTTAAATGAAGTGCAATACTTCCGAAAATAGTACCATAGTGGATTTGATAATCTCTTCTATGTCTTCCAAAAATTGGCCTTGCAATTGCATTTAGATTAAAAATGTACTAGAAATCAATAAAAACTCATTATCGAAAATGAAAATAATTAAACATTATTGTTGTTTTCTAAATATAAATGTTATCTATCTATCACACGATATATCACTTCAGTAGTAGCTTACAAAATACAGAATAATAAAATCGTAGTTCGTAATCGAAGCTAGTAGAAGAGATTATACATTTGACATGACTGTTTTCTAGATTTGAACTACATTTCGAGTCAGTTGGTATATTATAATTGAAGTGGTCGACAATTTATTATAGTTCTGTTTACTAGTAAACTAGAATTTCTTCTTTCGTTGAAATAATTTTAAGTTGTCTTCAAAGTGATCAGTTTATGTAGTGTGCTATTGGGGCTACAAATAAGTTTTGAGGGATCTACAAAAGATGGCTAACTAGTAATTAATCGCATCAGACCATCTTGTTACTAAATTCATGTTAAAGCGTCTTCATTTCCCTCTCCATCGTATCCCTGAAGTGTAAACGACATATTTTTTGTGCTCTAACCATGTCAACCGTGTCAATCATGTCTAATCCGTTTTATTCAGTAGACATTGCTCCTTCCGACTACCACTGCTACCGTAGATAATGATGGACAATACTTTCAATAAAATACATTGTACCAGTTTCTCTGAATAAACCTTCGAAGTTATAAAATTAAACTCAAAACTTATTTGTACCCCCAAGAAGTTTGATGATGTTTACATTTTTGCGTTAGTATTTTAGTTTTTATCTAATTTTAGCCCATATGACATTTTAATATACAAAAATATTAGAATGCACTATTTAATGTTAATTTCCATCAAGTTTTAGCTCCGAAGCGTCGTGCATTTTTTTTTTGTTTTATTAATCACGATACACAGTCCTATACTCGATTTTACAGTGAGAACAAAACAATAAACGGTAAAAATTGGCTTCCTCACAAGAAATATCCGTGAGGAAATTAAAAAAATTCAAAGTACTACCACGGATGTCAATAATCTGATATTGATAATTAAATCCTGACTCTCTTCTCCTACCATAACTTAAAGGCCTTACATCGCTGCTATCTGTGCTGCTAAATGGTTAACTAATTCTCTACTTAGTAGAGGACCTAAGTTCGGTTACTTGATTAAAGAAACGCTATCTTGGGAATGTGGTCGTTAGCAGTATTATTAGCAAATGGCTAGTAGTTTGGCTTGTCTTATGTAAGACTTGTCATCCAATCTCCAGGGCTACGCTCGTCAAGTCGTTCGTATTGAAAATATTCTATTTTGAGGCTGAATTATTTACAGAAACAAGCGTCCGGGCAATCTTAAACGTCTGAGATTTATTTAAACTCACGTATGCAACATGTCACGTTATCTTCTTTAAATTGTATGGGCTGCATTACCACTGTCGTATAAACTTCTGAGTTGGGGTTTTGCTAGAGGACGTGAACTATACTTATTTTAGTTCAAGTTTGTTAATTCCACTAGAGTGAACCATTTATTAATTTCAACCCACTCTATTAATATCACGGAGAAGTCTTCTTTCGTCAGGGCCATTCGATTATGGAACTCATTGCCCAGATGTTGGCATATGTGATTAGGCAATGAGTTCAGTTGTTCCATTCTCTAGAATGTGTACGCCTCTTCGTTGTGCTTCATTGTTGATTCCCCTCTCTTTGTCTCTCTAGTTTTTATATCCCATGTAGGTTGTCCTCTTTTATAGTTCAGCTACACGGCGGTTCTCCAACTGTTTCGATTCATCATCAACCCATCACGATTTCCCGCCAGTATAGTTTGGCCCAGCCATCTCTCCAACGTACACAGTAGTCTCGCTATAATTAATAATTGTCAAGGTTATACTTTCGCTTTCGAAACGTAGCAGAGGTACTGTTAGTGCAATGTAAAGTACTTGCTCAGAAGACTACATACTAAAATATTTTAATCGCAACAACCTTGACTGTGTGTAGAAGTCTTGAAGTTCGAGTATTATCCGGAATTTTATATCCGCCTGACATTATTCATTGATATTATAACTATTATAACTAGCTTTACTTTTAAAAGGATAATTAAAGTCATTCGCGTTGTCCAAGTTAAAGTGTTTACTTTCAAATTCAGTCGTTTGCTTGACAGATACGCGGTATTAAACTGTCCTTGTTTTCATTAGGTTTACGGCTAAAAATCACGATTTCAACTGCATAACCAAGAATTTAGCCCAATTTATTAAACATGTACCGCGAGGTTTCAAAAGTACTATTCTTTACTACGTACTCCAATGAATATAAGAATGCGGTATTATATTCCTCAGGCAGCTCATCTTGGTCCTAGATAGCAACGAAAAGATAAATATTTAATTCAAGAGTAGCCCCTCCGTTTTAATAACTCTGCGGGGGTTCCGTAAAGGCCTGATAACTTTCCATTCTTTCATCTCCTAACAGGTGCATTTACTTCCTCTGTGTAGGATAAGGGATATGATGGATTTGATATATATCTCCTAGCCAGAAGAAAGTAGCTAGAATAGGGGCACTTAATCATTCCGATGGAGACTGAGTAATTTTGATATCTACATTTGTGCCTTTATTAGCTGTGGATCTTGAATGGAAGGGGTAAGATTTCTGGCGGAAAAGCAATCTCTGAGTTTCCATTTGGAAGCTGAGGTTTTCTATCCAGGTCCGCATATATTCATGCTTCTTTTGCCGGAGGAAATTCGCCGTATCTTTCCTGGCATGGATATTTTTGTTTTAGTGTTTTCAAAGTGTGTGTAGTGTAGTTTTGTTTTAGTGTTTTAGGCTGACCAAATGTTTCTGGATGTTTGGTAGATATTCATTTGAAGATGACCGTTTGCACTTATATTTGAAAAGAACAAGCATATATGTTGAATATCCATCGTCTGCTCTATAAAATCTTATGTCATTGGTGCTGTTGGAATATGCTTTCTCTTTCCCACCCTCTCTCTCTCTCTCTCTCTCTCTCTCTCTCTCTCTCTCTCTCTCTCTCTCTCTCTCTCTCTCTCTCTCTCTCTCTCTCTCTAATATCCCTCCGATACCGTGATAATGACGACTTTCATTTGGTTTTCCGGTTTTCCATCCTTCGATTACTGTGGTGTTTTTTATGTTGAAAGAACTCACACTTACGTGTTGATAGTTGTCGTTACTCAGTTGATGCTAGCTGTACGGAGCTACATGATTTTTGTATTGAAGTTGCCTTTATATGATTGTGATATAAAGGTAAAGGATATGACTCTTGAGGTCTCGTAGCTCATCGAAGAATAAATCTTTGACATCAAACATTTGACTTTGTACAACATGTACTGGTGATAGGCATCCTGTTGTGCAGGAAACACGCTAATATAGCAAGCCACTTGCTACAATACAGATGCTCGCTTCCGCCGCCCCTTAATTAGAGATTAATTTAAATTTATCATAGTTAGGTACAAGAACAAGACAGATCTTATATTTGTGGTTGAGTTAATAAAATTAAATTAAGTTATTTACAATCAATTATGTATATCCATTTTCCAGGCCAGATAATTTTTTTTTTAAATTTAAGTCCAATCAGTTACAACAAGTTAATATAAACTAAATGTATAAATAATTTCTGTGACACTTAAAAAATTTTAAAATTTAATTTACAATCTAACAATTTTTCTGTATACATTAAATGAAAATGACTTGTGTTCCCCAGCCCCATACAATCCTACTGATTTTTACTTATATTTCACATTTATATTCTTCCTACAACCCGATTGTAGTAATTTTGTTCTATAAACGCAGTAATCCTGTTTTGCCAAAATCGTGTGCTGACAGACTGAACAAAATAACTACGTAATCTCGAATTCACGATTAGCTAGTTTGTGTCTGTCTAGGGTATAACGTATCCATAGTTCAATCTGAATTCTTTTTGAAAAAAGCATTATAATTTAAACGAGTTATGTAGAATGCACAAATGTGTAAGTTAGTCCAAAATGCATACAAAAATAAGTTTTTGATATCATTATTTTTCGTACACGCACAATTGTGATCCCGGGTCGGAAAAGGGATTTATAAAATTCGAGGGGTAAAGGCGAATGCCAAATATTGGACAGTTCTAATAGTATACAATTTTCTAATCTATTTGTTCTTTAAAACCTATTTACAATTGAATTTATTTGAAATTCTGCGCCCATGTAAAAGCTTGCCCTTGTCCACCCTACACAAAAAACTACATATGTATGTACATTACTATGTTTACAATTTTACATTTACTTAACTGTCTAGACTAATAAACTGATAACATTTTTTATTGCAGGCGATGACTTTACTTCAGGAAATGCTAGATAGAGGCACTTTGCCGGATTTAGGTAAGCAAACATTTTTCATTCAATTTAAAAAAACGTCCTGACCAAAATAATATCTGGAAAAAATCCAAATATCCGCACAGTTTTCACTAGAGACATCTAACAAACAAATGTCATTAATCATTGAACTAACTGACACAACTTACACACAAATCGGTACACGAGACAGATAACATAAAATCTTAAAATTAAACCCAAAGATGTTGCACGAAGAAAAGAGATAACCGGATCGATACAAATATAAATGTAAAAAAAAAATGTAATACAAGATACAAATACAACATTACGAGTGTGTCAGTTTCTCGTTTTTTTAGTTTTGTTGATTTTTTTAATTTTTATTTTTAATTTGTATAGTTAATTTTTTTCACGTAATAATCCACAAAATATTTTATAGTTTTATCGTTAATCCAATGCAATAAAATACGTAAAGTTCGCACGCAAATTTAATTAAACAAAATCATAATTTTGTGTGGTTAACAAGAAGTTACAAAAAAAAGTTCATCGACCTTGCAAAGTCAGTGACAGTAAAATTGTAGTAGTGAAATGTTAAAACAAAAATAAAAAAGAAGAAAAAGTAGTACGCGCCATCTTTGTTTTTCTGTGTTTCTGTTTCACAATCACACAACACACAAAAAAAAATTGTGTTGTGACAAAAAATGAAGTCGTTTTGTTGTGTCCTAAATTAAATTTTTAAATATAAATCGTGTTTTAAAAAAGTTGTTTGTGTGCACTACGCGAAAATAGAAAGTTTGCGTGAAAATTTATAGAGAAAAATAGAAATAAGTTATATAATTTATATAATAAAGTGAAAATCAAGAAATTAAATCTTTCTACAAAAAATAAGAAATTTTTTTGTGTACAAGTGTGTGTGTGTGCGTGTGACAGAGAAGTGAATATATAGTTTTTATCCCAATTTTTTTATTTTTATTTTTTTATGAAACTTTCATAATGGAATCCACCGATAGAGGTTAGTTTTATATACATTTTTATTAAATAAACTATAAATAGTTTATATATTATTAAATTTTGCATATAGTTAAAGATTGCACAGATCATAATTGCGTATCGGTTGAACAAAATTTTAAAAATTTCATTGATTTTTTGTGTATGTGGTGTCACGATACGTTTTCCCAATATTTTGTGTTTGATTTCGTTATGTTGGCACTAGTGACGCAGCACACAACACAAACATGTTTTCAAAACAAGTGAAATAAAAAATTGTTTAATTCGAGTATTGTTGTTGTTTTAACAATAGAATAATAGATAGTTGGAGTTAATTCATGCAGGTAGATAAATAAATAGTTGCGTATAATAGTGTTGTCTGTAAGCCGCTATAATAAAATAGAGTTAATAGTTTTAATACGATTTAAATAAAAGCTAACATTATAGTATACGAGTATAAAAGAGACGGTTATATATCTAGTGTTAATTTTATTTTATTGTTGTGTGAAATCGTAGTTTAGAGGAATTTGGGGCTCATCGTGATATTTGTTGATGAAGGTTACAGTAGCGTCTCTCTCACTGTGGAGACAATTGGGAAAGGTTTGGGATGAGCGCAATCGGTGGTCGCTTGATCTATTTTGGTGTGTTTATTGATTTTTTGTTTGTTTGTTTTTGGAAAAAGAGATGTATGTATATCTGATTCAACCTTGTAGGTGGTTGAAGGTCATGGATTTTTCCCCACTTATCTTTAACTGGAGGATAAGTATTAAGTAGTTCATGTAAAATCGTTTTTTATATGACCTTTCAATTACATTTTATGAATTTAGTTTAAATTTGATGCTAGTAGAAATTAATACCCATGTCGTGATTTGCATCATTTATTCCATCTATTTTCTGGTAATTTTGGTGGAGGTTTATTTCACGGAGAGAAATTTGCTCCACTAAACATGAATACATAAAATTTCCCTGGTAATCTGAGAGATCAACCGACTATTCTATACTAAAAGTATGATGGATCTCCTATTACTATGAATAAGACGGAATAAGTTTACAATTTTTCCGATACCCGGCAGAACAATTTTAAGGATAATAGCCCATGCCACACGTAAAAAAAAATGCCATATTTTTCTTCATTTCTTTCCCCGTTTACCTATGATACAAGTTTTAATTGCGACTTAAACAAATTTTCTGTTCTACCACACAACTCAAACATAAATGAAATAAAAAATATTTCAAGGACATTTTTGACTCATTTTAGTTAAAATTTTATTTAAGAGAAAGCAGAACAAAACATTGGTAGAAAAAAATGCCAAAATACAAAAAACTCTCGTGTGTCATCAGCCAATGAACGGAAGTTTGTATTCAACACAAGATTGGCTTGTGCCATGTTTAAATTATTCTAACAGTTTTAAGTTAATACTCTTTCTGACTCAACCAGATTGCATTTAAACCGCCCTTTGATTCATCTTACTAAAATATGTAAATTGTTTACAATGAAATTTGGCACAAGCGTTTGTAATTTTTACTTGCTCTAACACTATTTTTTGAAGTTTCGCTTGGAAAATCCATACGTAATTCTGCCTTTTAAATTCCATTCTCCCGAATCCCACTTTTTAAAATCTCGCTTTTGGTGTAAAATAAAAAAACCGCTGGATTTAAGATTTATATAAGAATTAGGTCTGTGGGTATCTATCTACTTACATAATCTTATATAAAACTCGATCACTTAACCCATCATGCTGGAATTTTGATTATCGGATCTGTGGCCTT
Organism: Nephrotoma appendiculata; assembly: GCA_947310385.1. Taxonomy (NCBI): domain Eukaryota; kingdom Metazoa; phylum Arthropoda; class Insecta; order Diptera; family Tipulidae; genus Nephrotoma; species Nephrotoma appendiculata. The sequence continues at coordinate 40,768,601 of OX371223.1, forward strand.
GCTAAATGGAGCTTGGTAATTAATTAATAGATTTTATCCAAATTTTTATTATAAAACGAGAATTGAATTTTAGCATGAATTTTAAAGTGGGTTTCGAACCCGGAAATTTTCAGGGTTGGGTTTAGGTTCAATGAATAAAAATCACGCCATTTATGCAAATTTTTACAAATTTTTGTTACCGCCCATTTCTTAACATCCCAATCCTTAGCATTGGAATTCTAATATAAATTTTGGCCTTCCTAAATTGTTCTAGGCTGCTTCCTAACCCGCTTTCAGTGAAATTTGGTTTGCAGAGCTGGATTGGAATTCCACCATGAATTCTCGATGAAGTTCTGGAATTGTCGGGCAAGCTTCATTGGGATTTTAATATGAATCTTGGACGGCTTTCAGGAATTCAACAAATATATATGAAATTAGGTCAATTCTTAACGCATTCGCGCAAATGACGGCTATAGCCGTCATACAACTTTTTCGTTTTTTAACTCATTAGCGCAAATAACGGCTATAGCAGTCATACAATTTCTTCGTTTTTTAAGGAATACCGATATATTTTTCAATTCTCAACAACACATTCCTTTCCGCAACGAAATATCATTGCAATTACAAAAGTTATCAAAACACACATATTCCTCGGGAATAGGGAACTAGGGAAAGAATTTACATAAGTATCATTTATGTTTAAAATATTTTTTCCTGGCATATTAAGGTAAAAAGTAGTGGTAATTTAAAAAAAAAAAAAACTGAAAAATTTACCCTGCCAGTTTCGCTATGGAAATATTATTCCCAATTTATAAAAATTTAATTCACATTTTTTCCTCAGTAGGCCAGAAAAAAATAATTTAAACAAATTATATGTAAATTCTTTTCCCAGTTCCCTATACCCGGGAAATTACCAGAATAGGGCCACTGGGAAAGAGATTTTGTCGAAACAAACGCCTATTTTGAGGCCAAAGATAAATCGTTATGCAAGAAAGGCATCGAAATGTTAGAGAAGCGTTGCAACGAATGCATCACTCTTGAAGGAAACTAAGTTGATGAATAAACTCGGAATTTTGCAACAAAAAATTTTTTTTTTATTTGTTATCCTTGGAACATATAGACCGACGAGTTATTTTCTCAGAATTTGTTATTCTTTGTTGTGGGCTATGATACTTCTTAACATTTTTGAGTCTTTGATTTCAGTGTTTGTAAATATTTTTGAATTTTAGAAATTTTTTCCATAATCCCACTTCAATGATTTTTGTGTGAGATTTACTCGGAAAAATCTGATGAAACTAAAGTGTTCTTATTTTGACCATCATTAGCTCTTTGGGCAAGCGACTATAATAGCGTCATGCGAGAGCCATGATACGAATTCCTAATATCAGTGAGGTCAAGTCTCCGAATAACGCGAAAGTGAGAATCATTAAATGCAGAAAAAACGTTACATAATACTTTTATGATAATACTTTTAGGCTATTAGTGCAATAAACAATTAGAATTTTGTTTTGGATGAATACAAAGTTTTCAGGTCGAACATAACCTCCCTTATTTCATAAACACAGAAATCATTGAAAACAGATTGAACATTGACAAAAAAAAACTCTTGGACAGGACGTAAGTGGACCAGGCTGAGATCCATTTTATAACTAAGTTGGTGAACGCGTTAAGTTGTTTGCACTCTGTCCAAGGAATAGTTTTAGGCAGGCTATTCGAGCTGAGTCGGCTCCTCGAAAACTGTTGCTTTTTTACTAAGGCGAGAGCTGAACTCAGATATTTTGAAAATTTGATGAAGTTATTAATGCAGGGGATACCAAAATACAACTCGCTTATAATTCACGTTATAAGTGAATATATTTCTCTATAAAATACTTATGAAACTTCTATTGATTATTCTCTGACCACACAAGGCGGTTACGAACCCTTTCAGCAACATAGTAAAACTTATGCTGCGTGCCTAACGACGGTTTTTGGTTATAATTCATACCTGTTATTGATAGATAATGTAGAAATATAATTAGAAATATATAGTGGTCATTGCCAAAATTTAATTAAACACCAGACGTCGTTAGTTTTCTGCCATCTATAAACGAATGGCATGTTAGCATATTTAGTTAGCCGGGAATTTCAGTCAGATAACAAAATTGGCGTGGGACACAGTATTAGATTTTAATTCAATCAGACAACCATTCTAGGGCCCATTTGATTATCTGCAGTAGTTTATCTAGCGAGACACTGCGATTTAAAAAATCCGATTTAGAAGTCGTTTCATCTTTTCTCGTTTGCTTTGTATATTTATTCGTATGAAAAATACACTAAATCAGGGGTGGGATGTTGTAGCATAGCTTTATTTTGTTCGATACTACCGAAATTTACATCTCTTTCATCATGAATAAAATTTAACGTTTTTCATTTTTCAATTACATTGCTTCTATTGCGATTTCTACCTCTTTCTTCTTTATTCTATCAGCCTACTTATTTTATGAGTGATAATTTATCGAAAACCAAAAAAGAGATAAACATCTATTTATTATAGATTTCTATTGATTATAGAAAGCAAAATTGAAATTATTATTTATTTATTTATTTCGATAAATATCGAAAAAAATGATATTACAACATCCCACCACAGGTTTATAAAATTGCAGTCTGTCAAGGCTAATATACAGTATTGGTGCGCTACTTAAACAATTATTTCGTGCACGGCGGGATTAGAACTCTTACGGGGCTGTAAGTAACTATCTTAACTAATCGAATATCGACAATAGTGAATGTAGAACATTCCACTATAGGTTGTAAAAGTTTCCCAAAACACAAACTCCATAAATCTAGACCGCTTCACCTTGATATTATGAAACTTAACATTTTGTTGGGACACTGTACCAACATTCGTATTCTTTTAAATAAAAATGATTGATGACTTTGTTGTGAAAGAATTATGACTTATCCGAAGCGAACGTATCGTATTGCATGCTGCTGCTTGCCAAAAAAAAAACAAATCGTTTTCTTAGCACGTGGTATCCGATCTAACGGTTTCATTCGAAGACGATAAGCAGTCAGTGCAGCCTCGAGCATTTTTTAACTTTAACAATTCACTTCACCGCAATTAATTATCCGCGCCGTCATAATAAACCAACAGGTGATCGGCCGTTTGCACCAAACTAAACGATATTCGACGTAATCGCAATCGAACCAAATTGAGTTTGAACGTAAACGTACTGAACATAAACAAAACAGGTGTCATGTTTTAGGTGCACTATATACAAATTTATATAGTTTTGTAGTTTTTTAATTTTATATTTTGCATGCGGCTAGATAATGATCTTACAAAATATGAATATATGTAAGTATATATGTTTATAGGGTGGGAAAATATTTTCGTGATGATGGTTTTTTCTTGCAATGAAAATGCCATCGACCAATTGTAAATTATGATGCGAATTTTTTTGAAAACGTAGTTTAATGTACGTAAGCATATATGGAATCGTGCATGGCCGCATGTGGTTATCTCGATACGCGACATGTACGCTATTTATGATTAAAATTCCGAAAAAATAAGATAAAATTTGCAATTCATTCGTTAAAATTTCTTTAAGAATTACATTAAGAAATCTACATTCAAAACAATGAAGCCTCAAGGACGTGTATTTCCATACATCTCTATGTGTGTTAATAATCGTTTTATTTATAATTTCACTAGATTTTGACCAAGAAGAAAACATCAAACGAGATTTTGTGTGTACACACGAATTTTTTTAAAGTAAAATGCGAGGAAAGCGCAATAATTCATTTCTTTTGCGATCACTTCCACTGGTGCATAGATATTTCAACGCGATAATTAATCAAATTTCAGGGAATTAGCTGCAGTTTTATGTGAATACCTAGAATTAAGTAAATGCAGTATAGTATGCAAGTGAATCACCCTGTGTGGATTTGGTTTCTTACATATATAAAAAGTATTTTATTTATATCTTGATTTTATGTTAAATCAAAATAAAATTTAAAATTTTTATTTTGGACAAGTTTTTTTTTTTGGCTGAGCGCGGACCTTGAAATGTTACTTTTGTATATTTATTTATTTTGTAGTTTTGGTTGCTTGTGAAGGAACCAAACACTATATTTAGAGTGTGTAGTAGTTTATATACAACAATGTTGTCTGAATGTGTAAATTTTTTTTAGGTATACCTATACATCTTATATATAAAATTAATTATTTATGTTTTGAATGAATTATAACCGCGGTGGAATTTATAGACGATGAATGTCTTATATATACATCGCGAAATTTACTTCTTCTAAGGCGATGCGCGGAGTTAAGGTTTATAAATATAAAAAAGTGAAAATAAATCGTATTAATATTAATTAAGACGGTTTTGTTTGGATATGGATTTGTTGGTTGGGTGTTTGTTTTATTATAGTTGACGAATATTTAACTTTGTAGTTTGAACTTTTAGCTCTTCACATGACTTGGGTTGAGGATGGTTTTATTGATACGATTTGTTCTTATTTTGCATCCTTTCTGTGATTTATGGGCACGTTGAGAGGCTGTATCATAGACCTATATAACAGCTGTTATTTTGAAGAAAAATATGTATGCCAAATTCTGTCCGGTTTAGTTCCAAAAGTTCGTTCAGTTTACTTTTGGTAGAATTTCTAGTGACATAAACTTTGGCAATCAAAAGTTAGGCTTCTTTTGCTGAAGCCATACAAATTTTTCTAACACAAACCTCTGAATAACTTTAAATTTTCTGGATTCGGGTCACCACCTCAGTCACATTGATTCTAGTTCAATATTTGCTCCGGTTACTTCTTTACCTAAAGTCACAGTTATGTAGCGAAAAAATACGTAGTCTGAATAAATTTGAAATATTTACAAAGAATTTGAACATACATCATTTGTAAATTTTATAATCTTGAAATTAACACGTTTATTTATTAGAAATAATTCAAAATAACTTCAATGGACTCAATACATAACTTTAAACATTAATAAAATTATCAGCAGCAGTTTTCCTAGAGGCATTTCATCTATGAGACAATCTCAGGGCGTTTTGACTCAAAATATTTATTTAGTATGTATATCACAAGATTTACCCAGCAGGAAAGTTATTGACAACAATCAATCACGACACGTATAGACATTAATCAGCAAATGGGACTAATTTCTGTGATTGCATGTATGTGATTTATTTTTGATATTTATCAATTATTTACCTACACCATTTTAAAAAGATGGCAATATAATAATTTTTTTAATTTTTTTAATAATTTTTCGCATTATCAGCATACATGATATAATAAGAAACATCGAAGATTCGTCTTACATGTTTACCTTAAGACATTGTCATGAAAGAAGAAGTATACGTGAATGTCTCACACTAGCTTAGACCAACGTATGTTTTTCGTAAAAATTATTTCAAATGGATGTTGAGAAATTCCCAACTGGGTAGTGATCAAATATACTCATATAAAATAATCGACAACATTATATTTGGAAAATCTGATGGCCGGTGCATAACGTCGATGTTATTTCGCTGGAATCCATTGTTGTGATGCAGAACTGAATCTTGTTAGAAGAACAATCATTGTGTGTTGCATGACAGCAAATCACAAACAATTTTTTATTCAAAGGCGATTCTAGATAAACTATTTTAGAAGCTAAAGTAGTACGAGCATAATATAAGAAGTACGAGTTGTACGAGCAAAAAATCACTGCTGCGTAGGATTTCTCAGAGTCGTCGCTGAATTTGTGAATTTGAAAATTATCGAGATTTGTCGAATGATTTATCCAGAGCCTGTAAGGATCCCAAACTATCTCAGAAAGTGTGCCATCTTTGGGCTATTGATTTTGAGACCGCTTAATCCCACGAGTACCCAAAATTCTAGTATGATTTTGGCGATAATTGTGATAGGAGATAACCAGAAGTTGTATACTATTCGAGGACTACTTCCGCAGTTCAAATGCACCGACCCCCCACATTGGAGTAGTTCCACCATTTGGCTCTAGACTTCCATTAAATTCGCAAGCTGAGCCGGTCATGAAATCGTTGACATAAAAGTCTCTCGGCGCGACTTCGGTTGCAATTGGGTATTTATTCTGTTAGTCTCGTGCTAGCTGATAGATGGTATGCATTACGAGATATGAAGCACTCTCAGTACCGCAAGTGACAGTGCATGGCGGCTCTTTTGCGATGGACCCGTTCGAGATTATCTTTTATCTCGAACTGGTTCTTCGCAAAAAGACCGCCATATGATTCGCAGACAGTTTCTGTGTTCGGGCGAGATCAGGATATGTCGATAAATCTATTTGATATATGTAACGGAAATGCTGTTATGGTTGCGAAAACATATTAGTATTTCGAAAATGTTGTGTTGATACGCCGGTTGTTTTTTTTTGTGTGATGCGTCGAATACCACGTGCATATGACCCAATCCCTAGTAAACTGTATTAGCTCGAATAAAAAAGTTTTAATTAGAGTGCGATACGATAGCGAGCACTATTTCCGTGAATGGTGATGTAACTTGGGTTATGATGACGTAGTCGTAGTGTGTGATGTCTTTTGTTACAAACCCGCCACAAGCTGGATTTGCAAGTCGAACTGGTATTGCTTTTGCGTAGGTAGTTGAAGCACAACCTCGTTACTCGGGCGAAATTTGACCAGTCATCGAAAGTAAGAGGCTTGAATTCATTGCACTGGAATACGTTGTGATTTTCAGTTTCATTTTGCGACTGATGAATTCGATTTTGGAGTCATGGAAATCATTTCCAGTGATTGTGGTCAGGAAATTGATAAGATCTTGGTATGATGAATACTGTGGCATTCGTAAAACTTTCTGACGGTGAAAGGTGTCAGTTGTTGTATCAAGGATTTTGCGCAACCCCACAACTGACTCAATTTGCAGTGCAGGCATGGTTCTAAACTTTCAAAGATGTCTGTCGTACATCAACCGACGTTGTTTATATTGTTACCGACCATCCTATAGGTGCCTGCACGTGTTTATACCGGGTGTGCTCACGGCTTGGGGGGTAATTTTTGCAACCTAGGATGTACTGTTGGCGGAACAAACTTTACGTGCTTATTAAGAAAACTTTAAAACGATATCATTTCACGGGAGTTACATTATTCACCATCACATCACCATCCACATACAATTAAACTCACTCCATTTCAGACTAATAAAAGTTATAATTCGGAAAATGTAGTGAACATAAAAGAAAATAAATTTACTACAAAGATTTTAAATTACTAAATATTGTGTAATTCTAATTGGACTTTCCATAAGAACCCAAAAATATATATAGTGTTATTTAGCATATACATATGAAACGGTTAAAGTTACTCACATGAACCACGTAGCAAAGAGTACTCCTTGGGATTGGTCCGAGTGCTGAAAAACAATGGGTTATACCACGGAATACACTAAATATTATTTATTTGAACTTCTTATGAATGTCTCTTATCTGTCAAGCTCTATTTATTTTTTTTTTATATTTTAATATTTTTTTTTTTTGATTGACTGTATAAACACAAAATCACAATTAAACGAATAATTTCGAGCATGCACTTATAATTTAGATTTAAATTAGATTTAGGATTACGGATTTTTGTAAACTAATCTTATATTAGCACTTATTACTGTTACGTATAAGTAACGGATATTTGAACGTATACTAATATATGAACTAAGTATATTTATTCAGTTGCTAGGCCACGTAATTAAGCCTTCTTTCTTTCCATTCGGTGTCTGTCCCATGTGTGGAAAAATAACCGTAGCAAAATCTCCGCTTAGAATTTGTACCGTCCACCGATCCGTACCTAATGGTATTTCTTGTATTCCTTCTAGACGTACAATTGAGAGGCACGCCCCCTAACACGACATATAATTGATGGGTTCTATATAACACCAATATTAGAATAAACCCGTTAATATTTTGATAATTCCAATATAGATTATCGATGCAAAGATCTTACCGCTTAATGACATATAAAGTGATAGCGAACACTATATTTTGATCGGTTTTATTTAAACTATACACCATAAGTTGCACTTTAGATTTTAATATTTCACTTTAATGTTGTAGTTAAACGATTTAATTTAACTATCTAAGGGGTACGCGATTTAATGTATTTGCTGCCTAGCGGCTGTTATCGCCTAGACCTCTCGAGATAACTAAAATTTATTGCGAATCTGCATAAAAATAAATTTCGCTTTCTACAATCAAATAATTGTTTGTTGTTCTTCTACCTGAACATCTATTTACAACGTCTATATACTTCGCAAAGTTCCAATACTTTGCAATCAGGCCAATCATAATACACTTCTATTTATCGTACGATAAATCACATTTTAAAAGTATATAAATGGAGGTGTATCTTTGCAGATATATAATACACATAGGTACCGTTTGACCGACTAGCAAAATTTCGGTTTATGTAAACACAACGATTGCATTGTGTATATATACAATTATACGTGGGTCAATGACCAGAAATGAAAACAAATTAATTGTATTGCTTCTCGTATTTATATATTACATACTATATCGTTTCGATCATCGTTACTCAGGGTTTCTTTCGCTTTGGATTAAATGCAGCCGTAACAATATCGATCTCGAAGAATGCACCAAGTTTCCTGATTATTATCGTTGGTGATGTTCACAAATTTGAGCAGCAACCAACGGTGCGTTAAATTCGCCTTTAGGTAGTGTAATTTTTGCGATTTGGTCATCTGTTTATGGTTGTGGACGAGATCGACGAATCCTTGATTCGATTCAGCTTTGAACCGAGCGGCAATGAGGTAATAAACTTCCGGTTGAGAGCGTCTGGTCTTTTACATTGCAAAATTGCTTGTAACGGGACGCCAGGATTTGGTCGATCTACGTCTTTACGAATTTGTCGTTCATTCCAGGCGTGTTACTTGTTAGGTTATTGTCCTTTCGAACTGGTATTCAGCAGATCCGCTGCAACGGCGCTTTTCGAGTTGTCGTTATGGTAATTCTGATTAGCACTGTTTTGTCATTAAAGCTAAATTTCTTACCCAAGAGGTTGCTCTCTTGCGGTACGATACGAATATCCGGCTCAAAAATTGTTTTAGCGAATTGAGAATGAATAATGAATACGATACGATGGTTGCGAAATGCGAATAATAATGCTTTATAAAATTTTGATTTGTTATTTTGTTGAACTGGCCATGCTGCTTTGCAAAGCCATGGTTATAGGGTCATCGGTAGGTGCTACCTCCGACTTTCGTGGAAACGTTTGATGTCCTCCAACAGCCTCATTAATTTTTCATATTGGCTGATTCAGAAACAACGGAACATCAAATAAGGGGTTTGATGCTTGCAGAAGATTGAAATTTGATTTAACTTGGGGCGTGAATCAACGAACTGCCTTACAAGCCTTCAACAGCAAGGAAAGTGAAATATACAAAATAAATTCTAGCTCGAACAAAATATTATTCTGATTACGAGAATTTTTTTTAGTACAGTGTAATGTTAGCGTTTAAAACATGCAACCTACTATAAATAGTTACCTCTAAATATAAACTACATATAATCCATCGAAGGGTGGCAGCCACATAAATTTTGCAATTGTGTTGTGTTAAGATCTAAATAAGGAATACGATCTAATCATAGAACCTTCATAATTATGGAATAACGTGTTTAGCTAGAATAAGGCTATAATAAAATCCCACCCACGTACATATTTTTATTCTTTACTTCTAAATCCATAAATGAACACTATGTCAGTAGAGTACATAATGTAGCATAATATAATTCTAACATTCCAAATGCAATTATGCACATCAGTGCTTTGCACATGCTGATGTATGTATATATAAAAAAACGAGAAATACACATACTTGTGTATTGTATATTTTTAGATCTTGCATGTGTTGTGTTCTTGGTTCAATTTTCAATGACATGACTTCCATCTACGAGTATAACAAGAAAATTTTAAACGACGAAGTTAAAACAGAAAAAATAGAAATTTTCCGCATGCTCATTACAGAAAATTACATGAATTATATGTATCCCACATTCGTGGGATTCATGTGCATATTAATATTCGGATTCGCGATGCTACCAATATGCTACCAACTCCTTTATATACGTTTCTATAGTTTTGAGATGTGATTTATATCCATCTTTATACTAAAATATTAATATGAAATGAGTAGGTGTGTGCATTTGTACAACATATACTTATATGCGATGATGGAAAAATGTTTGTTTTCTTTTCTTAAGTAAAAAATTTCAAAAAATGATTGAATATTTAATTCATATACGTAAAAACACATATAAATCTTGATGTAATCAATTATATACTGTAAAAATGTTTAAGAAAACGTTAAGACAATTTTTTAATTGCCAATTATATGTTGACCTTGTGCCAAAAAAAAAATTATTTGTTTTGTCGTAAATGTTTCTTATTTTTAGTATAAATTGTGCAAAAATATGAAGATGGATATGGAACTACCAGGTATTAACTCGATTACACTGAACTCGGTATTATAATTAATGGGTATTGGTTGAAAATTTTACTGGCTTAGACATTGAAGATGGACAACTACCTCAGTCCCCTTTTAGGTGTAATTCTGATTTTGTTTGGTTTTTCTGGAAGGATTATAGAAATAAATCCGCATTCCATGAAAACTTAAAAATAGTTTTTCAATTTCCAATCTAATAGCTTTGATTTGCTTAAAACACATTTACTATTCACACTAAAGAAATGAATATTACGTTGAAGGAAATGAAGAGTATCAGATTGTCAATGAAACAGTGTTTGACTTCACACCTAAAGATCAAGTCCCAACTGATATAAAACGTTGGTTCGTACCAATAATCTAGTACATATTAAAAAATTTGTCTATCTTAATATATACCATATTATTTTAAATTTTGAAAAATCTCTTTATGCCTAAGGTTAAGTTCCAATCCAATTCAGTTTTGATTACGATCTGTGATGAAATGAAATACATCTATGACCCCTTTCGGAGAAAACTCATGTGCCGACCCATCTTCCATGCCAGTATAGGCTGGTATATGGAGCTATGCAATGTGCAGATGGCGATAAAATCGGACCTATAGCCGTACGTCCTCGAGTTGGCTGGCAACGGCGTAAAAGTACGGACGGAAAACGCAAACCGTGCAAGAGAGGACCTTGGCCCCAGAACAGATTGCAGGGATTAAAAAAAATTCAGTTTCAATTGTATTCCCGAAATTTATTCTGCTGCTAAGCTCATTAAAATTTGATCTTGTTTTAAAATGAAATAAAATTGATAACATAAATCGCAACAGTGATGGATCAGTTTGTATACTATTGTTATTAAATGTCCAGCAAATCCGGTTCGTTTCACTGGATTGTAAATAACGTTCTAGAATTTGAAGGCAGAATTTTCACCGCTTCCGGAATATTAGGCGGGAATACCGGAAATAATCTTTGAATAATTTCCAAATAAGTAGTTACTGAATATTCATACCACTGCTGGAATATTACCGAAATATTCTGACAATAATTGTCCTGTTCTTATTTTACCAACAGTAACTGCCCGATTCTGAAATACAGTCACTGACTGAAAATGGTCCTAGGTAAGACTTTTGTCTTTGTTTTGACGTTAGTTTTAATTATGAGACTTTTCGTACTCTGCGCAACTGCGCAGAATAAGAAAAGTATCATAATTAAGACAAAACTCAAAACAAAGTCAAAAGTTTTACGTAAGACCATTTTTCAGTCAGTGACTGTGCTTCAGAATCGGGGTGTAAGTGGCAACAAGAAATAATATCCACAATTATTTATTAGTTCACTATTTAACATCATGACAAATAAATGTCTCACTATGAGACGTCGATTCTGTATCCGTTTGAGCATCCAAAATCTCGAGTAATTCGTTTCTTCCTTCTTGAACTTTGACAATATTCCGGTTGAAATGTTCATCATTTTCAAGCTCGCTCATCTAATTCTTCTTATCTGCTGTCGCCCACGATCACCCTCGATTCCACAAAGTCCAATGAATCCTCCCGATCCATCATTCGGTTCCACCTTATTACCAACACCCATTTATAACATCTGTTGACAATCGTTTTTTGAATGCTCGACTTTCTGCCGTTTACGTCATCATTCCTTTTGCCAAATATTATGTTTCTCTTGATGTCTTTCAATCCTTGTTTCAAATCTTGTAGCATTTATTGCCTCTTTTTACTTAGTTAGTTTTTGGTTCTATTTTGTGTCAAATCTTCTATTATTTGTTTACATTGTTGAGCTATAAGATTGAATTGTCAAACTATTAAAGACAAAGCTTTATCTACTATGGCTGTACGTCTGAAAATCTATAAGTGGACGAACATATATAAATTGCATATGACACGTTAAAAAACCCTGTCGCAACATTTTTACTGGTCACCACCAGGGAACGAACTCGGGACCCCCGAATACCAGAGCAAGCACTCTACTTATTAAACTAACGAGGATGACATATACAAAATAGCGTCATATCCAAAGTTCAAGGAAATCCTGGAACTGCACCCACCATCTCACGTTTATTACCTAAATTTCCCTCTATTACAGTTATCCGGGTCTAATCCTTGCTTCTCTATAGCCTCATCTAGTCGCAATATTAATTCATGTTTGCAGCCACTCGTCGGTTAATTACGCTGCTTTAATTGGAATTTTAACTCCGTAATCGTTAAATAACTCTTCTTAGATTCACAATCCCACTGCTGACACTAACTGTCACGAATTTGCCCCGTAAAATCCGGTTCGTATTACTGGATTGTCAAATTACACCTCCAGACCATAAACCACACCAAATGTTAATTTTTGTGGATGTAACCGTGTTTCATGAAAAGCTTGTTGGATTTTCACTCCAAATGCGACCGTTATGCTTAGTTACGAAGCCGTTTAACCAGAAATGACCTTCTTCGCTGAAATGATGGATCTATTTCAAGTTTCTCCAAAGCCCAATCTGCAAAATTTCTACTTAATAAATTACTCATTTAAAGAATATTCCATGTGCTGCCATAAGAAAATCCAAGTTCTTGAGAATGACGTCTATAATTAATTGTTCTCAATTTTCATCCACACTTTAGACGAAGAATTAAAAGATTTAAATAAGTTTAAAGATAAAATTTTCAACCAACCAGAATTAACCTTGTTGCTTTTCTGAAATTTAAGCAGGGATAATGTTTTTTGATTATACAAGACAGTTTTACCGAAAGTCCGACTAGTTTAATTTTTCGCCTTATAAATCAAGTGTGGTATCATTACGTTTCACGAGAAAAATATACAAAAAACATATCATTCATTTCATTACACTGCCATCTATAGTTAAAGATCGGAGTCATCGACATAATATGACGTCATGCAGTAAAATTGTGAGGCTATTAGTATTGTAGGTGCCCTGGACAGACACACTTAGAGAATTTTTTGAAAACCACTGTTTTGACCTTCGGCGATATGGCAGAAAATGATAAATCTACAACAATTTCAAGATCATAATTTTTCTTGATATTATACTTTATTTTACTACGTAAAAGAAAAAGGTTAAAAGAGAAAGATTCAGTCGTCGGATGGTTTTGTATCTAAAAAATAATGTTTTGTTTGTATTAGGTGTGCAAGTAGAAACTTTGCTTGATTTTTGGTCAAATTCAACTTTTTTGAAAATATAATTGCTACAAGGATTAATTATCGAAATATTCGCCATTACTGTATATGATGTTTTGCCATTTATCAGGTAGATGAGGAATGCCTTCACGATAGAAACTTGGTGGTTTCGAAGCAAAATAACCATCGAGCCATTTTTGCACATCTTCAATTTTCGTGAACCGGTAGAGCCAAATCTGGAGAAGACGCCGCATGCTGTAAAACTTCCCACCTAAAAATATGAGTTTCTGGGTTAATTTTGCTGTATGCCTTCCTTGGCCCGTAAATCGTATTTTTTCTTCCAGAGCATAATTTGATTTGATCAATTGGGCCTGATAACGTTCAGCTGTACCAGTTTGATCTGGTTCCTGAAGCTTCCAATAAATAACTCCGTTTCAATCGCACCAGACACACAGTAACATTTTCTTGGCATGAATATTCATTTTTGCAACTGATGTTGATGACTGGCCTGGATCCACCCATGGTTTTCTGTTTAGAATTATCATGTAAAATCCACTTTTCATCATCCGAGAAAGAAAATCCGTGCAAATGTCAAGTCTTCGGTTTTTGTTTTTCAGTTTATGAGGCACCCATTTTCCTTCCTTCTGTATTTTTCCCATTGCATGCAATCGAAGTGTTATTGCTATGCTGAATAACTCCTAACTGTTCTGCAAGCTCCTTTTGAGTTTGACATGGATTTTCATCCAGTTAAACTTTAAGTTCTTTGTCTTTAAATTGTTTTACTGCACTTGGACGTGGGTCGTCCTCAAGACTAAAATTTCCATCACGAAATCTTGCAAACTATTGTACTTTTTTACAGTTGACTCACAGAATGTTCACTCAAAGTCGAATTAATGTATTCCATAGCTTGAGCAGCATTTTATGTCAAAAACAACAGGTTTGCGATTTGGATGCGTTTAAGTGTATTTTAATGCAACCTACTTCAGAGCAGAGTTTCTACTTGCACACCTAATATTACCTAATTGTGTTTATGTTGCTTATAACCAAATATTTAAGAGGTTGTTGTGCTTATGTTTGACTACTCCGAGGAGTTCCTTTTTAAACATATCCCTAGGGCGGGAATATGTAAATTCTTCCTTGAAAACGCCAATAAAATAAAATAAAATTGCCCAGGAGCTCTTTCAGGGTTAGCCGGAACATAATTTGAATACTGCAATTACTGGTAAATACTGAATAATATAAAGTATTTACCAAACTTACCACTTGCTATGATAAAAACCTTAATCTTTTACAAAAGGTAAGTACATTATATCGCACACCAATATTCAGCACACTTATAGTAATCTGTTAATCCGATATAAGCAATAAAATTTCATTTTTATCCATCCATAAAAAAATCTAAAATTATTATGTAACCGCGCATATCCACAACCGCATAATTATGTTATATAAGAATTATAACAATAAAAACTTACATTTACAAACTGTACTAAGAAAAAGAATATCGTGTGGGGAAAACAGTTGTATATGTAAGCAAAGACATTAAAATAAAATGTATTCAACCAAGTTGTCATATGTATATTCAACATGACTGACACAATACTACCAATGTCTTATGCATTTTGTCATTCAATACAAATTTTGTTTATTCAACGAAGAAATACCGAAATGAAGTGCAAGTGTAAGGCTAAAGACTTATAAGCATATAAAAATTAAACTAAAACTATTAGTTTTGTTTACAGCCGTTTTATTATAAATATTTTAAAATGCGGTAGAGTGTTAGAATTTTTTTTTTATTAATAACACAAATGACCTTGAAAAAATTATATGCAATAAGCGCGAGCAATGTATTATAAGACGAGAAAATATATAAGAAAACGAAACAAAAATGCAATCGATATATTTTCTTATGTGGGCTGCGTTTTGTGCGGTGAGTAGGTGCGGCAGCTTTATGTGCGAATACATATTAAGATTTTTAGTTCTAGGCACAAATGACGCACTGAAACCTTAATGTAATTTAATAGCTGCCTTTGATTTGATTATGAACATCATAGCATAATAAAACACCCAGTTAAAGGTGTAAAATACAACACCTAAATTAATTATTTATCGCGCGCGCGGGTTCCAAACTAATATTAAACCAAGGAAGTGGCACAAAAGCATATACCAAACAACCGATTCATGGTTAAGTAATTAACTAAAATTTATATTCGAAATTTTCTGCGCGAAATAACAAAAACTAAATAAAAATTATTGTGTTATGTGTACCTAACAAAACAAAACTATTCTATTCTATTATCATAGTTAGTTTTAATTTTAGCTAGTTAATGAGCAGAATATAAATTAAAGTTGAAAGCTAACCATTTTTTTTTTTTGGAATTTTTAATTTTGCTTTAGAACCGGAAAACCATTTTTTTTCTTTTAGCATATCATAGGATTAAAATAATAGTGTTGCGTATATTGAGGTATTATGCTGTATTTGTGTATACTATATGTAGAATGTACTATCACACAGTGAATGACATTCATTCCACATTATTCAATGGAAAATTCGTCCTTCTAAAGCTAAAAGTTAAATTTTATACCGTAAATAATTTAAAGACTTTGTTTGTCATCTTTAAATACAATCGGTTTGTATACAGGAATTAAATCTGTCAGTCGTGACTCTAAATCATGCAATGGTTCAGCAATTATTAATCAAGAGATATGTTTCGCGAATAATGATTCGACAAGTTTTGTTTTGACATTTTTTTTGTTGTTATTTAAATATCTCGTTATATTTAGCGTTTTTGGTTATGTCTAAGATAGTGGCCACTAATGTTTTACCATTCTCATTCATTTTATTTTAACACACAACATGGTTATTGCACAACATTATTTGCAATTTGCATAGCGGGATATATTATTATTTTCTTGTGGACATTTTGCTAAATGTCAATTAATTCAATAAAGCGATTTGTTTTTAAATTATTATTTTAAAATATTAACGAATGGTTAATAGAGTGTTCACCTTTACATATTTGAGAAAAATTAAATTAAATTCCGAATCGAGGGCTACTTCGAACTATAAGTTATTTTTATTCCAGACCTTTTAATATTTTTATTAATATAGGTTTTATTTTAATTTACAGGTAAATATTGCAATATCAACTACAAGTAAAATGTTTAACAGAACTCTTCGTAGCGTAAGTACAAATTACACTAACCTAACAAATATTTAACCAATGACCTAAGTTGCATTTTAATTTGAATGCCAAAGCAAATACAGTAACTTAGCACAACCTACAAAAAGACGTTTGCCCTAGTTATGTCCATTAATTCACACAATTTAGTTTGTTTTAGTTTTACATTGTTAAATAAAATTGTAATTAGAAAAAATACCACTTCAATTAGAATTTTAGTTAGTTATATCCCTGACATAAGCAATCCCTGACAAATAGTCATGACTCATTGATAATTTAACCAAAGTATATTCTGGCTTTTGGGAAAAATATTTCTTCTTGGGAAAAAATTATTCCCAATTACAGCAGTTTTGACGTTTAATATTCCATACCTATTGTATGAAAGCATTAACTGGGAATAGAATTAAACGGAAATTTATTATTGTATCAACTTATAGCTATATTATGAATGAAAATTGGTCATATAAATTGGGAATATCAATACCCAATTTTTTACTTTAACAAACAAAATTTACTTTTTAAGAAAATTCGATTAAAATGTCAATAAAACTCAATTAAACGCAGTAAATTATTTTTAAATATTTCTTGTTTTATTAATTAATAATTAATTTTTTTTCCCCGTAAATTTATTCTCCAATTGGCAGAATTAACTTTTGAAAAACGGGGAATTGAGGAGAATGTCTGGGAATAGCTGGTACAAAAAAAAATGATTGAATTACCAGAAGTAGAGCCACTGGATTAGCAAAACAGGGAATTTCTTGTCATATTGATAATACAAGGGTAATAAATTCCTCTGACTTACGCCAGAAATTTCAACAGGTCACTCAAACTTATATTTCAAACACAATACCCGGGACCGCGTATCAGAAAGAAACATAAGGTTTTCGGGAAAGAAGATTTAATGAGTTAAAAGCCATTACAATTTTCACTAAAATTCTCACTTCATTAAGATAGAGATTCGCTTAATGTTTATTTTCCTAGCTAAAATATTACATTTCAGAATGGTCGCATCAGCCGTCTACATACAGCATCGACTCGATGATATAGAACAGTGTCCTGTATTAAATCCACAGTGGAGCTTTTATGACGCATCTGGAGTAATATCAGTCGCCTCGATCTAGGCATATCTAGAATTGGACAAATTTGTCTGGTTAATCACGTAAGGCGCTATTAGCCTATCTGATATTCATTGATTTCAGAGCTTCCTCTTAAAGCGTTAGTTCAACATGTACTCTGCATGGTATTTCAACATGTATTCTGCTTGGTAAAACGAGACAGGTCATCGTCCTCGACGAGAGAGCCCATTGCCTTTAAATATCCACATCAATTGAATTTTGAACTGATCTTCCATCGTCAATAGATGGGTGACAATTCAGAACTACGTTCGCCTTAAGCAAAACTGGGTATGAATTTTGTACGCTTTTTTTCCATTCCACTGGAAATTTGCCGGAACGTCATAGTAGTGATGTACGTATTGGCGCGTGTTTTTTTTGTGTTTTCATTTAAGAACACAAAATAATATGTTATGCGCATAATTTGTGTATTTATTAAATTTCACAATACCATTTAAATTAATAAAGTGTTCAATATAATTCCCTATATAGTTTATTCTCGCGAGCAGTGGAAAAATTCTCATGATGTATTTTTTTAACCGATTAGTGCACATTTATATAATCGAGTCAACATTTTGGCGAAGGTTCATGAGAATTTGACACACACACAAAGATAGAAAATGACAGTACACATATTAAAAGTGAACATTATACACTGTATACGTATACGAATACTCATGAGAATTTCGTGAGAAAAGCATACAAAATTCATAGCATGGTTTTATCGCTTTAATCAAAATTTGTCTGTCTGTAAAATGCAGATATCCCTTTAATATATTACATTATACCTCAACCAGTCTACAACCTCTCTTATAGTGGGATAGGTTGGAACTTTTTATCCAACTATAAACCGTCCTTGAACTAACACTTTCGGGGTTCAATATCAGAACCAAGCTTCTACTCAAAGAATTCCCCTCAGAGTTGGAAGAATTTTTAATTTTTTAATGCTGCCATTAAGTATTTCGAATGGATGAGTTGTGGTATTGCAGGTTAATATGAACAGGGATTCAGCCATAAGGTGGAGCTCTTGGTCATTTGTTTGTCAAGGACATCCAACGGTGTAAGATGAAACAGAATTTCCAATACTTAAGTGGGTATCCTCCTGAATAAACTTCCGATGAAGAAGGTGGCAGTTCGCGGCCCTTTTATTAAAGACTTTAAGTTCGTCATAATATTGAGAGCCCATAAGATGGGTCTACTTGATCTTTGTGTAAAGTTAATGGATGCCGTGGGTTTTAAAATCCCATATTTTGCCAATGGTGTTTTACACAAATGAAGGTCTGCAATGGTTTCTTGGTTTCTTGAAAACGATGTGATACGAGGTATTTTCAAAAAGTTACTGTGATGGTAAACATGTCTAAAAAGTATATGTACACTCAGTTCCAAAAAAAAGCTACACACGATAAATTTACCTTTCTTTCTCTCTCTCCCTCTCTCTCTCTCTATTTATTCTTGTCTTCATAATTTTGTATTAGAAAAAACTAGAAAAACTTGTTTGAAATTATGTACCTTTATATTTCATTTTACCAAAAAAAAACTTTGTTGCATAGAAAATATTAGTTGTTTTGCGTAATTGAATTAAAACGGTGGTATAAGTAAATAATTGGTTTGCCAATATGGTGTTTACTGAAGCCTAAAAATTAAAAATAATTAGACTGAAGGCGGAAAATAAATCAAATCGCGAGGTTTCACGTTTGATTCATTGCAATGACACGTCAGTGCGACGTTTTATAAAAAAATTTGAAAAATCGGAGACTTTGAAAAGAAAGGTTGCCAGTCGGAGAATCACAAACTTACGCCTGGACAACGCTATAAAACATATTTGTTTGCGGAATCGCTTCCAAATCGCTTCCTTCTTTCCGTCGCCGTTATTGCAAAAGAAGTGAATACCGGTTCCCAAACTAAAATCAGTGTAAATACGGTGAGAAGAAGGTTGAAAGAGAGACAGTTTATCAGCAGCCGCCCAGTGAAAAAGCCACTTCTTAATAAAAAAAAAATGCGACAAAACCGGTTAAAATGGGCAAAATATCACGAAAATTGGGACGAAAATATTTGGAAACAAGTTATTTTCTCTGACGAGAAAAAATTTAACTTCATAGGAGCCGATTGGGGCTGTAGAATACAACGTAGAAAAGGTGAAAGATATTCGGATGAGTGTTTTTTACAAATAGTGAAACATTCTCCGTCTGTTATGGTAGTGTATTACCTACCATGGTGTAAGGTCAATTTTAATGCTTGAAGGTACAATTAATGCCGAAAAGTATAAAAAAAATAATAATTGACGCGGTAGTCGCTACTATTGAAGTTATGTACAGTTTCGAGCAAAATGTCATCTTTCAAGATGATTCCGCCCCATGTCACAGAGCCCGTGCAATAAGTATAATTTAGAAAAGTCCATCGAAATATGGTTTAAAAAGTATTTATAATGTTTTAGGTAATAGATTTGAAACACAGGTTGGGAATTAATAGCCTATTATGGCCGGGAAACAACCCAGATCTCAACCCCATCGAAAAAGTTTGGCAAATAATGGGCAAATATGTTGCGCAAAAACGGCCGAAAAAAATAGTTCAGCTGAAACAGAATATTCTGGACGTCTGGAATGATTCTCGAGGTCGATCAATAAAATACTAGGTCAGTTAATTATGGATCTTAAAAATTTTTGTTATTTGAAATACAAGTAATTATATTTAAAAATTATTCCTAATTATTTAATAAATTAAATATTTAAAAAGGGTGAATTTTGGAATTTTAATAAAAATCTTCGTTCGGCTAAATTTATTGGTCTCAAGAAAGCTGAAGCATTTGCATTTCTTAAAACTGTAAACTCTGTAAACTTTAAACCGATTTTCACGTTTACGATCTTGAAAAAAGAAATTAAAAATGTATAAACACATAATAATTTCTATGTCTGGGCAAAAAACATCGATACTTCAGTGAAAATTAACCATTGAAACAAATTTTTAGTTAATTTTTTCGTGCGGTTTTTTTGGAACTGAGTGTACAGTGTTAGCCATATTGAATATTTAGACTGTTGTCAGCTGTCAAAAGGTTATCTGTTTTTGCAGGATTAGCGATTATTTATTTGTATAAAAAATGGATCAGAGAATGTGTCTTAAATAATGGTACAAAAATGGAATGAAGAACAAGGGTTTACGAGTTACACAAGCTTTTCCTAGAAGGCCATGAAGACATTGAACATGACGAGCGCACTGGATATCCCAGCACATCAAGAACCGATCAAACGTGGAAGAAGTGATAAGTGATTGTGAACGATCGCCACAAGTTAAACGCCATTTGCGTAAAGTAATCTGAAAAAACCCCAACTTTTTGATTTTTTCTTAGTAAGTTTGCTAGAAAATTAAAAGGCGTAAATTTAAGTTTCCTTACCCCCTCTGAATTGGGTTGGGTATCCCACTTCTCGGGCCTCTTGCATCCTTGTCGGCTCCATCCATCTTCATAACTCCGCTTGTATTTGCTAACTGCCACGAGCTTCACGCCTAGCCACAGCTCACCGCTACCGCGTCCTTGTAGATGCGGATCTGTGCTCGGTTCATACAATCAGCGTAACACCTACAAAGCGAAACGTTTTTTTAAATAATTTAGTTCGGATATTGTTAAACACAAACGTAAAAATGTTCCTCATTATTGATAGAAAGTCCTTTCACTAGACTTTAAGTCTGCACATATTCTTATTAGCTCTTGTTCTGCATTCAAACTTTAATAAAGTAGAGAAATTTAACAACACCTTTTTTAAGTATATCACACTTAAACTTTTGCAGAGTTCTGCCGATCATATTTCTGCAAATATTAGTTGTATATACGATAGAGCAAATTTATATGCCGGTAGGAATACCAAAATGTAACGGAAAATTTATTAGATTAATTATTAAATTGCACCTGTCCTAAAAAAAAAAATCTAATGGTGTGATGTGTGTAGATTGTTCAACCTACCTAAAACTTAAACAATACACAACTAATTACAATTATAGTTAACAAAACACTAATACATCAAATATGGTAATTCCCAAAATGTAACCAATCATGACTTATATATTATGTCACTCCATAATTTTTGCTGTATGCAAGCTCATTAACAATTCCTCGATTGTACGTTTACCAAACCCGCAGTGTGTTAGTAAACTAAGTATAAGATGTTTGTGTTGTTGTTATTTACTATTATGCCATATTTCGTCTTTAAGTTCAAAATATTTTTGTTTATATTTTCTTTACGATTCATGAAGAATGAGAATTCAAAAACAAAAAAAGCACAAAACACAAGAATAAAATGCCACATCAAATCGTGGTAATTGTCTATGGTATGTATCTACAAGCTCGTGTATTAAAATATAAATTATAAAAGTTGTTTTTATGTATTTGTGTGTGTTTGGGTTACGAAACTTGAAGAATCTAATAACACAATTCTTATTATTATTTCTGCTAATTAATATCAAGTTCATAATAAAAATGTCTAGATATTATACTTACAACAACATCACTATATTTTTACACAAAACTTGCAATATAGACGCGATTAAATATCCATTCCATATGGTATAAGACGCGGATGAGTTGTAGACAAGACAAATATAAGAATTTCTTTATGTATTATAAATAAATCATTCTGTATATATTGAATATACCAAAGACGTGTATATAAAAAATTAGAATGCATAATTGTTCCGTGTTCTGTATAAATAATGCAGAATTTTTTATTCCTCTCATCGTTTTTATAAGCACACTACTACCACTACAACTTTGCGATCTCGTATACACTCGTATATTGTAGTTTAGAAGCAGCAAAAAATGTGTATCTTAATGTCAAGGCCAGAATACATTTCTTATATTACAAATGATTGTACGTTTTATTTTTGTATTTATATCTACATGTATGTACTCGAATATGTTAGATGGTTTATTAGGAGTTTGACTTGTCAAATATTGGGCTCCGAAATTCGCGACCGGTAAAAACAAAAATAACAACTCCCAATTTATTTGGGGTGACTTAAAGTCTGTCGCTAAGTAAAGTTTTAAATTGATTTTTTTCCAAAAAGATTATATGAAAACACAAGATAATATAAAATCGGAAATTTATAAAAGTAGTAGTAGTAGTAGTAGTAATAAACCCACAGCCGTCGCCTGTACCCTGAGGAGACCAGAATTGGTTTGAGAGAATATCCCCAAAAATATATAAAAAAAAAAAAAAAAATCATTCATTGTATTTTTTTATAGATATGCGTACGAAGTATTATCACCCTACACAAATTTTTGTCGTTGCTAGTGTAACTATAGTAAACGATTGCTAGCCTACCAGAAATGTATACATAACAAAAAAAAAAACCGAGACTGAAAACAAGACACGAAAATGCCAACAACAACTACAAGAAAAAACTATTTCGCTCTCTATACGAAAACGCAAACAAATTAAAACATGTGTTTGTTAATAATAAAACAAGAAACTACTAAAAAAAAACTATAAAACCAATCTTTGGTTTATAACTTGAAAGGAAGAAAACATATAGTGAAGACTGAAGATTCAGTCGGATGTAAATTATTATTATTTATTGTTGCTTTTCTAGATACGCGTACACAGAAATGATGAAGTTCCTATTCGTTACATTCCATAATAATCATAATACAACAATTATGTGTATATGTATATGTGAAGCATAGGAATGAGGCACCGTATACAGTGGCTGCTAGTCTCATGAAATCTACATAATATGTGATGTTAAATTTTAATTTAACGGCGGCCGGAAACATAATTTTAATGAGGTAATTTTTGATTGGCTTGAAGGTTTCAAAATGTAAGTCGTTATACCGAACTTCTGTTTAACTCGGTTTTTTGACGATTTAAACCTGAAATTTGGCCAAAATTTAAATCTGTGGATTTTATTGATACGGATTTCTTATAGACCAATTTTAATACATCCTTGAGCAAAACTGTAGTTATAGGATGAGAAATATTTTTTTAATTACTTGTGACCAGTTGAGTGTCTTGCCTTATTTTGCCCTAAAAATTTACGACTCGGGATGTCCAACTCTTTTTAAAGGGGGGGTAGGGTCTTGAAAAAAATTTGTTTTTAATTTTTTTTTTTATTCTCTTATTTGATTGTACAACTCTTTAAGAATATCCAGTTAAAATTTCAGATCGATCGGAGGAATATTGCCGGATATAAAGTGCTTTGAATGTCTCCTTGTTTGAACTGACTTAGCGGATACTCGCGCGCCGCGTATAAACTATCTCCGTCTTTCTCTCAGATACCACTATCACTCTTACATACGGAAGGATCGAAGTTTATGTGTAGATGCTTGTATTTGTGCCTTATATCGATATATTATTTATTGATATATTTTCGATGATTCTGTGTGAGTATACCCGAAAAATCGTTACTAAAACTTTAAACGCGTTTTTCTCGAAACTAATATTTTTAAAAGCGGTGGCCACTGCAACTCAAAACCTACTCGTCAGATCCTTTTCATGTTTTGCACCCTCTTTAAGTGCACAAAATATGAGGTCGTGACGTTGAGATACTTCCTTTTTTTACCTCACAAAAAGTTTTACAACCACGAAATTGATGACTTTCGACGTTTTTTTTCTCGAAAAATCCGATTTTTTGACTTCAAAGTGTTGCCAAAAAAAAAACGCAAAAAAAAATATATCTCGACGTCACTACCTCGAAAAACTCATAACCTAACCAAACCTCTTTGATTTTTTGCGTTTAGATGATCCAGTGATGACTTCTGATGGCCACCGCAAATCACCTTTTTTTTCGAAGAGCTTCCGAGAATTTGCTGTCACGAGTTCAATTTTAATTACTTTAAGCTAAAAATTTAAGGGAATATTCTTGAAACAACTTCTAATCATGTGTATAATCTATGAATAAATTGAATTAACTATATACTATGAAAAAAAAATTATCAAAAAAAGGCTTAAAATAGAGCGTCAAGACCCTACCCCCCCTTAAGTACAACTGATCGTGCTTTTGGCTACTGTACAACATTTTTTTTTATTAGTATTTATTCAATATTACAACTTATTCTTTTCACTTCATTGGTGGCGTCCAACATGTGTCACATTTTGAGCTTTCGATATATCTTTCCGAACCGCTAGGATAGTTATATCGTACTTTGAATATTTGGTAAATCTCTCGTATAAAGGCTGAACAGAATACCTCTAAGTACGCTACCTTGTGGTATAATTGCAGATATTCTTTTTGGTTTAGAGAACTCGTTCTCAAGTTTGACTCGAAAGTCTCGATCTGCGATGTAGGATTTAAGAATTTGATAAAATTGCTAATAGTTCTCGATGCATTTTAAATTCAAGCCATTGATGCCAAACTTTGTCGAAATATTGGGCTACATCTAAGAAAATACTGGAGCAAATGTTCTTATTCTCAACTGCCTACTCAGTGACATCCGTTATTCTGTAAACTTGTTCAACTGTAGAGTGATATTCTCTAAACCCAAATTTGTGAGATGGAATTAAATATATTTCTTCTATTATAGGTTACAGCCTCTTGAGCAGCAGTTTTTCAAATATTTTTGATATGACCGGTAGTAGTGATATTGATCTATAAGATTTTTATTATTTAGGAATCATAATTATACTTCGGTTACCTTCCATTGACCTGGAACATTTTTCCAATTTTCCCAGTAATTAAGTCATGTCCTGGGGCCCTATCATGATTTCCGCGGCGAATCGTAAAATATTTCGATATGTTCTTTTCGACCCGCTTCAACTTTCATATCATGAATTCCGCCATCGAAAAAACTGTAACCGCACACATTTAATGACATAAACGCACTCATTTTATGTCAGCTGATTTGACATTTACCATTGTAAACAACATTACTTTGAGATTAATATTTGTGATTTGAGGTTTTAGTGTTGAATTAAATATTTTTGGGTTATTTTTAATATTTTTTAATTTCAAAATTAATTTATCATAGAAATCTTAACATCTATTACTATAACATCGTTAATTATAAAGTTTTATTAGATGAAAGTGCAAAACACAACAAACAATTGCCAACACAATAAAAAATTGTTAATCGCAAAAATATCCACCACCTTTTTGAAGGCGGAACTTTTCTCGCTATCGGATAGATGGCGAAAAGGTATCGTGTTTGGTGATACCGAATTCACGAAATCGTGTGAAAATTGTTTCGCGGCGGAAATCATGATAGGGCCCCAGGAGATTTTCTGATATGTACTTAAACTATTATTGATTTCGATTTTTAGTACCAATAAGGTCACATGTCCTACGTTAAGATCGTCTACTTTGTTTACGAAAGTTGTATTTTCATTTGCTGTTTGACTCGGCAACGGTTGAAAACTCTCTTCGAAATGAGCAGCAAATAATTGTTTTAATTTGTTGCACAGGAAATTGAGGATATTTTTATGTTGAGCACGAGTCTGTTGCCAGATTTTCCGAGCGTACCGTTTTTCTCTAACTATAGTTCTCTGATCTAAACAGTATATAGTTATGTTTGTTTTGAGGAATATATATGATATAGTATTATTGAATGCTTCTATTTCACTGTCCAGCTGCATCTCTATTTTAATTGGTTTGGAAAGACTTGTTCGCTCTTCGACTAACTTCTTGAATAAATCCAAATTGGTTTTATTGTTTGTTAGTTTAGGCAAGTTATCTTTTTTATTATATCATTGTAATCAGAGTCATGATCGCAGGTGAGTTTTCAAATGAAAGACCTTCATTATTTTCGATGCACGTGTATTCCTCTAAAACTCCTTTTGTTGCAAAGAAGTCAAAAATAGCAAGTATTTTATGTATATCAGTAAACCAATATATTGGTTTAGACCAGAGTGAAATTCACAGATGTTCTGTCGCGTTATATTAAATAACACTTTTCCTTTCGAGGTTGTAAGTCTAGATCCCCAATAGGTATTGTTTGCATTAAAATCACCACCTATAATAAAATGTGGTCCTAAGGGATTGTGAGTGATTATTTGTTTCGCTAAATGAACGAATTTATTGAAGAGATAAGTGTAACTGGAAATAAAATGCTGTTGTGATCACACTAGCCTACACAAAAATTAACTGCCATATTTTAATTTTAGATGGCTTTGAAATCGCCAACAAATTTCGGCATCATTTTTTTGTCTAATTATCCAAGAGCTAAACGTGCAATGAAATTTCAAGCAGATCTGAATTCTTGAAAAGCTCGATACAAGGAATTGTACAAAGCTATGTGCTTTCCAAAGCAGTTCCTCAACGATGCATTTATTAATTTACGGTTAAGATTAGCCGAACTCATTGATAAGAAATTGTGTTAAAAGAGGACGTGATCGACAATGTAATAATATGCACATTTGCTGATGATACAACCATTCCGGTATCACCCGAAAACCCGCAAACAGCCTCTAGAGAAGTGCAAAGTCATCTGAAATTGCGGATTGGCTCAAGACCTGGCGAATAAAAGTAAATGAAAAAAGAAAATCAACTTATGTCACATTTACGCTGAATAAAAGCTGCTCACTAGTACAATTAAACGGTGTATATATTCAAACCAAGGTCAAATACCTAGGCTTACACCTGGATAGATGGCTAACGTGGAAAGAACATAATGAAGCAAAGTGCAGCCAAATAAAAACATTTTTCAAAATGTATTGGCTGATAGAAGGAAAATCCAAGTTATCATTAGACAATAAGATCTTACTATACAAAGCGTTAATCAAGCCAATATGGACATATAGTATTCAGTTATGGGGATCCACCAGTGCATCAAATAGAGAACTCCTGCAATGAACTCAAGCGAAAATACTCCGATGTATTGCTAATGCTCCATGGTATATCCGAAATACTAACATAAACGACGACCTTGGTATAAAAACCGTTAAAAAAACCATCATGGAATTCAGTTCGAAATACTACTCAAAACTTCAGGGACATCCCAATGAATTGGCCCGGGATATACTGAAACAGTCGCGATTTAAACGACTGAGAAGAGTAGATCCAGCTTAAAGCTTCGATATCGATTCGCTAAGTGGGCCTGCGACAAACTCGAAATTAATGAGGATTTTGCTCATCATTTCGGACGAGGCGCATTTCCATCTTAGTGGGTTCGTAAACAAACAAAATTGTCGCATTTGCGGATCGGAAATTCCACAAGGATATATGAAGATGCCAATGCATCCATTGCGTGTTACTGTTTGGTGCGGCTTGTTGCGTGGCGGCATTATTGGGTCCTATTTCTTCGAAGATGAGGTCGGCGTCGATCGTTACGGTCAGCGGAATCAACTACCGCCATATGTTAACATCTTTTTTGTCGCCATATCGTGAAGATATTGGTTTGGACAACCTTTGGTTCCAGCAAGATAGTGCGCCATGTCACACATCGGGTGTTACAATAGCGAAACTGCGTCAAATATTCGATGGCCGCATTATCAGTCGACGTGAATTGGCTGGCAAGGAGCTGGGATTTGACGCCTTTAGATTTTTATTTCTACTGTTGGATCTACTGTTAAATGCACGGGATATGGTAGTCTATTCACTACATTTACTGGAAGCCGTTTATCAATTTCTACCAGTACTGCGGTTTTGGTACGTGAACTTGATAGTAGTAATTTATACGGTAGGTTCATGAATTTCTTTTTCGACGGGATACGAAGCAGGAACTGGTACTTTCAGAGGCACGGGAACATGTTTTGCAATTGGAATCTGTTGATCTACATACACTTCATAGGGAACCTGCCGTTCGTATGGAACTGTACTCGACTGCAAAAGTTTTTTGCTCTACGGGTCTAAAATATAAAAAGGAACTTGCACAATTCCCCGAAATGGATACTCATCTGTTTTAATAATTGGATATAGTTTTGCCACATGCACTTTAATTGGATCTCTCTAACTGGAGCTGCACCATTGTTAGTTTGGATATTAAAGATGCATTTAATATTGCAAAATGGGAACACATTATAAGGAGACCAATATCTGAAATGTGCCGTGCATAAGCTCTTTATGATAATTGCCGACTATTTTAATAATCGTATTTTACAGTATCATGCGGACGAATGGCGAGTAATTTGTAGGGTTCCCAGAGCTCTTTCCAAGTATTTGACAGTAGTTGGCTTCGCTTATGATTTCGCAATTGCTACAGTCTCTAAGCACAGCGACAAATTAAATGCAAAGATACTGTCAATACAATTAAACGGTTTCTTAAATCAGTTTGGTTGCAATTGATAGAGTGAAAAATGGAAGCGGTTCTTATAACTAGCAGAACGGCTTTCGATAGGAGACCCATAAAGGTCTTGCGAATTATAGGAGAACTGTTGCGGAGGATTGATAATTTATGATCTCCGTGGTTTGCCAAGTTCCTCACCGGCGAGCATACAAACGAAAAATTCTTTGTAATTTACAAGATAGGAAAATTAAACAGGATATCTCAATTTTAGGGATACTGGTTCTTAGGATTAATGATTTCTAATCTCAATATACCCAATACAATTTAGTTTTCCAGATTTTCTGTGTTTATATCGACCTTCTTTCCGACAGACCAACACATTGACGCATTGACTAGACCATCACATCGTCAAATACGCTGAACCAAATTCCAACTATGTCAGTATTTTTCCGACAACAATAACTATAACCATATTATTACTAAACTTTTTGTATTGCATATTATACACTACACCCAAACTAATTCATTAGACTTTTTTCAATGTAATAATAATTTTTTTTAGGATTACGAACATTTTTAATTACTGATAACGTGGGTGTAATATAATTTACTTATACCACCGGCACAATTGTTTTCTTTATATATGCAAAGAGAGTGATTGATAGATGTTGAACAATGTTGTTGTCCGATTGTGAAGTCTCGCAAAAATAATACGAAAAAAGGAATATAGAACAATTACTCCTACACATAAATTTTAATTTGTAAACAAGTAAGATGTACATTAACTTATTTAATGATTTTTTGTTGTTATACTTGATCTTATATACCAAGCCAGCAACCAGTGTTTGGAAATGCCAGCAACCTGTGTTTGCATTTTCCCGCATTTAAACGTATGCAATATTTTGTTCTAAGATGAAATTAATAATTTAATATTTTACTATTTAAGAAATTTTGAAATTTAGAACTAGTGAATATCAGTGCCATCTACCAATATTTGGTATGGAAACCTGATCAAGGTAGAGCAGAATGCCGTAAAACATAATTAATATCATGAAACCTGCCCATGTTGGTAAATCGTGAACGTACCGCATTTGATTTCTAAAGAGCAAAGAAAAAATTAAGGCCAATTTTTGTAATAAAGAATATACGAATATATTGCCTATAAGAAAATTTGGTTTGTAAATCTAATTTTCGTTTCTTTATCATCTATCCTGCTTGATTTACCACATACCAGTACATTTTTTGAGTTTAATTTGTGAGGTCGGTTACTTTTGGAACTATTTTCAAATAGTATAACAACTAATTTGAACATTCGCTTCTTATTTTCCTCCCCTTTTAATCACCATTTCTGGTGAATGAGTTCGGCTAATCTTAACCGTAAATTCTTAAATGCATCGTTGCGGAACCGCCTTGGAAAGCGTTTTGTACAAGTCCTTGTATCGAGCTTTTCATGATTTCAGATTTACTGGAAATTTTATTGCATGTTCAACCGTTGGATGATTAGATAAAAAATGATAATCCATTTTGTTGGCAATTTCAAAGTTATCTAGAATTAACTTACGTAAACATTAAAGATTGTTGCTAATTTTTGTATAGGGTCTTCCTAGTGTAATCACAAGTGCAGTTAATTTTCAGTTACAGTTATCGCTTCAATCAATTCGTTTATTTCGCTAAATTAATAATCGCACACAATCTCTTTACTAGTTTATATACGAATTAAAATGTCTGTCGATTGTAAGAAGTTCTACTGCAATAAATAAGTTCGTGCAAGTTTCCAAAGCCTCCAGTTCTAGAAACTTGTCTTTTCATTTGCATTAAATACTTCATTGGTACCGTAGTTCAATTTCCGATTATTTAAGCCAGTTCCGCAGAATACTCTGGCTACGCCATCTAGGAGACTACTTCAGGTTTGATCTAGAAATATATATACGCCGTATTAGAAAAATCACCAACCATCACCTAAACAGACACAACAAATTATGGCTACAATGAACCGGTAAGCATGATTGCACGGGCAATTTTAATTGTTAGTTTCTAATCAATTTTTAAATCATTTGTTGATGAAACAGTTCGTGTATCTACACATTTTTGTGTTTACATTTTCCGCTAAAATGTGTAGCTACACTTTTCGTTAAACCTTAACTTCGGTAGATCGATGTTATTTTCTTATGTTTTTATCTTAACACAAATTTACTTATGATTTTTGTGGTAAGTTTTCCTCAACAGTACTATTAGAGTAGTACTACTTAGTGTTAGTTCCAGGCATAGGAATTTCGGGTTGTTTTAATACTTTTATGATTTATTTTACGTAGTAAAATAATAAACATATTTTTTACTTAATAAACACATTTTATTAAACACTTGTTTTTTTATTTCGCAAAAATTCGATTTTTGAATATTTTAATTAAAAAAAAAATTCCAAAAAGTTTACAAAATCACAAGGTCAAAACGGAAAAAGGAAAAAAAAGGAGAGGCAAAAAATAGGCAATAAAAATTAATCTATTGATCGTCCCAGCCAACTGTTGTTTGTACGGGAAAATTAATAAATCAATAAAAAAGGGGGAGGAGTATAGCAGGTAAGCGAATAGTCATTGGCTGAGTGACAAATTTCAAGGTATATTGTATCACCCGACGTATTAGTCATATTATGACGAACGTGAGTATAGAACAGGACAGAATCTGTCCTTCTTCTCCCCCCCCCCCTTTTCTACTACATATATATAACTAAACTTTTACTTTTACAAATCAGTAGATACTCCTGTTGGTGACCTAACAAGTCAAGAAATCGATTGAGTGATTTTTTAAAATTTTGAAAAAAAATTGTAATTAAAATATTCAAAAATCTAATTTTTGTGAAATAAAAAACAAGTGTTTAATAAAATGTGTTTATTAAGTGTAAGTGTTTTTCGCCAAGTGCCTACGGCAAATAGTGTAAAAAGTAGTAAAATTAAGTATAGTAAACATGAAAAATTTTAGCTTCGAGATTTCTGCAGATTTACCATTCGCTATATCGCAAAAAAGTGGTTTTAAAAAAATCTCTTTGTGTGTGAATTGTGAAAAAAAAATTAAAGAATATAACACATCGCCTAAAAAGTTCCTGGTCTAAGAAAAAAAATAAATTTTGTGGGGAAAAATACATTTTATTCATCAACATAATTTCCTTCTAGAGCGATACACCAGTCCAACGCCTCTCTAACATTTCGATGCCTTTTTTGTAGAACGATTTATCTTTGTCTTCAAAATACGCTTCAGTTTCGGCAATCACTTCTTCATTCGGCAATCTCTGTCCCTGACACGAATTTTGTTTTCCATTGTTTTGAAATCAACAAAAGTAGCGTCACTAAAACAACTGTAACTTGTAAACTTAATGATCGAAATATCATGAAATTTTAACAGGTGTCATTTGAAGGTTGGTAGAATTAAAAAGACATGTGGTTTTTATGTTCCAGCAACTAGTTTTTCACAGAATTCAAAATTTTTTACTATTAAAAACTAATCGTAAGTGAATGGGCAATCGGTTAAAGTTGGCCCCGAGACGTAATAATATTCATGAAACAATTCGGTAGTGAATCTTGATTTAGTAAAAGTATGGCGGTGGTTCTCATCATGTGAAGAAAGAAATTAATCTCAGTAGCCGATGGCCACTACGCGAATAACACATTGTCAGAACTCTAAAGATATAAAGGTGTTGTAAAGGCCACGACGACTTTTAAAAATAAATAACATGAAAACTATATGTCTGTAAGATTTATAGTGGTTCTAACTTCTAATTTACATAAATCCCGTCCCAGGATGGCAATCCAATATTTGCATAACAGATAGATGGCCCGCAATGCTGACTTCAAAATAATATTTATTTTTGGCAGTTATCTTTCCAATTTAATTTTATATCAAGATTTAACAAAGTCAATTTTAATGCAACGGCTACTACAATAACTGAAATCACAATTTTGGGTGAGGTGGAAAATTTCAAGAGTGAAACTCTGATACGGATCACACAAAATTTTTAAAAATATGACTAGTTTTTTCACTTAAGGCTGTAGGTACTCAACTTGTCAAATACGATTTTTACTAAAAACATAAAATTTACCAATTGACCAAATTCTTTCGTTAGGACGAAATTAAATGTTTAGTTTGTCTATGGTTTTCAGAAACGGAAAAATCAATTTTCTTAATATTTTACTTCCAAACTGTGCGAATTTTTGCACCAGAGTGTTACGGGACATGGAATCGAGGTGTTAATACACGATTATCAAGATTGGCATTGAAATGCCTTAGAAAGTAGAAAATTTAGTTTAAAAATATTGAAAATTTCGATTGTGATCGATTGTAAAGTTACTTACGTCAAAGGATAAGTTTTTTGTTTTTACGCCGCAATGATTTAATTTGAGCTTCTCTTACTGTCTCCAGATGGCAATTCAATTAAAAATAAATGTGTCCAAGATTATCAGTTATTAATTTATTATTATATGCAATGTTTAATAGCAGAAATATTTAAAATTAAGAATTTAATTAATTAATTTTACTCATACGGTCAATGTAAGTTAAGCATAGTAGATAAGTGATTGAAAATTCGGCTACTCAAATTTATTAGTTTGGAGTTTTGAACACATGAAACTGGGACAAAATGAAATTAATTTTTTGAGTTGAAAGCCTTATTAACAAAGAATTTTGAATTAATATCAGCAGATTCAGAAGATGGACTAGTGCCACAATATGTTAGAGCAATGTCATGCAGTTATTTCTCCATGCAGGTTCAATGAAAACATCGAATTTATATAAAATTAAAAATAATGTATGACCGAGGACGGAGATGTGAGGAATTCCATATTCAATCCTAAACGAGCCACTATAAGTTTTGTTTATATTAACTATAAAAATTCTGTTACCAAGGTACGATTTCAAACAACTCATCCATACGCCTTGAAACCCAATCGACTGCAGTTTATTTAATAATAGTTTATCCACAATATCGAAAGCTTGCTTAATATCAACAAATACCGCTGTGGCAAACTTTTTCTTATTTAAATTATAATGAACACCATTTAGGAAATCGATTCATGCTGACTCTATGTTGATGAAAGCGGTGCACCTAGAATACTACAGGCCACACTGCTTGCTATGTCATCAAATGTATGTCTACAGTTTATTTTTTGAACTGTAGATGGCAGTCATGTTCATAAAATGAATAAACGAAATAACAGAAAAAAATATTAAAAACAAAAATGTAATATGATTCGAAAAATAAAAGAGTGAGGGTTTATTTTTTTCAAGCGATATATTTTCATCTTTTATGTTGCACGAGGGTCAACGAGGTACTGAACACCTTATTGAATTCGCCACATGATTAGGCATGCGTATGCACTTTTTGGTGATCGAATAGTGATGAAAGCTTTTTAAATTTTAAGTGGCAGTCATGACATGAACGATCCGGCATATGTGAATAGAGATGATTTTTTAATCTAAATTTACGAGAAAATGGCCAAAATTGCATACATCTCAAATAAATTGTTTGATTCAATTCATTTGAATTGTACTGGCTTCTTAAACTTTATTTTAAAATGCTTTGTTAAGCACGCTGTACTGCTAAAAGTTTCGTCGCATTAGGTCCCATCGCTGATGGGTTAATTTTGCATTTGTCGCTATTTTAAGCAGATCTTAGTCTTCATCGTCATCCACAAAGACCTTCATTTCAATCTCTTCATCATGTATTTCTGCTGTGGCATTGTTTATACATAGTTACAAATATATAGTTAGAAAATTACAAAATAATTGTTCAATAAAGTCGTTCTGGCTGTTTTTTAAATCTTAGTATGCTGCTTTATTTCCTCGCGACTGCTATCACTTCAAACAATAATTTCTATCACTTGAAATTTTGACGTGACAAATAAATAAAAAAAAATTCTAACTAATGCAGCCAACTAACTAAGATTTAAAAAATTTCATTGATAGTTTTGTACAAAATTATTTAGTAAATTTTGATTTTAAAATCTATAGTAACCAGGAAGATCCATAGTCACGTCGCATGAAGTGATACGTCTAAGGGAATTGAGTATATTATCTGCACATCATCCAATAATAGTTTTGCAATAATTGTGAAGTTAATTACAATGTTCTCCTCAATCACATGTTGTACAGCCTCTTTTTCAACAATTTTAACAATTAAATTTTGGCTGCTGTGGAATAATAGACGTTGAAATTGAATTTTTTGAAGTGATAATTTCACTATCTACTGGGCGTACTCATTTCTCTAAAATATAAAATTTGAAAAAATTATTATTCAAGACCAAATTAATTAATTCAGTATAATAACATAAGCGCTAGAAGGCTACCAAACTATAAACTCGGACGTGCATTATAACTAGGTGACGGTTTTTGTGTTTTTGCACGTCTACCTCCCTCTTTACTTAAAACGTTTTAACATCTACTTGGATAAAGTAGGGAAATCTACAACGACCAGATGAAGAATCGGCCTGTGGTACACGAATTTTTTGTTAATTTTTTGTGGTACATGAATTTTTTGTGTTTGCAAATGTGCCCTAAGATTTAATCGATCGGTGAAGCCACGATGACAATGTTGACAACTGAATGGTTTTTCGCATATATGGCCCTGTAGTAGCCATTTATTTAGTGTAATTCTGATTTGATTACGCTCCTATGCCGTGAGTACGGTGATGGAATTGGTGGTGATCGGGTACTGTCCCATTGACCATTCTAGAAAAAGTAGCTCTGAAGATGATGGTGATGATGATACTGAGTGGTGGCGACAATGAACTTTCACGATTTGAATTAGTGTACGGTGATAATTGTTTGGATCGTGTTGGTGATACATAATGATAAATTGTGCCATAATTTTCATAACCAACCGGAATATGATGATGATATTTGGATAGGGTAAATTAAATAATTGTGGCAGGTTAAAGTTGGTGCAACAATTGGTGCAACAATGTCAATCTGTGATACTGAACTATCGCCAACTTGTGTATTGATTTTGATATGACAAACTAGTAGCTTGTTCTAGGTGCACTGATGAATCCTAAGGATCTTATGTTGCTTTAGGAAAGAGTTCATCCGTAATTCTATTACTTTTCCATGATTTGCCTTATTGTTGGCTGAATAGCAATTGGACGATAATTTATCTCCTTTCTTTACACTGGAATTATTACTGCAATGTTTAGCGAATATAATACTACCCGTAAACCATGCATTAATAAAATGCACCAATACGGGAGTTATTTGGGCTATTCTGCATTTCATCATATTGGAGTTGAAATCCAGAATATCATAACTACTACTCTATTATAAGAATAACGATTAAGAATTAAAAGATTCTAAATTAATTTTGCAACAATATCGGGCCTGACCAGTTTTCCAAAATTTAAGCGGAAATCAAAAAACTGTTTTTGATTAAATATTTGTCCCCTGTACAGCCTATAGGCGGATTCATTGATCGGGATAACATTTCATACCTAGGCTTTTCCCATAAATTGTGAGATCCCAGTAATGTTTGGCCGAAATCAGTCCATTGTTAGTGGTAGTTCCCATAGTAGCGTTTTCGTTTTATTCAAATATTTTGAAAAGCATAAGAGAAAAACTACTATGAACTTAAAGATTCTAAATGAATTTTAGTACAATACCGGTCCAGATCAGTTTTTCAAAATTTAAGTAGAAATCATGATTTTTGACTAAAACTGTTTTTAAACAAAAATTCGATCCCGGTACCAAACAAATTGGTTGATCGGGTTGAATTGGTTGAAACTACTTTATGCTTAAGCTTTTTCCATAAATTGCTAGATACGAGTGATTTTTGCCCGACATCCTATATAGAATTTACAAAAAATGATTAAAAACAAAAAGATTGTGAATCAATTTGAAACCAAATAAGTATCAGATCATTTTTTAAAGTACCGGAAATAACGAGTTTGATAAAAAAAAATTACGTCACCAAAATTTGACGTCTCTACAGTTCAGGCAGATTGGCTATTCGGATTATACTTCATACTTGAACTTTTTCCATTAATTGGGAGATCTTTGCGAAATTTGCTGGAAATCTGTGTATCGGTAGCGGCAGCTTCATATACTATGTACAAAAAATGACAATGAATTAAACAATTTATTTAAATAAATTTCGAAAATTAAATTTTCAAACAATAAGGTGTTGGTTTTCTGAAATTTAAGCAGGGATAATGTTTTTTGATTATACAAGACAGTTTTATCAAAAGCCCAGTAAGTTAAATTTTTCGCGTTAGAAATCAAGTATGGTGATCTATGTTTACATTTGTGGGAAAACAAAGTCGGGTGTTGGCCACGGATAATAAGAGGATAATAACTTAGTTATTTAGTTAAGTATTGTTTTTATACTTTTTTGCTTCGGTAGTATCATTGTGGTAATGTTGTATTACTTCGTTAGGGTCTAATATTGGCTTCTAATTCTCTCAGGACACCTGTTGTCTCGTCAGCTTCTTTAATATTTGATTTGTATTTGGTTTGTATTTGGTTTCGACACAACTGTAAGGATAATTTTTAGATTAAATTCGATAAAAAAAAATCTGGCATTAAATTTCAGTCACCTACAACATATGGATACTTTATAATTTTAACATGTTTCACAATCGCATTATAATTGCGATTTATAATTTTTTTACCTTTAATTTTTTTCTGAATTTCTGTCTTCAGACACACTCTCACACGTGACATAAAAACTCAATCAAAACATAATTTTACTTTCTGAGTATCATTTTCTAAAATCGATTTTATTCTCTGGAAAATACTGTATTCCATTTAAACGAGTTTACATACAAATCAAGAATTTGGCGGCTACATAGAAACTCGCTTTGCAACGAAAAATCAACACACGATGAACAAGATAGCAGTATTCAAAAAATATTCATTCAATTTAGGGTAAACGTCACCACTGTGAGCTTCCAACGGAAGCGCAAATGAAAATAGAAAATTGTTAGTTTTATAAAAATGGAAATTCTCGTTGTAATGTTGCATCAGTGCTGTTCATATACCCTCGACTGTACAACAAGCGAAAAACAATATTTTATGTTCACAAAATGTGTACAAAAAATAGCAACAATAAAAAACTCTCCAACACGATTCGAGAATCGCGTTAATTTTTCAGCTTTTAGTTTTCTTCTATAAAATTTTATTGTTTGCTTTGCTTTTTGCCACAGTTTTATTCCAGTCGCTCACTCGTTCGGATTTATTTATCAGTGTTTTTCTTGTAAACGTTTTTTTATTTATACATTTTTGTGTATTAAGAATATTTTCTTTTTGATTTCTTAACTCTGTGCAACCAATTTTAGACGAAACTTTTTTTTTTTTTGTTATGTGCATATCGCCGCGCTGCAGTATACTAGTAGTAGTAGTATACTACATACAAAATTCGCTCAGTTGCATTTTTAAGTTCGACCGCGAGTGAAGTGGATAAGATATTGTTATAAAAATAAAAAATATAAATAAATAAAATATTGTTGTTGTAAATATTAATCATACACAAAAAAAAAATTGTTGTGTGTATCTCATCTAGTCGCGCGGGAATTAATTTAATACATAGTTTAGTGTGTACAAAAAAATAAATAATAGTGTAATAAAAATTACCTGTTGGTTGATTTTGATGTTATAATGTAATTTTGTGAATGTTAGCTAAAAATAATGTACAATATAAAAAAATTTAAAGACGCGAGGTTTAAAAAATTGTGACAAAATTTTAAAATACAAATTTAGTGAATAATATAAAACGCAATTTAATTTTATATATTTTTTGCTAAAATTTTTTGTAAAATTTTATTTCCAATAGTTTTCGCCTTTTTTATGTAAAATTTTTTATTTTAATGTTTTGTGAATTATTTATTTTCAAAGTCACGGAATTTTTAATTTAATTTTTTTTTTCTATACAATTTTTTGTTAGATGCTTTTTATTTTGTTTTGTGTATGTTTTCATTTGAGTGAATGCGATCGTGTGTGCTTGGCCACCGCTAATTTCAAGGCCAATATTCTCCTCTCCAAAATGCTTGTTGTATTTATATATACATTTGGTTTGGTTAATGCACAGACGTAAATAAATTATATGCCGCCTAATCATATTTGTACCATATCCCTTTAAGACAAGTGATATCGATTAATCTTATTAAAATAAAGATATTGAAGATCGATCTGACCAAAAAGATGTTTTTGCCATATTTTATATTTGGTATAAAGATGTTTCAGTTTCGTCTGTTCAAGAATGATTTAAATGATATAAAAATTTGAAATACTTAAATAAAACCTACACAGCGAATTATATACGTGATCGCGAATCTCCTTTAGAGGTTAAGATCGCACATTTTTGAATTTATGGCGCGCAGTTTGAGATTATCTCGCAGTTGGATTATTTTTATATCTTTCTGCGAAAAATGTCGTCTGCAACAGGTACCAACGGTAATTTATTTACGATCGATTATCGCACGAGTAACGTATACGATTGCAACAAAAAAATAAGATGATCGCGACATAAAACTATGGGGTCGCGATATCAATTCAGTTTATTTACTAATCGGTTTTACTCGTAAATCACAAGTATCGAATTTTATTTAAAATAAAAGATTATTTGATCGATGAAGAAGATTGTCGAATTAAATAACCGTCGGTTAAACTATTTCACAACAAAATTGGTTTTCCCTTTTTGTTTACTTTGGTTCAAAACTTAAACCGCGCTATAATCTTAACCTGCCGAATTGTGTTTCTGCACACTTTTGAATCCACTTTTAATAAAATGTGATTTTCGTTGATTTCAAACATTATTTTTACTGAAAAACATATAATGACTTATAAATTTCATGAACCGCTTCTCAATTTGGTACTAAAATTTTGAAATTTTTACTAAATTTGGTTCGTAATTTTTATTCAATTTTACTTACATATTGATTAAAGTGGGTCAAACTTCATTTTTAACTTCAAATTAATTTTAACTTATATTCAACTATGGCTG
Organism: Nephrotoma appendiculata; assembly: GCA_947310385.1. Classification (NCBI taxonomy): domain Eukaryota; kingdom Metazoa; phylum Arthropoda; class Insecta; order Diptera; family Tipulidae; genus Nephrotoma; species Nephrotoma appendiculata. Next base: position 40,808,596 of record OX371223.1, read on the forward strand.
TTGTATTAATTACTCTTTCTTTTTAATTATGAAAAAATGAAGGGGTAAATATATTATGGTCAACGCCCGTCTTCCTTTTACCATGAATGTATGGAAGCTGCACAGATTTTCACCAAATTTCGTAAAGATCTCCCAATTAGTAGAAAATAGTTAGGTACGAAGATTGATTTCAAATAGTAAATCCGCCTGAATTGGGGTTTTGATAAAAAAAAGTATCTGTTTGAAACTGAATTTAGAAGTTTTCTGTTTTTAATATTTTTTTTTTTAATGCTATATACTTTTCAAAATATATACATAAAACGAAAAAGCTCATATGAAGCTGCTAATTGTAGTGAACCGGTTTTGACCAAAAATCACTGCGATCTCCCAATTTATGGAAAAAATATGAAGTATCATTCCGATCAATCAATCCATGTGGGCTGTACAGAGGCCAAATTTTTGTTGGAAAACAGTATTCTTTTATCAAAAATCATCATTTCCGCTTAAATTTTAGAAAACTGATCTGAACCGATATTGTTGGAAAATTTATTTATAATATTTTAGTTCATAGTCGTTTTTCTTGTAAATGACATAATTTTCAAAATATTTTTATTAGCTACCACTTCAAGGAGACCGGGTTCGGTCATTGAAATCTCTACTTCTCTCTCTCTCTCTCTCTCTGGGTAAATCTGCAAAAATCTCGTGGTCAAAATTTTTCAAAATAACTGACATTCCGAATAATTTGTAGTAAATTTTTATTAATAAATCGCCAAATTTTTATAATTTCTCTTCCAATCAAATTTTAATAATAATTTGTTCAAGTATGAAGTATTCAAAATAGAATGCTTTCCAAAATTAAATTAAAATTGTCAATCTAAACAGAGATCGATTATAAGTTTTTATTAAACTAAAATGAAACTAAATTATATTAAAAACGGTTTTAATCAAATTCTCGATAAAACACCAGAATTTAACGAAGTTCCTCTAAAGAGTATTTAAATTTACAGAATTCAAACTCAAATAATCATTAGAATGAAAGGAATAGATTAATTATTATAATTTAACCGATATAATTACAAATTCTATTTACTTTTGCCACACTTATTTAACAGCATTTTAAATTTACTTTGATTTGATTTTGATCATGCATGCGAGACTTAATTCCTCATCAAACGCTTATGTAATTTAAGCGCTGGTTCATATGAAACCCAACCCTATTTATTTGGTTCTATGGTTTGACTTTTATAATATTTGATGAGAGTTCGAAAGAATATGAAAAATAATTTTTAACGGGAATGCCGGATTCCAGCAGGTACCTGGTAACTTTTATTTAAATGGCTAACCTAATGCGCCAAGAGAGTCCTTAACTATCTACATTTATTAATTTTGTGTAGGTACCATAATCAATTTAATTTCGGATTAAGATTGGTTCATTGAATCCTAATCCAGGTCCCAGGGCTGCTGAAAGGAAGCCACTGTTGCTTGTCTTTTTAGGTTATGTTGTTATCGCAATGTCTCTTTCTGCCATGCGCCCTCTCAGCTATTCACATGATGCTTGATCATGTTTTGCCTTCTAAATTCGGTTTGAATGGAAAAACCCAATGCTTTGTCAAGAACGAGTGTAGCCCATAATTTTTTAATATCGCATTTTATTAGACCATATGAGTCTTTAAGTTATTTCTATATCGATAATTCTTGTTTTACGTTCTAAAATGGATTTTTGACCAGTTTTTCTGTTTAGATTCCTGATACATAGCTTATAATGTAATAAACCAAATATTTTACAAGAACGAGTAGAGCCACAATAATTAATGATTTAATGAATGAATGGCACCTGACCATGAAAATATTACAATAAATTTTTTTAATTAAAAATATGTTTCGTGTATGCTTTCCTATGGCAACTCTAGATTCTTCAGAAAGCGATTAGTTCTTTTCTTAAAGTGCTGTGAATTAATGATCTCGCGGGATATGGTATATCTGGTTCTACATCGAGGTCGCTCTAGTAAGAAAAGAGGACTTAAAATGTTTGGTTCTACGTTATAAAGGTTATACAGCAAACCTTTTTTTGTCTAGAACTGAAACGACTATTGGTCCTACTAGTTTTTGAAAAGCATCTACAACAAAAAACAAATTAAGCCACAGTTAAACCACTGATGTTACGTCTGTGCTTTAAAGTATCGAGGAAGAATGTAATGGACACATAGTTTAATATCATACGAAAAACTCTGTTTTGAATTCTGTCAAGACGGTACAAATAGAATTTAGGAGCACCATCCCAGTCAAATGAGTTATAGTTCATAGTATAGGTCTTACGTAAGCCTTAAGTCAAACATTGACTTGTCCTTTTGGAGAATCCATATATCTTCTTTCCATGATAGATCGCTGGAAATTTCCAAACCAACAATAGCTTAATTTATCCATTAAGTGAACCATTAATTACAGGAGGAATACAGTGTTGAACATCTTTGTGGGATGACATACTTTTTACGCTATTGGCCGTAGGCACTTGGCGAAACACACTAATACTTAATAAAGACATTTTTATTAATCACTTGTTTTTTGTTTCGCAGTTATTTTGAATAATTTTCAAAAAGTTTAAAAAATCACTCGATCGATTTCGACTTGTTAGGTCATCATCAGGAGTATCTACACTCCTGATGATGAGAGATACTCCTGATGATGACCTAACAAGTCGAAATCGATCGAGTGATTTTTTAAACTTTTTGAAAATTATTCAAAATAACTGCGAAACAAAAAACAAGTGATTAATAAAAATGTCTTTATTAAGTATTAAGTGTTTTTGTGGGATGACATGACTCTAGATAATGTTTTGACTCCTGTTTTTGATTTGGATGCTGGCTTAAATGTGAAACCCAATACCGGGACCGGACAAGTGGTGCAGTGGTTAAAGCTTCGGCACTTGGACTGGGAGGTACTGGATTTGAATCTCAACAGACGCAGTATGCAAAGTGAATTTTCGTCATCGATTACGATCGGTGATGTTAATAAATACAACTAAGACTCTCTGTGGAAGTGCAGAATTCCCCACCATTCATGTCAATGTACAGGTTGACATGGAGCTTGCAATGTGCAAGTGGTATACTGTAGTTGTGTGAGTAGGTGAATGGGTGGGTGTGTGCGTGAATGAAAAGAGGGTATTAATTGACCTTAAAAGGACATTAAATCCATTGGATAATTATTACTTGCTTTAAAAAATACTGTCAAGAACGAGTAGAACCAAAAATTTTTAATGATCCTTTAGTTATTCTAGCTACGATTCTGCTAGCTTTAATTGAAAATGAAACTCTGTCACGAACGAGTAGAGCCGAATTTTTTTAATGTGTCATTTAATTAGGTCAGAATGAGCCTTTTATTATTTATACCTCAATGGATGGAGCTTATTTTCCGTTCGAAAGTTGATTTTCAACCCGGGGTTGGGTTCTAAAATCGATTTTCGATTTACATTTTGCTAGATTTATTAAAATTGAATGATACAAAACGTATGTAATTGGGCTAATTAATCTAAAATTAGCCTTTAACTTTTTATTTGGTTTTAAATTCTCATTTTAGTTGGACTGAATGGAGCCTAAAATTTCAATCTGCGTCTTGTAATGTACTCCTGGGTGGGTTCTGCCCACTTAAGAAACGTAAAAATTGTAAAATGAAAGATAAAGAACACGGTTCTCATCCGGCAACCTTGGAGCCTAAATAGGATTTAATGGACCAATCAATCTTTAATCCGAATGTAACTTGAATATCGTCGTCAAATTCTTTTTATTACTTTATCCTTATTCGATTTGTTTCCTAGTTTCAGTACCACAAAAAACTGGTTTTGGAGTCGTGAAATCTAGGGTTTTGTAACTCTATTTCCATATCAGCTAGTGTAAAATGGAAAAGTTTTTATCGTATTCTGCAAAACAAGACACATGCCCTAGAAGACACCACAGCCTTTCCAATGGCCATCATTCATAAGCGTCTATAAATTTAACCAAAGTGGCTCTTTCGCTCTTATTCACCAAATTCCAGTATTATTTTCCTTCCATTTTAACAATCACGTTTATGTTTTTCCCATGCGGCGACCCATATTTGAACTATCCCAAGCAACAGTTGCTTGTCGTCGATGGTATAGTTATTGCCGACTCTATTTTCCAAGGCATCTAATTGCGACTATTTGTGGAAACAAATTTACATTTTCTATTGTTTTCCCCTTATCGTATATCAAAGATAACTTCTAATTAAAAAGAAATAAAATTCACAAAATATTGTTATTTAAGGTGAGGCTAAGTTCGGGCTGCGGAGTAGAATTCAGTGAAGTACACATTTTTTCGCTGGGAATCGGAAAATTCATATAAAAAATAATGACAAAAATAAAATAATGTAGTCATATTTTACTCGGGATACAAGTAATTTCCTATGCAGTTCAGTCAATTATAATGAATGGACATTGAAAAATGCACCACAATGCTTTGTGTGCGGATTTAAAATGCGAATATTTAAGTGAATCACCTTAGAAATTTTCTAAAATATTTCCATTGCTTAATTTCTTTTATAGATATTTTTCGATTGCCTAACAATAAGTCTCACGTATTCCTTGATCGATGCCATAGTGTTTTATTATATGTGTTACGGATAAAATCCGAAATCGGTTATCGGTAAATCCCACTATAACGTGTTGACACAAATTATTTTATTTTTATCTTGTCCAGTATGTTTCCAAATTGTTTTTATTTATTTATTCAAGTAACATAAATTTGTTGTCAGAATATATTGAATCAATAATTGTTCATGAATATGTTCAATATTGATCTAATATTGCACAACATATTAACTGTCTGTATTGGCCAGCATTAATATAACGAATTAGATTATGTATTTGAGTCTTACTGAAGTAGCAAATAGTTTTTAATTTTCACCAAAATTTCACTAATAAAACCATATTTACGAGTCACATGACCGAATCTTATAAATGTCAAAAATTTAATATTATCTCATCTTAGCTAAATTTTCCATCAATTATATCATCATATTGATGAGGTTATTCGATCGTTAGTCAATATTTTGTGTCAATGAATGTTATCAATTTAACCACGTGTTTAAAAGATAATAGATTGTAGTTTTGTATATATGCGTGCGTGATGGACTGTTAGAACATCTACTTCAATTTCATCACATTTTTAATATAAAGAAATTATTAAACCTTCTATAAAATTCTATCCATCAGCCGTTTAATCGTTGTCCGTTTGTCTTATGTGTAATGACGCGCTTTGACATTTGAAGTATTTTCATTTCAGGCTGCTTGTATTAGAACAAATTTTATTTTAATATTTTTATTTCGTAAGGAAATTTTAAGATCGACAGTAAATTGAAGTATATATTTGCAAATAATTTCGATCTTTGAGTATACGCATTTTCAACAAAGATTTGTCGTGATCAATTGATATTGTTCCAATGTTGTGACTATTTAGCTAAACTGTTTATTTCCGTTCTTGTTCGTTTTCGTTAAGACCACCTATAAATACATGATCTTTCGTTACTAAAGTATGATCTTCAATTTTCAAATATTGCACAACATATCAACTAAATTTCGCTGAGATGGCATTAATATGGGAAAATTAAATCAAATTATGCATGACTGACATAGCAGATAATTTATCGATCGTTCACCATAATTAAAATGCAACACGTGATCGCATAATTAAATTTTGCTATTTAAGCTATGCTTGATCATATGTGATCGACGAGTGTAAATATATTATTAAAGACGATATTGATTGTTTACCTATCCCACTATTATAAATCTAAACTTCTCATGTATTACGTGATGAAATGAGGTTATTATACGATCGTGAGTCAATATTTTGAGTCGATAACATTCGCAAATGTGAAACCACGTGTTTCTTAAAAGATAATTATAGACTGGCAAAAATAAAAATAAAATCATCACGTTCAAAATCATTTATTTATTTATTTTTTGCTCGTTTTTAGATCACATCACAGGGTCACTGCAATTTAAAACTATTAAAATATATTAATATTTTTGTTTATCGCATTAAATCATATAATTAAATTTGCTGAACGCTGTTAATTATCAATTTAGATAGGTGGCGAACGATAAGAATGCACAATTTTTTGTATGTTGGGCAGTCGGTAATGTATTGTAACCTCTGCGCGCGGCATATTATACTATGCATATGTGTGCGATAATAATAAACTACTTGATTGTATTGGTATTCATATTCGCGTTTTAATATTATTTGCTGGCAATACTGAAAACGTGGAAAATTATGAAAACCCCGAATTTATTTTATTGAATAACAAAAAATTAAATGAGAAAAAGCCGTAGGATGCAAATTGGGAAAAACTCAATTATAGCAGACGAGCTTTTTTCATTTCGAATTATAAAAATAAACACAAGCCTAAATGTGTGTGTATGTGCGAAAACTTACGACCAAAAATATTAAAAAGAAAAGTAATTTTCATTTCTTGTGAACATTTTGTTCTATATATTTTCCTTGAGACATTTGCAGATATTTTTTTATTTTTTGTTATTGAAATAAATTTATTTACTTAATATTTTTTAATACATAATTTCTGCGCTTTTTTTTTTGTTGCCTCAACGACCATGAACTGCAATCGCATTTATAATTGACCGATTGCAACTCAGTTCTGTTGTTATACATATTTGTTTTAACACGTTCATCGATTTGATTCTAGTCTAGATTGTCTGATTAAATTTGTTCCATCGTCTGTCATCGTGTTAAGACGTAAACATGTATATGTATACGTATTTATATACAGAAATTTTATTAGGTTGATATAATATATAAATAAAATCATTATCAAATGACAGCGAGCGCATTATCATGATTTGTGTTTCGGTGTCAAAACTCGCGGTATCAGAACGTACTTGAAAATGCATTATTTCAAATCCAATATACACACCCGATAATCGATATTATTTATTTTATTTTATTTTATTCTTTTTGGTGTATGCACGTCAAATTTATTTTTATCGCGCTTACTCCACATATGTGTAGGTATGATATGTATATTTAGTCGTCTATACTAATTACTTTACTAAAATGCACTTGGATATTATCATAACAAAATTGTTTTGTATATTTGTTCGCGGTTCAATTACCTTGCATTCCGTGAAGATAACAAAAAAAAAAAAAAAAAAATATAAAATTATTATTTCGTAAATTACGTTTAAAATTTTTATTTTTGACTTTTTGGTGTGTGTTTGAGTATATGCACTAGGCAATGTGCAACATTTGAATATTGATTATTATTTTTGGATTTCTTATTTAAAATGTTAGAAAGTAAACATGACCGCTAGTGAACTCACCTGGGGGCGAACAATTAAAATGGCATTGAGCGCTCGCTCACATAACTTAGCTCAGCAACATTTGCTTTTATTTTTTCGGCTAAATATTATGTTTACTGAACATAAATAAACAATGTCCAATTTTATAAGCTTTATATTTTTCAAACTTTGTGCAGACATAATATGTTGGTTTTTATTACATAATTCGTGGAATTACATTATAATTGTTTTTTGAGCAAACGATAACAAACAATCAACGGGAATGGCGGTGCTAGTGCTTATTTTTTCTAACATGAAATTTCATTTATGTAATAGTTTTTTCCGGTGGAAAAAAGTTCGGTAAATTGCTGTTACGTTAATCTGTTGTTGCTCAATATCAAGCTACTTTGAAATAATCTAGTATGCATTGCTGTAACAAGGTGTTACCCTTCTGCGTATTACCCTCTCATCGTCATTATAACCCCCCCCCCCCCTCCTCATTGTTCAAGCACCTCGGCATTAATTCCCGGCAATTACTTCCTCTTTGTTAGCGTCGATGGTAATTATTTCCTCCATTACCCTTCATCATCATTCTCCTTCATTCCGTTTTTATAACAAACAACAGAAGTGGTTCTATTTATTTCATAAAATTTCATTTTTGTAATCGATTTTTCGATAAAATATTTGACAATCGTTACGTTAAAGCGTTGTTGCTCAATATCAAGCTATACTGAGCTAATCTGTTAAGCATTATCGAAACAGAATATTATTTAACCGTTAGTTACTTCTCCCGTCATTCACCTCAACTAATTACTCCAGGCCAAATACCCACAGCACGATTGACGGAACACTTACTAATTTAATAGTTATTCGCTTAGGTGTCAATTCTATACAAACGTATAGATTGCAAGTTAACCCCAGAATTAATTGCAGGTTGCACGTAAATTTTGCCAATTTTCGCCCATTTTTGAACCAAAGATCCGTCTATATTGGCTGGAGCCTTGTGGATGCCACCCCAGAGATTTTTGTTACGTCATCCGATAACTTCCTGAGCATGTGACCAATTCATCCCCACCGCCTGATTCGTTTATCAAGTGATCTCAACATTTGTTATTTTGTTGGGCCAGAAATACCGCAGTATTCTGCTAAGACATTTATTTACGAAGAAGTGTAGCTATTGTTGATCTTGTTTGTGGTTGTGTAACGAAATCTAGGTTTTCAAAATTTCCATTTTCAAAATCCCGGTTTTGTATAAAAAAAAACCCGATTTTTCGGTTTTTAGGATTGAATTTTTAAAATTTGACTCTTAAATGATGGGCTGGAATTTGGATAGAGGGCTAAGTGCCCGTGAGAGTTATCGAAGCCGTCAGCCTCTACAATTATTGCATTTCAAAATGTTGCATTAACTAAACATTGCTTTTTTTTATTAATCTTGTAACTATACAAAATGTTTCAAATACAAAATGTTGCAAGTACCAAATCTTGCAATTAAAAAACTTAATTAATTATTTTGTGCAATAAGAACTAGAAGAAAAGAAAATTTTGAAAATCAGGTTTTTGAAAACCGGGATTTTGAAAACCGAGATTTTGAAAACCGAAATTTTGAAAACCGAGATTTCGTAATAGTACACCCCTTGTTTGTATGTTGAAATACTCGCACACGAATTGAACATTCTTACCTTGGTATTATGGATGTGTTCCAGATTTTGTGTAACAAGTTGAATGTCGTTGGGGCTTTGTTAATTCGTATTTATTTTTTCATTTGCTCCACCCGTTTTAACTAGTGTACGAACATGGAATGCAAATACCTAGACCTCTTATTTTTCTTGATTGCTATATAGCGGTGTGTTTATTGGTGTGTTTAGCCTGATCGTATTTGATATTTATGATATGATATTTATTTTGAGGCCAATCACTTTCGCTATATCGGATAGCTTCCGTTGGAGGACTACCTAACTTTACCATGATATTATCTAATACTTCTATGATCAGTAGTGGCAGTAGTATGCAATCTTGTGTTACCCCTCGGCTGTTAAAGTATATGATTCACTTTGTTTGTCTTTGTATTCTACTCGATTATCTGCCTCCCTATATACATACCTTGTACAAGTTTCAGAAATTTCTTTGGGATGCCCAATTGTCTTCCATTTTGCATTCCTGTGTAAGGGATCGAATGCACTTTCGAAGTTTACGAAGAGTGAATCGTGCCTTAACAATCCTGTCTTGTGAATATTTTCAGTATATTGCCTAAAATCACTCCTTGCTATTTTCTTGATTTCTCGTGTCATCTCTTCGTATTATGTTTCATCTCCGACGTACTTTGTTGACACATTTACAACTTGAGTTGTGACGTTCCTCAATTTTCTCGCAAGTATCATAAATAATCCAGCGTTTGCGTCTATCCTTGGCACCCGAGTATGTTCGATATAGGGTTCGTCGATTTGTTTCCATTGTTGGTCTACGCTTATGACTTCTTCGTTGATTTGGACACTAAGCTTGAGCGCTTCGCGGAATGCGCATTACGGGAGCTGTGATATTACTAGTTGGTGGTTACTGTGAATATCTGCACCTCCAATTGCCCTGTTATCTTGTAGTCACGTGAAAAATTTCTTACCGATCTTTACGTAATCTTTTTGGTTCCTTGTTGGTACTGCCTCCTATGAATAGCTAGTTTGTAACGCAGAAGCCAATGAGTCGGTCTCCATTTACGCACAGATTATATCCCTTTTGTGATTTACTAACACAATTGTGCGGGTAGGGCAAAATACCATGTCAAAAATTTAATTTTGTATGTTTTTTGAACCAACTTACACATTTGTGAACTCCTTTTTAATTTATTTTCGTCCGAAAAAAGCGCTATATCTATACACACAATTGTGTTGGTTTTACTTCAAATCAAGCGAAATTTTTTATCAACAACGCTATTATATACTCTGGTTTTTTACTCACACATTTGTGTGGGTTGGACTACAACTGAGCCAATTTTTTTGTTTTCTTGGTTGAAAAAGGGATATTGTTTATCCATGATATGATTGTCAGATCGGTGTAATCAGTTTTTGCTTTGAAATCTCCTTGACATCATTTGGCCCTTGTTATTGTGGAGCTGTTTCATATGTGTCAACTGTTTATTATAATTGTGATAATGCGATTCTTGTTCGTGTACGACAGCCGAGGTTTGATATTTTTGTTTATCGGTTTGTAATATTTACTCTAATATTAGTTTCTGTAATCATTTTTGATTTAGGATTATAAATGATTTGCTCATTGATTCCAGCTCTTAAGGTTGGTGAGTACGATGGTATGCCGGGGGGACGAGGTTCCGATCCATTCCATTTTTCACTTTCTTCTACTACGTTCTCAAGCGGTTATCCAAATTTGTACTAACCCAAACAATGGTTGCATTATGTTGATGATGAGGAAGTTATCGTTTTATCTATCTCCAGTCTTATCACGAACCAGTTAGGACTAGTTTAATTGATATATCCATAACTAAATTGATTATGTTTGTTTCCCTTGAAAATGTAATTTTGTTTGGCAATTATTCGGTTTGATATGATTCGTAAAAGGCTTAATATTTTTTCCAAATTAGTGTTTTCCAGAAGCCACAAATGGTATGGTAAACAAGTAACATTTGTTAAATCTTTATTGTATGTAAGGTATTAAGCTGCTTTGATCGGATTCTATACTCATCGTTTCAGTGGTTTATAACCAGACAAACACTTCCTAGCTAGATACTTTAGATTCGGGGACAAACTATATATTAAGTAGAAATATCCAAGCAGAAACTTGTGCAGCTGAGTTTTATGCAAGCACGTTACTTAGATTTGAAAAAATTGTATTTCAATATAGACAATTATTTGAATTAGATCTTCCACTTTCGTTCCGTGTCACCCGATATGTTTTTGGGTACCATCATATTACCTTAAAAATTTACCTATAACATTTTTTTAATCCCACCAAAATGTTACGGTGTCTAACTAAACAGTTTTAACGAGACGAGCATCCATTAAATATTGTTAATTGATCGGCTCAGTCATCGTTTCAGTTGGCCAACATTTACATTAGCATTAAATTTCAGTAATAGTATAATATAACTTCGACACCTTACGATCAAAATTCGAATTTTATTTGGTAATTTCAAGTGGCGTGAAATGCCATTGGGCGCAACTAGTTACAATAAATTTGTTGCATCCTGTGCCTCGAAAAACCTGCAATTTACAAATTTATAAAAATCGGCGCAATACCCTACTAATTTCTAAACTAAAACATTTAATCTCAAATCATACCACTACCACAGTCAGGAATGTAGAAAATATTTTGTAATAATTAAGAAATTGGAGTTGTCAATCATTAACCTCCAAAACTGTTCTACAAAGATTGGCTTCCCAAGAACTTAAAGTTTAATAAAAAAATTATAACACATGCAGCAAGAAGTATTCCCATTAGCAATGATGCTAGATGTTAATGTTGAAATATGGCGTAAAGCCCAATGCTTTGTTTTTTTACTATCTCGATTCATTTAAGGGAAACCAGACCGGGAATACCCAAACCGGGAATTCGTCATTCGTTATCATTCTGTGGCCGAACGATGTTCAGTAAATCAATCAGCATAATATGGTAGATTTAGATATGATGTCTTTAATAAAGAAAATGTCAGCACGCTGACTTCTGTACATTTCAAAAATCAGTCGCTTCAGTCACATGATTAAAACGCAATTTAATACTCGCAGCATGACATTTTACCGAAATGCAGTGGCTTACTGGCAATAAGTGAAAGCAACTATTTATTGAAAACCACAGTTTACCATAGACAGATAACTCCCCGAAAATGAAAACAATAACTCACCGACAGTAATAATTTATCGAAAACGACAATTCCTTGAAAACGCCAATACACCGAAGACGCAAGTTTACCGAAAGTGACAATTCATCGAAAACGAAGATTTACCTGAAGCAGCAGTTCACCCAAAACGATAAGTCAAATAAGTGAGTTATTCAGGGCTTGTATTTTATGGCATATATCTGTTTTAATGGTTATAATAAAAAATTTATAGAGAACTGTTTGAGTGACAAGAAACACAATTTCGAAAAAGAATCGTTTAGGTGTCCCCCATTTGTACACAGAGTTTTTTCTCGGCCCAGGTTTTTCAAATTATTTTTTCGTGATACAAGTCTGGCTTATGTTCTGGAAAACTGCTAATTTGAATGAAAATAAGCCATTTCTCAATCGATTGAGGTGAAATTAGGTTTCAGTGGCGAAAACCTTATTCGCAGAAAATGTTTTTGATACGCGATGCGATAAATATCTACATATACTACAGATTTCAAATAAATGGTTTTTAATTTGATTTTGATGTTTTGAGGTCACTTATAATTTTTATTTATTTTCGATCAATTTGGTTTTAATTTCTTAAAAATGAATGGAAGTATTCTAACCACCACTAATTACTGTACGTGTTTCAACCATACAAATTTCAAAATACTATACCCCTTTTGACAAGAATTAGAGTTTAAAAATTTTGGCTCAAAAGCTTGTTTGGTTTATGTCTTGACTCTCTCAAATGCCTCCCTCGCCCATACATCTTTTAGTCCTACCGACACATTATGATGTATGGAAACAGATTTGGATAAGAGATAACCAGTTTGATATGTTGGGAGCCAGGAATGTAAACAATATTTTTTATATTTTTAATTTGGAGTTACCAATTATTCCCACCCCCCCCCCCCCCCCCCCCCCCCCAAAACAATGACCACGCCACTGTTTTGACCATGCTGAAAAGATTTCCATGGCACAAGATACCGTGGGGTTTAAGAACAAACACAGAAAAGCATAGTATTTTTTGATCTTATTTCGAACAAAGACGGTGCTTATATATCTCGATATTGTTTAAAAAATTCAATGCCAGTTTTATCGACAATTTTTGATTGTCATACTTGGTAACAGCTCAAAATAATCGTCAAATGGAAGAGGAGGAGTCAAATGGCCCCCTCCCGCACCCCCGGCATGCTGGTATGTCTCTACTATCAGTAGTATGCCCCTTCCACCAGCCCTTGTACTTGGCTAAGATTCAACAAACTTATCAACCGAAAACGACAGGACTTCATATCAGCATTTTCCCGGAAGTGACAATTAACCGCAAAACACAATTCACCAAAAAGGACAATTTACTAAAAATAACAGTTCGCTAGGTAAAAACTACAATTCCGATTTGTTTTTAGCATATTTCTGTTAATAATTTTGATAAAATTTAGTAGAGAGTCGAGTGATAAAAGCCCTAATTAAATTATTTTTACGGGATTCATCGAGTTTTCTTTCATTATTTGAAATTGAATTTGAATATGGTTTCCGGATCTAGTTCTGAAAACGGCCGATTTGAATGAATCTAAGTCGTTTCTTAAGTGATTGTGATGGAACCCGGTTTCAAAACTATGTATTAATTCCGAATAGGGTTCCAAATAATTTGCAATTTTAACGAAATTATGCTATTTATCAATCGGCAAGATGGTACTTGCGGATTCAGTGTCGCGTTCTTTCGTTCCTTCCTTCCTTCTGACATTTTTTAAACCAATTTCATTGGTTAAAAATGACTTTTTTTTTCTTGTGATTTTTTTTTCAGCAACTTGGATTGATTTGAAAAAAAATTTCAGAAGGAAGAAAGGAACGAACGAACGCAACACTGAATTCGCTTTTATGCACATCTCGATATTGTTTATGTTAAGGAATCCAATACCGGGTTTCGGTAAAAAAAAAGTTGTCGATAAAACCAATTTTTGATTGCCAAATTACCAGAAAATTTTACTGATTTAGATAAATTTAAAATAAAAGAATGTTAGGTAATTTAGTTGAAAACTTAAAAGTTAAACTTAATAAAGAGTCAAACGTCGATACTATAGCTGTTCTTTGGGAGACATGACAGTTTATCCAAAACAACAATTCACCGATTCAATTGCAGTTGATCGAAACATAAACAATTTATCGTAACGGAAATGAATCGCCGAAAACAATTGATCGAATATATCTCTTCACCGAAAATTACCACACTATTCAACAAAACGTCCATTCAACAAAAATACCAATACATCGAAAACGACGTTTCACCGAAAAACACAGTTTATCGAAAACAATAACATTTTATCGATACTCAGGGTTTGTATTTTGTACTATCGGTGTTTTTTTTTTTTTTAAATTAGAGTGTCCTAATCAGAAAATTCGTTTTGGAGGGTTCACCGAGTTTGCTCGGCTCGGGGTTTTTCTTAATTGTTTTGATTATTCTAAATTGAATTTGAATATAGTTTCCGGATTAATTTCTAGAAAAGACGGCCAATTTGAATGGAACTAAGCCAATTCTCAAGTGATTGTGATGGAACGCGTTTTCAATGATAAAAATAAATTAATCCCGAATATGTTTCTAAATAATTGACAATTTGAATAGAACTTAGTTTGCATAACTAGGGTTTTACTGATTTTATAGAAATTTTGAAATTATCGGGAATATCCGGTAAATTTCGATAATTCATCAAAATTTCCGGGGTTATCACTGAGAATGTTTTTTCAATTATTGAGATGAAATTTTTTGCATAAACAACAACAACCTGTTAGGTGTATAAATTTACACATGCAAATTTGGGTTTTGAATATGTAGTCCACTTTTCATTACTTAATTTCAAGTTTAGCCAATATGGGTCGCAACCACAATTTATCGTGCAATCGATTGTAATACTTAATTTAATTGATTAATTATTTACAATTTCGCAACACATTGAGTTGGGACTTTTATGATAAAAATGAGATGTGAGTGATTATACGATTATTATACTCGTACCGGTATTTCACCGAAATCGATTGTTCCCCGAAAACGGTAAGTTATCAAATCATTTCTTTGAGTCCAGAGGACGCGACTTATTTTGTGCTTTATTTTTAAATCGTAAACGATCCGTGCAGAATGCATTTTTATTCTAATAATGTAAATGGGTTTTTGGAGTATTTTCGGTGAATTGTCGTTTCTGTGAATTCTGCGATGAATTGTGTTTTCGTTAAATTGACATTTACGGTGAATTGTAATTTTGTATGAATTGTCGTTTTGTCTGAAATCAATAAATTGTCGTAAAACTGATGTTTGGATCATTTACATAATAAGGTTAAATAGGCTTTATTACCTAATTATGTAAATGATCGGGCTTGCGATCATTTATTGATGTTCTGGGTTGTAGCGTTTAGAAATTCTTTACATGTCTAAAGAATTATTATTTTTTCTCTAGTTTTAAAGAGAAAACAGTCGAATGATAAAACTGAAAAGGTTAAGGAAGGTTATAGAAAACATAACTGGTTCGTCAAAATTACTAGTTTCGTAATGTTTTGGCTAACTAAATAGGCTAGTCGTATCTATCGGATAGAAGATCAAATTTATATAACCAAGAAATCCAAATTTCGGTATTTTTGAATTACCTCGTTTCATCAAACTGACATACTCTTGAAATGGAAACTCGAAACATGCATTATAGTTATAAGGTTCGTGGTGCCGAAAGACGGAGATTGTTGAAAGTGATTCTAAAAAATTTCAGTTAGAAGTCCTAATTTAGTTGATTTTGTATAAGCGGCAAATCAAGAAAATATTTTGAATTTTATTTTTGAGCTCTTTTTTTATTCGAAATTAAGGTCAAGATTAATACGTCGTCGGAATGAAATTCGTATATGAATTGCCTTAGGCATAAATTCACATTATTTTGTGTTGCCTTAATTGTTCAAATCAAATTTGCTGCCGATTATTTTGGTTTTCTGTAATAATCAATGTGCAGAATACATTCAACTTGAATAAAATACAATTTTAATCGAGGCGGCGGCATTATTGCTTCATCATTTATATATGAAGTACAATTGAAAGTGATGTAAACATGTACGTGATCACATGGATCATTCAACATTATAATTTTGGTTAGATGACAAATACACACGACAACGTGTTTATGCGATCGGAGTCGAATGACTATGCTCATTTGGAATTCTACACAATTTTTCATAATTTTCTCGTTGCGATGGTGACAAAACAAAAAATTCATCGTAAACTTGAACCAGCTAAAGTTATTCTTTTATATTTCTTTGCTTAATTAGCCAACCATGATTTTGACTTTGGACCGAACTTGAGCATTATAACAATTGTAATTTGGCGGTGCAAATTAGTAACCCATTAATTTCGATACGTGAACCTACGTGTGTGGAGCGCGATATACACAAATAAAATTATCTTCGTATATTTACTATCTGAATTTTATTTTTTTTTTTTTGTTTTTTTAAATGAGGTTAAGACAAGATATGTGTACATAAGAATTGTAAATATTCCATGCATTTCTTGGTTTAAGTTTCATTTTGCAAATTCATTATCAATTATAAGTCATTTATATATTATGTGTAGAGTATATATAACTGACGCCTGTTCGTGGTGGTTGTGAAAGTAGATTATGCAGGATATGTGAATTAATTAATCGCGAAAAACCTTTCACCCGTCATGTTTTCATATGCATGTGTATGTGTATATATGAGTCAGTGTGTATATTGCAGCCGAAAATTTATTTGTTTATTTTTTGCAGTTGGTATACCAAAAATTAACTTTTCCCAATTATATATAAATGTTAAATGGTGGAAATTTTAAAAATAGTGATACGAAATTTTATGATTTCGTAGCGAAATAACGAATTCTATTCTATAAAAAAAAATTCATAATATTATATTGTGTGAGTGTTGAAAATACAAAGGAAAATGATAAAAAAGGAAAAGCCAATGTTAATAGTGGCAGACTTAATACAAGCGCAGGGCAAATGGGAGAGATTTGCTAGTAACAGCTTTATAGGTAAATACCAATATATAATAATTATATAAATATTATATAGCGTAAGGTTAACTGTATTGTCGCGATTTATATTTTTTCATGTGCACAGATGTACAATATATATGAGTACATACATTATATTATATACATACATATTTTGAAAGTAGGTTAAGGTTGGTTGAAGTGTAACGAATTGAAGAAGGACACTTGGAAAAATTGTGTACATGCATTTTCTTTTTTCCGAACAACAACAACAAAAATATAATTTTGAATTGAAAAATTGATTTTCTTATGTGCATGTACTTGAAGAGTTTTGTTTGATTTTGGTTGTTGTTGCTGGTATATATATTTTTTTTATATATTAGTGAGCAAGAAAAGAAATTTTTGTGTAATTTCATTTCGACCTTGGCCGAAATTCGCGTATTTTTTTTATATTAAGTGGATGTTTTATATATTTGATCCAATTTTTTTATGATGGTAGATTAGAATGATGATATCACGACATGTATAATATATTTTATGTAAACAATTTGCCCCGAGATGTATGGCTTTTGTGTACAATGATGGTATACCATTGGGAATATCTGTGTTTATACGTATCATGTAGAAAGTTTATTTGTTTTTGTTGTACACATTAAATATTTAATTTAATTTAAATAAATTGAGTGTGAATGCATCGTGAATTTGCGCAAATGCATATTTTGAAGGTTATTTAGAGATGCTTATGTGAAAATCTTAAAAAAAAAATCGCCGGAAGTTTTAATACAGTTTTAGTTCGATTATGTAGACTTGTTTTTACCGGTCTGCAGAATATTCCCTTTTAAAATGTTTAATTTATTTCAAATTAATCTTAATCAAGCAAACTTATTAATTTTAAATTTTTTCTTTCATTTCAGGTAAAGGAAAATTTATATTCAAGGATTTATTTAAATAGTAAAGTAAGCTATAGAGTAAGTATATTTTATCTTGAAAATAACGAACAGTATAAGTAGTATCAGCGCAGCTGAAAATTTCTTCACAATATTCTCATAATTGGTAGGTTCCATAAAAATTTGACGTTACTTTAAAGTATATACATAATTAATTTTGGTATATTTCTTCTAATTAAGAACAGCATGCAAGATTGTTTTTTGCTCTTTTTTACATGTAACTCTTATTTGATTGTAGAGCGTTTTTCCAGCCAGATTTTTCTCCATGACCCTTGTATCTACCAATGCCGATCATCTAAATCTTCTGTAAATAAATTCGTGTTTGGTTTCCTCATTCTTAAATTTTAGTGGTTTCATCATAATCTTGATACTTCATCAAGTTTGCTTTTCAGACAAGATCTGTCTTCTAGACATGAAAATAAAATATGAAATTAAAACATTTAAAATTTAATATAAGCGACTGTTGCATGGTTTTAGCTACTTCAAAGCACCAGGCCGAATTTAGATAGAACCTTTCGAATGCGTTTCAAATTCTATCTAAAAAATTGTATACCACTTAGGAACATCTAGGTGAGGTTCGATTATAAGAGCACTATCCTAAAGAACAGGGATCGACATTTTGGTCTATAGCAACTCCACATATGTATTCCTTCCTTACTTGAATTGAAACCAGTTAATCTGAAAATTTCGCAAAATTTCATTCGCATTTCATTTAACAGGAATGTGCCGGGACAGGAGCAAAGAAGTTGGAGTACCGTGCCTTCCTCCGCGGATATACTAATATTGACCAGATCTGCCTAGTTATTACACATGAGGTGCTATTATCGCCTTCAAAGTGCGTACATACTTGCGGAAACGAGTGCGATACTAATACATCGCACTCACTCCGCAGGTATGAATACATACCTGCGGGAGCGAGTACGATGTAACTATTAGTGTCAAACTCGTTTCCCCAAGTATGTTCGCACAGTCATTGTTTGTTAGTCTCACAGCTTCCTTCTGAAGCATCAGCTTCTAAGTCGCATGCGGCATCCCATGTGCTCTGCTTGATAAAATGGAGTAGGTTATTCCGCGACAACTAACCTATCGTTGAATTCCCCTTAATTTTACTTCGTGTAGATGTTGAACTGATCCCTCAGCTCGTTGATTTGAGCCATATCATTTACGTAAATTAAGAATAACAAAGAGCCAAGACACTCCCTTGAAGAACACCACAGTTCACACCTAAAGTGGAGCTTTTTACACCATTTAAAATCACAAACTGCTTTCGATTACTAAGGTAGCTTTCTAAAAGTTTGTGTGATAGGCCACGGAAGCCATAAATTTGCAATTTCTGAAGAAGTAAATTGTGATCCATACAATCAAAAGCTTTACGAAGATCAAGAAATAAGCCAGATATATAATTTTGCCTGTCAAAATTACGATAGATCAAATCAGTAATGTCTGTTAAGGCCAAATCTGTACCAGAACCTTGTCGAAATCCATACTGACGGGAATAGAAAAAATTAGATTTATTTAGAAAATCGATCATCCGGTTAGCAATAATTTTTTTTAAATTTTGTTAAATACCGACAAAACTGAAATTGAACGATAATTATTAACTATTTTGGAATTTCCAGACTTAAAGATTGGCGTCACTTTAGCAATTTTAAGACAACCCGGTAAACACCGATTTCCAAAACCACATTAAATAGATCAGCTAGTAATTGTGAAAAAATTGGCGAATAGTTCTTCAGAACCACATTACGAATGTTATCATGACCACCACCCTTTGTATTACTGAGAGCTGAAATTATATTTGATATTTCGCTGCAGGAAATGGGCGAAAAGTAACATGAATTTTTACTAGGCGCCATTGTGTGAAATTTATTTAAATCATCTGAGTCTGGGCTAGATCTACTTGCTGCTACTACTTTAACAATAGTAATAAGATCATGATACTCAACATCATTACAAATAACGGAGTGGATCCTATTATTAGAGTTATTTTCCATGAAATGATTTAACTGTTTCCAGATCTCTTTTTGGTTCAAATTATTAAATAAATTGTTAAAATAACGCTTCTATGCAAAATATTTTTCGTTTTTGATCTTCCTATTTAGTAAATCCAATTCATGTTTCAATTCTAAATTAGTACTGTCCCTTTTAAGACACTTCAATGTACGGTTTTTAACTTTAATTAAATCCCAGAGATCAAGAGTCATCCAAGGACAAACACTTGCATTTTTAATTTTTACATTTTCTTCCTTCAATACGGAAAACTGCAGAACAACTTTATTATACATATCAAAAATCCGTTTAAGAGTAGACTCAGAATTTCTGACGTCAAATACGGACCTAAAAGGCTAAAGATTTAAAGCTGTTTATTATCCACATGATTTGACTCCTGTTTATTAGTTGGCCTCTCGTTCTTAACTAACTTCCCCAAAAAGCGTGTTGTGAATTTATGTCACTCCAGTAGTCAGTCTCCACTGACTTAAGATTCTTGGATTGAGACAATATCAATCCGCTCTGCAATTATTTCGAGGTTGATTTCCAAGAAACGTAAGCATTTAGGTTTACTCTGCAGGTGAACGAAACAACACAACTATTAAGCCCGTCGCATGAAAAAGGATCATCTTCTGGAATCGGAGTGTTCGATTAGCGACCCTTTGTTTAGCACAATTGAGGCTGACCTATAGCTAGTATTTTGTTGACGAGCTTCTAGTTAGAAGGTCTTGATTGCTCGTCTACAACATTTTAAGTATCTCTATTGAGACGCTAGGTTCTTTTCGATCAAGGGCAAGGAATATCCTTCCTAATTACAACTTCCAGTCTGGCCCCAAGTCAAATTTCACCTAGTCTTTCTTTTACGTCTCTCAATAAGTCCCTATGCTGACACATAAATGAAGAAATAGAAAAGGTAAAAAGGTGCACAAAATAATATTACAAGGCCGTAAAGTGAAGTTGCGTGAGATAGCTGACATCTTAAAAATATCAGAAGGCAGTGTAGAAGACTCTATTTTGCATGAATATTTATCCATAAGAAAGTTGTGTTCAATGTGGGTGCCGCACTTGCTTACATTGGACTAAAATCAGCAACGCGCGAAGATTCAGAGCTCTGCTTGGGTTTGCTTGGTAGTAATAAACATGATTTGTTGCGTTGGTTTGTGTCAATGGATAAACATGGTTCCACCACTACACTCCGAAATCAATATAGCAGTCAATCGATGGAAGCCGTTCCGGAGCAACCAAAAACGAAAACGTCGGCCGATAAGGGTTTGGTTTGGCCTTTGTATTTTGAGGTACGCAAACTCGTTGGCTACAATGGTAAAATTACATGAATTGAAATTCGAATTGCTTCTCCATCCATCGTATTCTCCGGATTTGGCTGCCTCCCTCCTACCTGTCCGCAAACCTTAAAAAATGCTCCAGGGAAAGAGATTTGAGTCAAATACCGAATGTTCTACAAAAAAGGTCAAAGCCCGATTTTCTTTTACCACGAATGTACCACATAGATCTCGAATACACGACACTTAATTTCTGAAGCGAAAAATTAATTTTACCGTGCTTTTGAAGAAACCGTGCTGTATTTTTGGTAACACCGTCTTGTTGGTTGGAAATTTAAACTTTAAATTTATTTAAATCTTTTAATTCTTTGTAAATGCTAAACTTTCCAACAGCATCGCAAAAATAGAAAAGCTCTCATTAAAACTGGGACACAGGATTCCAACAAATTTCGCGAGGATCTCCCGATTAATAGAAAAAGTTAAAGTATGAAGTTTTATTCCGAATAGTCAATCCGCATGGATTATAGAGATGCAAATTTTTCTAAATATTTGCTAAAACGAAAAGTTTCGCTCCTATCAATAAATCCGAGTGGGCTGTAGATAGGATAAAAACATTTAGTCTGCACCGCACCAGTCAAGAGAGATACAATGTGAACATTTGTCGTAGCGTTTTGTGTATGTCGATATATTGACATGTTAGTCTATTAGATCCTTTTCTAGATATAACAACGTCTAAAATCTGCAAAATCGCTTTGATTTCTTAAATATTCAAAAAATCTTTCAACATCAGGCTTTTTTTTTTTTTTTTTGTTTATTTACAATATGCAATCTGTTTTGGGGCTCAAGGTTCACCCTGCTCTTTCGTGGTTGTGCTTTTGACGTCCTTACTTTACGCATACTCAGCCAACTCGAGGACATACGGCTATAAGACCGATTTAAGACCATCTGCACATTGCAAGCTCCATGCCAGCCTATATTAGCATGGAAGATGGGTCGGCCCATGGGTTTTGCACACAGACAGGGGGTCATAGATGTGTTACATTTCACCACAGATCGTAATCTGTTGATGAAATTTCACTTTGCATCCTGCCCCCATCGGGATTCGAACCCGGTACCTCCCGATCCAAACGCCAAAGCTTTAACCATTGTGCCATTTGGTCGGTTACATCAGGCATTGTTACTTTATTATTTTTGCGTTGTTTCATAATTCATATTTTTAATTCTTCGCTACTTTTGGCTTAAAACAGAAATGATGGTTTAAATCTTCTGGTAATACTTTGCACGAAAGTGCATCTAACCATTCAAGGGGACTGGTAAACTACAGTATAGAGATGCTCTATTTTGTTGAAAATGAATGTAAAAACTATACGAAAAGTTCCAATTTTC
The DNA here is from genome assembly GCA_947310385.1 of Nephrotoma appendiculata. Taxonomy (NCBI): domain Eukaryota; kingdom Metazoa; phylum Arthropoda; class Insecta; order Diptera; family Tipulidae; genus Nephrotoma; species Nephrotoma appendiculata. The sequence continues at coordinate 40,831,292 of OX371223.1, forward strand.
TATTTCGCCCCGACGGTCGGGACATATAAATTTAAATTTTCACTGTAACATTTTGGTCTGTAGCAGATTTCACAACGATATCCGATCACTTCTTCGACCAATGCCACGAGTTAGTATTGATATCAAGTGTTTGAATATTTTTGTTGAAACTGTTACAGAAGCAAATGTAACAGTGGAAGATAAAATTTTTGTGTCCCGAACGTCATGTACAGACTCGGGTACATATGAACCATCTACTAACTGGATAATGGTAATGTGGCTATATGTTCTAGAGGACAGATGACCAACACTAACTCGTAACAGTCATCGAAGTATAAGAATATCCCTGTGGAATCTGCTACAGAAGAAAATGTAACAGCAAAAATTTAAATGTTTGTGCTCCGACCATCACGTACGGCTTCGGCTGTATATGAGGCTTCTGTCCAACTGACATGGTAATTAGGGTATATGCCTTAGATTCGTGGTGATCAAGACTAACTCGTGGCATTGGTCGAAGTGTTCGAATATCTCTGTGCAATCTGATCCAGAACAATGAAAATTTACATTTTTGTGGCCCGGTCGTTATGTTCAGTCTCAAGACCGTAGGAACCTTCTATCCAACTGATATCGTAATGTGGCTCTATGTTTTAAATGTCTGATGACCAACACTAACTCGTGGCATAAGTCGAAGTATTCGGATATCCCTGTAGAAGGAAATGTAACAGTGAAAATCTAATTTAAATTTATTACTCCGACCGTCATGTATGGCCTCGGCTGAATATGAGCCGTTTTTCCAACTGATATGGTAATGAGGGTATATGTTTTAGATTCGTGATATTGAAAAATTTTTCTTAACACTTTCAATAGTATTTTAAAATCTCTGTGAGATTTTTAAATACTATATAGAAAGTGCTACGAAAAAGTTCCCGTTACTATTGAAAGTGCTGCAAGATGTGGTCGTCCATAATGAAATGTTTAGTATATATTTGCGACGATCGATTATATAAAATAAAATAGTTTAATATACTGTTATAAAAATAATTTCGGGATGAGAATTTAAGATTATGCAGTGTTCATAAATTTTCGGGCTAGCCCGAAAATATTAAAATTGTAGCAAGGACACATTTTTTGACCGCTTTTCGGACTAACTTCACATACATGATGAATATACTGCTGCTTCTGTTTCAACTTACTTATATCGGTCCAAGAGTACCAAATAAAACAACTAAAAGATGTGATTAAGTCTCTTGTAGTGAAAGTACTTGGGGCGGCCAAGTTGAAGAGTGCGATCAAGTTGAAGAATGGGACCAAGTCTAGTTAAAAATCCATCAGAAGATGAAAATACTGGCAAACATCTTTCAGTGTCAAAGAAAATTGTAGCAGTCAAGTGAGGAACCGAGCAACACCAAAAGTTTAAAAATGTTCTTCAAATGCGGGAAGTTAGGTCACTACATCCGAGACCGTATGGCGAAACCACAGAAGAAACTATCAAGACCAGGGCCAAATGCTTAGTCCAAACATAAAATTGATACATTGCGTGAAGAAAGTGCACGGCCTGGGCTGGGATGTTGTATTATCACTTTTTTCGACTTTCCACTTAGTTTCGGGAATCAATTAACCTTTTATTTCGCGTAAACAATTATGTGTTTTATATCGCGATTCCAACCTCTTGATATAATTGTGAGATTTCTCTCTTTTCTACATTTCGTTAAACGGGTCACGAAAAAATTATTTGGTGATAAGTAGAGTCGATTAATCTAGTAGTCTTAGATATCGTAGAAAAGAAATAGGTGATGTTTTAAAGCGTTGCCACATACACAACTAATTACAGACGATTCGTGCGTAAATTTATTTTGCCTCGCCACATACAAGAAAAAAATACAGATGATTTTTACAACAATAATTCTTTATATTTTGTTTTGAGCTGAATGTTTATACCGCCATTTCTATTAATTTTAAAATTAAATAAGTTTACCATATAGCATATTCATGATGAGCTTTTAATAAAAATATTAAATTAATGAAAAATAAATTTGTCTTTAAAATTTTTGACATTGTTTTGAAGTAATCAAAGAAAAATACAACAGAGAAAAAAATCGTTTAAAATTTTTTGATGAGTTCGGCAATCGTTTTTAGATTTCTGTGCGTTCGTTCACGTGTAAAATTATACCATCCAGAGCAAAAATCGTTTCTAGAAACGGCTAAATAGAAAAATGATTATTTTTCAATTAAAATTATTAAATAATTGCAATTTTATTATTTTGGCTACTAGTTTAAGATATAGATACATATTAACTCCTCATTAACTTAAGTCAAAATATGCTGTAATTAATTCATAAATGCCAAATCTGTTTTTAGAAGTCGTCCGTAGGTATGTGTATGTAGCATCACTTTTACTTGAGCAAGCTAAGAACACATTGGAAAATGCATAATTGAAGTGAAATAGGCTGCCGTTTTACTCGTAAAGAATGAGACATAAACTCAGTCGAAAGTTGAAAATAGCGAAGGTACAACATCCCAGCCCTGGCCCTAGATTCTGATCAAGTGACAAATGACAATTTTTTGTGACATTGTTCTAAAAATTCTGCTGCAATTTTGTGGAAATATTTGTGAGTACTAAACCGCAATTCGTATGGAGTGACTTTTCCGTAATGTCACCAAAAATAAGCTGACAATTTTAATAATAGTGTCATTGTTTTTTATTATCGTGACTTATAAGTTTTCATACAAAATATGTGTGAGTATTTATAATTTTAAAAACCTCATAATATGTCTGATATAACTTAAAAATGCAGCTGCTTTAAACTGCTGTAAAAGTCATAAATCATTTTATCCGAATCGTAAATTTTCAATGACTTCAATTTGTACCAATGAGTAAATGGCACGACAAATTATCATTTTGTCGGAATCTACCTCCAGGTAAAACGATGAAAGGAAGTTCACGGAAAATCGTCAAATGCGAAAGGCTAACACAATACGACATGGGACGAGTCTGCTCGGGATGAACAGATTTAAGGTGTGGGGTGGGGGGGGGGGGGTTAGGGTTACGAATTCTACTCTACACAGACATATCATTCGGTGTTATTCCATGTGAGTGTGTTATTTTCAAAATCAATTACGAATCCGAATCGAACGCCTAAAATTCATAATAATATTTCTTTTTCATAAAATCAAGAATAAAGTTCTGCGGTTCGGTATTATTTTGGCTTTCTCTGGGAAAATAGTATTATAGTGTAGGCCAAAATATGTAGTGATGCTATCTTCTGTCAACGAATACATTATGATTTTATAAACTTTCCGATGAATCTGACAGGTTTGGCTGTGTTTAACTGTAGAAACGACTTAACAGAATGGATGCATTCCAGATTTTAGGAAGAATATGCTCTTATTTTTCTTTTGTAAAAGCATTATTTGATTTCGGGATCTTCATCAAAGCAAATGAGTTTGTTTAGAGAAAAGAACGCTCTGCCTGGCCTTGTAATCCGTAACTGAATATTAAACCCCGTTCATTACTCTTCCCTTATTACCCCCAGCCTTTCTCCCTCATTACCCTGTACCATTATTCCCGTGCCATTAAGCATTTCCCCCTTCATCCTCAGATCTAAATTGATTTTTTTTTTAGTTCGCTCTAGTGGGGAAATAATAACCCCAATAATTTGTTTGACATTTGTGTTGAACCTGTGAACAGCATCTGTATCTGGAAAGTTGACCAACCCATAACCCATTAGCAATATAATAATTTTTCATTCGCCACTTCAATCCAATTGTAGATTCCAAAATAAGACAACGGATTAAGCTAAAGTATATTTTTGTGATATGTCAGTGAAGTGGTACGCTCTCTTTGGCCTGTGTCTGAGGAGTTGGCGAAGCAACTACCAGTTTAATTATTACTCGCTCGTCAGTTTTGTGATGGGAACCTACATCTAACCCAACGGATTAAGCAAATTTAATATTGGTGTTAGGGTGGTAATGTCTGAGGTTAAAGACCTTTGTGTACTTGCAGGGGAGGGACATCATTTGAGGGTTTCGAATGATGACATAAATTTTCTACTGTATTATGATTTTTCATACTCGTGTATTATAATTGAACGGTCATTTCAATGACCAACGGTCATTGGTCATACTAATGATTAGAAATGTGCCCGGGACAAAACGAACAATTTCTATATATAAAAGATCCGATTATATTGAAAATATACACGTTGCACTTTTTGCTTACTACAATAAACAATGACGTTTTATATTTGTATGGATGTCTTATCATTAAACAAAAATCATGCTATTGTATTTTGATCCACGGATCAAGTTCGCTTAAAATTGCCAGTTAAACAATAATTTTATAGAGTTTTATAATGCGCTACATTGTGACTTTATTATAAGATCTCTCGGCTGATATTTCTAAACGGGAAGTAGGAAAACAATCCGATACCCACAATACACGTGCCTGCATCATATTTATGGTAAAATTACCTTGAATGCGAATGCCATACATTTAGCTAGAAAGGAACAATATTATAATTATTTCATGAAATTGTATTTCAGAGTGACAAACTGACAGCAAACCATTATTATCTAATCGAATAATAAATAGCGCACCGCATTAATTATGCATTTTTCTTCCGATCCAGTTAATTAATTCAGATATAAAAATAATTGCAAATAATAATAATTTTATTTTATACCGTCGATGCAATTTATGCAAAAGTTATTTAAATCTTTTCTGACTTTTTTTTTGTTGCTTTGCATTTTACATTCATAAGATGTCTAAAATATCAAATTCATAAATAAACAGAATTAAAATGTTTTTACTCTGGTCGACGTACATAAGCAACAGATTTACATTATATGCAAAAAAAATAAAAATATTTGCATTTTAATATGTGTCGATGTATGTGTTCGGGTTGAAAGCAGAGCGCGCGCACACACAAAACTATAATATACAACACAAATGACCTTGAAACTGCATTAGATCATCGCGAATAAAAAATTC